>JARHVA010004894.1:1287500-1398135 GCA_037957365.1 Torreya grandis | reverse complement strand
GATCTTAGTTTCAAGGTCTAATTCATCCTTTCCTTATTCACTATCATAGTAGGCTTCTCTGTCATACATGTTTTCTTCTCCCTGTTGAATCACAAGACATTCTTATGCTTCTTAGGATCACCTTTAAGATGTTAGACTTACCTCAAAGGACCAAGATCTGATACTAATTTTAGGAAGCATAATGAATAAGATAAGGGATGAATCATTCTTCAAAACTTTTTCAAATTTTACTTTATAATTCATGAACTATCAAAACAATAGAGTGAACTAACAACACATTAAGAGTCATGAGTATGAAACAAAATCATAACACATAGAACACTTATTCAAGTGGGAAACCCTTAATGGGAATTAAACCCACTAATGATGAAAATGGACTATATTATTATAAGACAAACATTAATATTTAGTGAATCGCCAACTCCACTTGGATTACCAACCCAAACTAGCTAAGCACCAACTTAACTAGGCTTTAACAAACACCCACTTGCAAGGAGGCACCAACCCCATAGATGACTCATCAAAAAATTATACACATTAAACATTTTATATCCTTTATAAATATTTTTTTCTCATACAACATATGATGATATCCTTATTTAGTTCTTCAAACACTCTTATTTTTCTCAAACTGGTCTCTAGCCTTCTTCACTCAATTAACCCTCTTCTTGACTTGGTTAGGTCATATAACCTTGATGATAATATACAATACCCATTTAATATATTAAATATGGTTTTTATAAATACTAATTATGTTTTAAAATACCTCCTTCATATCTTTAAAGTTATATCTCATTTGATTCAACTCCCTCAATCTGTAACAAGTTAAATTAGGCCTATTAGGGTTTGTTCTTATACTAGGTTTTTCCTCATACACTCTTTGGTTGTCTATAAACACTTGGATATTTATATTTCCAAAAAAAATGACTTTTTACATGTCAAAAACATGAATAAAAAATTATAATATGTTATTTATAGTATATAGGACCAAAACCCCTTTTAGGCCTTAAGGAGACCTAATTCAATTAGGCCTTCATTAGCACATGTTACCCCTTTCAACACATTAAAACAATATCAAACTTCTCATATGAAAATAAAATATCATGTTACACTTAATTATACCCATAAAAATATCATCTTAGGTACATTACACCTTTTATCTCCAATTGCCACTTGAAGCATGCCATTAACACTATTCATAGTTAGGCATGTGCATCCCAGAAAGTCTATCTTGAACAACTGAAGAAAAAATATAATATTGTCAAAAAATAGTATAAATATAAAATTAAATACCTCAAAAAATTCACCACATTAATTATAATTCATTACATAAATAAAATGGACTCAAACCGTCTTCTTCAAATAGCTCACTCAGAACTTCCAACTAGCCTCAAAACATAGTCATGGAAATAAATACCTAAAATACTTGTAGAACCACTTTCAAAGACTTTAAATGAATTTATATGATCCTATTAGTTCATTAGACAACTCTCATGTATAAATATAATATGTTTCAATGATAATATTTATCTTTCAGACCAATCTCATGAACTTGCACCTTCATTGTCTCATCTACACTAGACAGGTAAACTTATGAGCAATTTTTTCATCATATAAAATGATATCAAAATATTCTATCAAATATGAGAATTTATTACAGGTATTGAAAAAAATCCTTGAAATTGGATTAATCTCTAATCCATGATAATGCATCCCTAATCTTGCACCATTAGGATTTTAGCGATAGGTCAACTTATATGACTAGTTTAGAATACCTGAGGGATTAAAATTTATTATAAACCACCATGGATATTATATACAAGTATCAAGCTTCAAAATTTTCATTTAGAAACTTTGACTTGGTCAACTTTGACTACTACAGTAAATCTCCAATAAATAAGGCCTTTCATGTAGGGTCCACTCACTCACTTGATAAACAGTCACACCTAGTGGTGCCTGAGAAAATTTAATATAACCTAAAATCACTCAATTATCCATACCAATACATTCTAATTTATTTATAACATCTTTTGCATTGGGTCATTATTAGGGTTTTAGAGAGGATTAACATTATTTATGATGGTAATGATTGTACATAAAGGATTTCCCCTCATTTACAAAATTAATTATTAGATATCTTATCTAGGAACCCTCCCCATATATTCTCAATATATTATATCCCCATGAAGAGGTTACACATTCCAATTAAAAATTAAAATATCTACTCATGTTGAGAACCCTTCATTTTGTGCACATGAGAGACCTCAAAACACTTTTTATTTCCTTTTATTGAAAAAATTAACCTTAGAACTGGTAAAAACACCTATATAAACCTAACACACCACTAAAAATTCTCTCATTCTCATTATTATCTTGAAATATAAATCTCATACCTCATTTGGCCACCATCTCTCTGTTTGCTCTCTAGACCCTGCCTGTAGTTACATTAGGCCTTGAAGCTAAACTTCTAGCCACTATCCAAGATGACACCTTATATACATGTCATAAAACCTCTTACCATTCTCAATAACTTCCATACTATCTTCATGTCTTTACAACACTTCATGACACCTCATTAGGTTAGGTAGGGTTTATAGCAAGTCTATATTCATGCTAGGTCTATAGGTCCTACCCATATAGTCTCATTCCAAGATTATCATGAGTGTTCCAATTCCTTGTATGCATTATAAAACAAATTCATATATCCCCTTATGCATTTTTGAATCAATCTCACTAGGACTCCAAGCTCATACATTCTCATAAGGTCTCTTCGTGTAATGACCACTATCATGACCAAGCTTCTCAAGCACTTGAAGCCTGAAAATTGACCTTAAATCACTCTTTATACTTATATACATTGATACCATGCCTTTCATGATCATTAGTCAATTTCATACTTCTTTATATACCTATATTTATTATCAAACAATAAAATCCTTCAATGACATCATGAACACCTTTCTTAAGGACCTTTTACATCAATGACAACATCAATGCCAAACTTAAATCAATAGGAACAATGTTTAACAATCTCCCCCTTTGTCATTGATGGAAAAACATATTGTATGCAAATCATTATCATTTCCCTATTATGTTATTTGTCCCCCTTTGACATAAATGCCATAGTGATGTCTGCAACTCCTTGTAACCAAAATAATCAACACACATGGATTATGATATTATGAAACATAAAAAAAACATGCTCCCCCTATCTCCATGCATACCTTATTATAAAACATCACCTATTTTTGTAACTAATGATCATTATTATCTCCCTTTAAGTGCTTGACATTTTCAATGATTGCTAGGGGTAGAAATTACACCCAATTCCTATCTTAGATATTAAAAAGTTACCTTTGAAAGTGGTTTAGTCAAGATGTCTAAAATATAATCTTGTGTAGAAACACATTCAATTTAGACACTTTGTTCACTTACCTAATCTCTTAGAAAATTATACTTCATGGGAATGTGTTTGGTCCTTGAGTGCATGATAGGGGTATTATCATAATAAATAGGGATAAGACCATCATACTCCACCTTGTAGTGTTTTAGGGTCTATCTCATCCATAAAAATTGAGTGAAAAATGAATTTGTTTCAATTTAATTAGCCTCACAAGTGAAAAAAGCAACATATGGCTATTTTTTTCTCATCCATGAAACTAGCCACCAACCTAGGATGAAAGCTCCTCCACTGGTACTCTTCATATCATCTATACTTCCTACCCAATTTAAATCCATGTAGGCTATAAAATTTAACTCTTTGCTTCTTGGATACCACAATCCATACTCCATATTCCCCTTAAGATACCTGAGTATTATTTTTATTGCTTGCAGATGATTCTCCTTTGGATCTACTTGAAACTTTCTCATAAGACCTACTATTTGCATGATGTTAGATCTAAAGGCAAGTGGTGTACAACAAATTTATAATCATTAACCTATATGTCATTTAATTGACCTTTGAAGACTCATATTCCTTAACTTACATCTTATTATCATGGGTGTACTAATTGCCTTAAAATCCTCCATCTCAAACTTCTTCAACACCTCTCTTTTGTACTTGGCTTGTGAGATGAATATACCTTTTTTAGATTGAGTGATTTGCAACCTAAAAAAGAATGATATTTCTCCTAACATGGACATCTCAAAATCTTTCTTCATGGCCTATGCAAAGGCCTTTGTCATATTCTCACCTTTTCCACCAAATATTATGTCATATAAATATACAAATACTATCAGTTGATGGTTATCTTTTGTCTTGATGTATAGATTATTGTCTGTAACTCCTCTTTTGAATCCTTGATCCAACATATACCTATCCAACCTAGCATACAAAACTAAAAAAATTTGATTTAGACCATGGAGAGCATTTTTCAATCTACAAACATAGTCTTTGTCATCTGATAGTGATAAATGTACACTTCTTCCAAATTCCCATTCAAAAAGGCAAATTTGACATCCATCTCATATACCTTAAATTTTTTGAATCTTGCATAATCTAGAAATAATTTGATGGCTTCCAATATTGATACTGGTGCAAAGTTATCCTTAGAGTATACCCATTAAAAAATTTCATATCCCTTGTATACCAATCTAGCGTTGTTCCTAGTGACTTCTCCATATCCATTCAACTTGTTTCTAAACACCCATTTTGTGTCAATGACGTTCTTGTCTTTAAGCTTAGGAACTAGTTCCCAAGTCTTGTTCTTCTCTATTTGGTCTAAGTCTTCATTCATATCACCTATCAAAAATTTGTCTTTACTTACTTCTATAAGACTCTTAAGTTCAATCTTGTAAAATAGATCAACATTCTCTTGATTTAAATTACTTACCAATCTTATCCTTATTTGCATACCTAATTTTTTATTGCTGATGATTTGAGATTTAGGGTGATTTATTTGAATCTATCTCGAGGGTCCTTTTGATTCCTATCTCTCTTCAACTTCTTCTTATTCATCATCAACCTCTATAGTCTCCTCTTCATTATTGAAGTCATGATTCTCTAACTTTTTCTTTACCTATGAGTGAGATTTCCTTGTCTCATCAATCTTCACATTGGTGCTTTCCATTATATTTTGTAGTCTCTTTTTATAGCATCTATAGGTTGAGATCATTGATAAGTATCCTAAGAATATACCTTCATTATATATGGAATCAACCTTAACCAAGTCTTCATAATCTCTTTTGATGAACCATTTACTCCCAGACACTCTAATGTGTTCCACATTGGCAGGTCTTCCCTTCCATAATTCATAAGGAGTCTTGTTCTCATTAGTCCTTATATGTCCTCTATTCTAAATTTAGATAGTAATGCTTACTACCTCTATTTAATATCCATTATATAACATATAATCATTTATCATAGTTATAGCCATCTCTTGAACTGTCATAATATTTCTTTCTACTACCCCTTTCTACTAAGGTGTCTTAGCTACTGTGAATTGTCTCCTTATTCCATGAACCTCATAAAATTCATCAAACCCATTGGACCAAAACTCTCCTCCTCTATCATATATTATGTTTTTTATCTTCCCATTATTCTCATTCTCAACAAGATCCTTGAATACTTTGAACTTGTCAAGAGCTTCTAATTTTTCTTTCAAGAATGTAAACCCAAGTCATTCTTGTGTAATAATCTTGAGAAACATGAAGTAGTTATCTCATTGAAATATTTTAATTGTTTTAAGCCCATAGAGATCAGTATATATTAGATCTAAGGGTCTTTTAGTAGAGTACTCCTTGGATTTAAACCTTCTTCTATTTTATTTACCATGTTGACAAGCCTTGCAAAGTATGTTTTTAGGTTTGGTGATCATAGGCATGTTCATAGACTTCTTATTACTAATATTGACTAGGTTGTCAATATTTGGATGACCTAACCTTATATGTCATATAAAACTTTCATCTATATTTCTCATGAAGCATCTCTCCTTGATCTCATTGAATACATATAAGTTGTTCTCAGTCCTCTTGGCATTATCAATTAACCTAGTTGATTTGGCTCTCCTTATCTCACACCCTCTATCATGAAAGGTTAGTGTGTGTCCTTGATTACACATTTGTTTAAAAATAAGTAGGTTATGTTTCAAAACTTCCACATAAAACAAATTTTGTGTCTTGTTCTTTCCATTATCTAAGCTCAAGACACCCTTTCCAACTATATTGGTAGTTGTGTTGTCTCCAAACCTCACTATTATTGCATCATTCTTATTTAAAGAGATGAACTTGTTTATGTGTCCTATAATGTGGCTTGATAAACCACTATCTATATACCATTTCATGTGTTCATCTTTAATTTAAAAGATAGTCTAAGCTAGCATAGAGTATTCTTTGGTATTCTATTCCTCCTTTGAAAATAACCCATCTTGCCTTTTGAGCTCAATCTGATCTGTTCTAGCTTGCTTTATCTTACATACCAAATTTTAATCCTTATTATGCATTATAGGAGCTTCATAGATCAGGACCTTCTAATTCTTTTGGAGAAGAATCTTGCAATGTGTTATATATTGTGACCGATGTAGCAAATAAATTTTTTGTACTTACCATGATTCTATGATGACTTATATTTTATTGCATTAGGATTTGTGATTGGTATTTTTAGGTTAGTACTCTTTACTTATTTTGAATTCTCACTCTCTATATCAAGCTTTCTTTTTTTTTAATGAGCTGATCATGCTCAACCTTCAAGGAATCTAGCTCTGTCTTTAATTGGTTATACTTAACTACCTTTGACTTACACCTTGAGTTGACCTTTTCTAACTAACTCCTAAGATCATTTATAGTATTATCTTGATGTTTCAAATAATTAAGGTCACTTATGAGCTTAGATTCAAGGTCTGATTCATCATTTCCTTTTTCACTTTCTTAGAATACTTCTCCATCATACATGTTGTATTCTTCCTATTAATGACAAGACATTTTTGTGCTTCTTAGGATCACCTTCAAGATGTTAGACTTGACTCAAAGGACCAATATATTAAACCAATTATTGGAAGCATAATGACTAAGAGCAGGACAGGGGGGGGAGGGGGGCAGGGGGAAGAGGGAGTGGGGGGGGGGTGAATCAGTATTCAAAGCTTTTTCAACTTTATGTTGTCAATCATGAACTATTAAAATAATAAAGTGAACTACCAACACATTAAGATCCATGAGGATGAATCAAAAGCATAAGACATATAACACTTATTTGAGTAGAAAAACTCAAGGAGAAGAAAACCCACTAATGATTCAAATGGAATATAATCCTATAATATAAACATGAAGATTTAGTGAAGCACCAACTTCACTTGGATCACCAACCCCAACTAGTTAAGCACCAACTCAACTAGTCTTTAGCAAGCACCCACTTGTAAGGAAGTACCAACCCCATAGATGACTCAATACCAATTTAGCCACCTCAAACCCTTGATCACCTTTATAAATATTTTTTATTATATATCATATGATGATTTCCTTCTTTAGTTCTTCATGCACTCTTATTTTTTATTAAACTAGTCACTAGCCTTCTTCACTCAATTAACCCTCTTCTTGAATTGGTTAGGTCATATAGCCTTGATGATAATATATAGTACCCATTCCATATCTTCATGATGATTTGTTTTCATCCTCTTAATGGTATAAAATACCTCTTTTATCTCTTTAAAATTTTATCTCATTCACTTCAACTCCCTCAATCTCTAACAAGTCAATTAGGCCTTGTTCTTATACTAGGTTCTTGCTCATACACTCCTTGGTTAGACATACACACTTTCATATTTATTTTTACCAAAAAATAGGAATGATTACATGAAAAAAACATTAATTAAACATTAAAATAGTTTGGTCATAGTATAAATTTCCAAAACCCTTTTTAGGCCTTAAGGAGACCCAATTCAATTAGGCCTTAATTAACACACATTAACCTTTAGACACCTTAAAACACTCTCAAAATTCTCAAAAGTTAGGGAAAAATAATATTACACTTAAATATACTCATAAAAATTTAATCTAAGGTCCATGACACCTTTTAACTTCAACCACCACTTGAAGTGCGTAATTAGCACTATTCACAAATAGGCCTATGCATACCCAGAAAGTCTATCTTTAACAACTGAAGCAAAAACATAATAATATAAAAAAATGATGGAAAAAATAATATAAAAAGGACATTAAATACCTAAAAAACTTCACCACATTAATTATACTTCATTACATAAGGAAAAATGACTCAAACCCTCTTCTAGAAGTAACTCACTCAGAACTACCAACTAACCTCAAAACATAGTCATGGAAACAAAGACCTAAAACACCTATAGAATAACTTTTAAAGACTTTAAATTCATTTATATTATAGTATTATTTAATTATACAACTCTTAGATAAAATTATAATATGGGTCAATGACAATATTAGTGTTGCAAATAGATCTCATGAACTTGCACCTTCATTGTCTCATTTGCATGAGACAGGTCAACTTATGAGCAATTATTTCATCATATAAAATTATCTAAAAATATTATATACAATATTAACATTTATTATATTTATTTAAAAACACCTCCATGCACTTGTATTAAACCCTAATCCATGATAACACATCCCTAATCACCTTCTCACTTCTGCTTAGTTTTCTCACTATTTGCACCATTAGGCTTTTTAGCAATAGGTTAACTTGTATGACTGGTTTAACACACCTAATGGCTTAAATATACTTAAAAACCACCATGTACATAATATAAAATTCTCAATATTAAAAATTCATCCATTTTACAACATTAACTCAGTCAAATCTCACTGCTACAATAAATTTTTGAGAAACAAGGCCTTTCCTGTATGGCCTGCTCACTCACTTGACAAACCAATCAGACCTATAGGTTCTTAAGAGAGTTTAATATAACCTCAAATCACTTAAATATCCATAAAACTACATTTTTGTCACTTTATAACAATATATTTCACATCAGGTCATTGTTAGGGTTTTAGAGAGGTTTAACACTATTTTTGGTCTTAACGATTGTTCATAAAGGATTGACCCTCATTTAAAAAACTAATTCCTAGACATATTAGTTATTAATATTCCCCACATATCCTCAATAAATAAAATTACCATGTAAATTTTACATGTGCCAATGAACACTTGAAGTTCTTCTCGGGTTGAGAACCCTTCATTCTATGCACGCGAGAGACCTCAAAACACTTTTTATTACCTTTTCCTCAAAAAATTGACATAAAAATTGGTAAACACACCTAAAAAAACCTACCACACTATTTAAAATTCTTTAATTCTTTTTGTTATCTTTAAATCTAAATCTCATGCCTCATTTTTCCACTATCTCTTTATTTGCTCTCTAGGCCTTGACCTGCAAATTACATTAGGCCTTGAAGTTGACCTTATATCTACCATCCAAGATATAAAAAACTTACATACATGTCATAAAACCTATTACCAAGATCAATCAACACCATAATTTCTTCATATGTCTTGACAATACATCATGACACATCATTAGGTCAGGTAGGTTCTAGAACTAATCTAGTTACATACTAGGTCTGTAGGTCCTACCCCTATAAGATCAATACAATATTATCATGAGTGATCTAGTGCCTCATATACAATATCAAATAACCTAATACAAGACCTTATGCCTATGTGCATCCATCTCACCAAGCCACCAAGCTTATACCTTCTCACAAGGTCTCTTCATGCAATGACA
Source organism: Torreya grandis (assembly GCA_037957365.1). Classification (NCBI taxonomy): domain Eukaryota; kingdom Viridiplantae; phylum Streptophyta; class Pinopsida; order Cupressales; family Taxaceae; genus Torreya; species Torreya grandis. Next base: position 1,388,443 of record JARHVA010004894.1, on the reverse strand, counting down.
AGTGTTATGACTAGGTTTCTCAAACACTTAAAGCTTGACAACTAACCTTAAAATACTCCTTGATTATTCTATACCTTAATCACATTACTTTCATGCTCATTAGGAAATGTCATACTATTGTACATCCCTATTTATGCTATCAAACAAGAACATTCATCAATGACCTCATGAACATCTTTGTTAAGAACCTTTGACATCAATGCCAAAATTCAACCAATAGGAAAATTGCTCAAAAATATCCCCATTTGTCATTGAAGGAAAAACATATTGAATGAAAATCATTCTCATCTATGTATCCTAGTCTTTCTCCCCATTTGACATAAATGACAATGTGATGTCTGCGACTCCTTGAATGTCATGTCCCCTTTTTTTGTGGACATCGTCAGAGTTGATGGTTAGCCTATTATGCGACCCTCATAGGCTGATAAGATGGATAGAGGGTCTGGATGGAGCTTGGATTGGCTTTGATTAGCAGAATTTTTACAGTTGGCTTTCATTCAGGGTCTTTCAGACATGTTTGCCTGAGCTCCTATTATTTAGGGATATTTGACATGCAGTGGAGTACCCTTATTTTGGTATGGTCATGTGCAAAATCACTCTCTAATTCACCAGCTTTAATTGGTTCGAGGATCGGACATATATTGAGGGAGATATTAATATTTGATTGATTTAATCAAATATTAATTATTTGGCCTATTTTTTAATTAAGAAACCCTAATTCTAATTTAAGAAACACTAATTAGGGAAAGCATATCTTTTTGAGGGTATAAGGGTTTCTCATGAGAGAGAGTTGGGATTATGAATTATTGATTGAAGACAATTTTTGCTAAGGATTTTCTTGAGAAGACTAAGCCAAGGGTTCTAGTATTTTGTTTGCATTGGAGAATATCCACTCTTTAGTCTGTGCGATTCAGAGGCTATGAGAGATCAACTAATCTATTGCCAGGTTGAGAGATAACTTCACATAGAATTTATCACAAGTATTTACAAGAATTTATTTTATTAAGGGTTTTTATTTAGATATGGCATAGATACAGATCTTTCATATTAGAGCCATATATCTTGAGATTAGGCATCCAACATATAGGTTGTGCTATATTGTATTGGCAGTTGTACGAAGCCCGTATAGATCCATACAAATCCATACAAAGCCTATACAGATCTGTGAAAATCCATACGCATCTACAGAAAGTGCAAAGATTGACATCGATAGGCAGAGATAGACAGTCACTAACATCAGCTGACCCCCATACCGATGTCGATAGGTTAACAACACCAAGAAACCGACGGTGGCAGTATAACCGACATCGATGACTGTGTTTTTGACACAGCAGGCTGAGATGTGCCAGATCCAAGTTTTATTCCTAGTTTGTGGAAAATACAGGGTTTTAAAATAGTATTCTATATTATTAACAGAGACCCAATATTGTAATCATCTTGGAGAAATAAAGAGCAATGATTAGTCAGTTGACAGATTATACTATGGTTTATTTATTTATTTGGAATTATTTTGCAAAACTCACAAATTATTCTTATTACATGCATAAAACACCAAAAAAGCAAAATATAGAGAAATAGTCAAAAAAATATTTAGTTTTAGAATTCAAGAGAAATAGGGGATATTACAGTGGTATCAAAACTTTTGTCTTTCTATAGTCCCTATTGGTTGGGGATATTACAGTGGTATCAGAGCTAAATCCTGCCATCTAAGGGTTTGACAATCTTATGCAGCCACAAGAGTTGGGACCACACAGGTATAACACACGCAGTAGAGCCTTGCTTGAAGGTACCCAAGGGTTAGAACAATAGTTGATTGTCATGAGTGACAGGCATGATGGTAGCCCACACTGGGGCCATAGGCATAATGATGATTAGGACACCAGAGAAGTCTACCGTGAGATGACACAGGCACTACAGGCACTCACTACTATGGTAAAGAGGATGAACACACCTATTCTATAGAATGGGGAGCAAGGAGATAATAGGAGTGTTACTGTTAATCAGAGACCATAGTTGACCCATTCTAGGATGACTGATAGGCCTACATGGCCTACATTTGTTAAGAATGATTCAAAGGCCAACCCAGCAACACCACCTTTGGATCGAGAGGCTCTTAACGATCTACGTAGGAAAAAGCTTTGCTTCTACTGCAAAGGTCCATATGATGCCAATCACGATTGTCTTTTGAGGCCTAATGGCAAGGCAAATCATGTGATGTGGGTGTATTACGAGGATTTAGAATCAAAAGATTTCAAACAGCAGGATAGTTTTGAGGAGTCAAAGGCAGAGGCTTTAGAGCCTAAGGTAGAGGCAATAAAGGTGGCTCACCAAAATTTTGAGAGACATGTGGATGAGCTTAGTCATGGGGATTTGGAATCTCAGTTAGTTGCAGAGGATGAGGGAGCTAGAGATTGTGATGATGAGATAGTTTCAGCAATAGCTTCTTCAGAGTTAGATGAGGATGAGTCCGATGCTGGCATTTAGAGTGTGGAGGTATACTCAGAGGTTAGTACATTGAGTGTTGTCAGTGTGTACATTCCTATAGTTGTTGCTAAGGAACATGTTGTTGGGGTTGACACACACGTTCAAGATTTGGGAGTACCTAGTCCTGATGAGTTTGGGATACCAGTGGAGTCAAGTCTCTAGATTGATTCTTCTCACATAGATGATAGTGTGGTATAGTTGGTTGTGCCATCTTTACAGAGGGATCAGTTGTGGTGTGCAAGGGAGTATGTTGATGTTTCTGCATATAATTTTTACTGCACTAAGTCATTCATGGAGTATTTGCTGGATAGTGTAGGTGTTCATCTAGACTCGCATAAGGTGACAGAGGGTGTTCTCATCTGAGGTACTAGTGATATTAGCAGATTGGGTGGGGAGATTATAGTGATCCTTTCTACTATGCTACCTCACAGGGATTTTGAGGTGGGGTTTGTTGAGTAGATTACACAGGGTCATATCCAGCCTACAACCACTTGGAGTCAGAGATTGGAGCCATCTACTGATTCCTAGTTTAGTGATGGTGAGCCAATAGCGGAGTTTGGGGGTTCCTACAGGCATTAAACGGTGGGGTATGCTCATTATTCTTCTTTTGATCCAAAGATAGGATATTTGATTTCACATAGGTGTAGATCAGCTCCAATTTCTTACCATCCATTATGGGATGGATTGGCACCATCTTTTGTAGATGGAATTGGTAGTAGCAAGTTACACAGACTACAGTATCGACACATCTAGGGTAGTTGTGATTTTAGAGATTGGTTGAGTTGCATTCACCAGTTTGATTGTGGATTCCTCTTGGTTATATTTCAAAGGATATGGTAGGAGCTTGCATTGATTGTCATCAGTATAGATCATGACTATATTTGGGATCCAGGAGGATTGAGTGGTTTATTGTTTAGATATTGCTTGAGGGCAAGTAATTTTAGGAGGGGCAGATTGTCATGTCCCCTTTTTTAGTGGACATCATCAGAGTTGATGGTTAGCCTATTATGTGACCCTTGTAGGCTGATAAGATAGATAGAGGGTCTGGATGGAGCTTGGCTTGGCTTTGATTAGCATAATTTCTATAGTTGGCTTTCATTCAGGGTCTTTCAGACATGTTTTCTCGAGCTCCTATTATTTAGGGATATTTGACATGCAGTGGAGCACCCTTATTTTGGTATGGTCATGTGCAAAATCACTCCCTGATTCACTAGCTTCAGTCAGTTCAAGGATCGGACATATAGTGAGGGAGATATTAATATTTGATTGATTTAATCAAATATTAATTATTTGGCCTATTTTTTAATTAAGAAACGCTAATCCTAATTTAAGAAACCCTAATTAGGGCAAGCACATCTTTTTGAGGGTATAAGAGTTTCTCATGAGAGAGAGTTGGGATTATGAATTATTGATTGAAGACAATTTTTGCTAAGGATTTTCTTGAGAAGACTGAGCCAAGGGTTCCAGTATTCTATTTGCATTGGAGAACGTCCATTCTTCAGTGTGTGCAATTCAAAGGCTATGAGAGATCAGCTGATCTATTACCAGGTTGAGAGATAACTTCACACAGAAGTTATCACAAGTATTTATAGGAATTTATTTTATTAAGGGTTTTTATTCAAATATTACACAGATACAGATATTCCATATTAGAGCCATATATCTTGAGATCAGGCATCCAACATACAGGTTGTGCTACATTGTATTGGCGGTCATACGAAGCCCATATAAATCCATGTAAATATGTACAAAGCCTATATAGATCCATGCAAATCTGTACGCATCTATGAAAAGTGCAGAGACTGACATCAATAGGCAGAGACAGATAGTGGCTGACATCAGTCGACCCCCATACCGATGTCAGCAGGTTAACAACACCAAGAAACTGACAGTGGCAGTATAATCGACGTCGGTGACTATGTTTTTGACACAACAGGGTGAGACGTGCCAGATCCAAGTTTTATTCCTAGTTTGCAAAAAATATAGGGTTTTAAGACAGTATTCTATATTATTGACAGAGACCCAATATTGTAATCGTCTTGGAGAAATAAAGAGCATTGATTAGTCAGTTGACAGATTATACTATAGTTTATTTATTTATTTGGAATTATTTTGAAAAACTCAAATTATTCTTATTACATGTATAAAACACCAAAAAAGTAAAATACAGAGAAATAGTCAAAAAATATTCAGTTTCAGAATTCAAGAGAAACAGGGGATATTACATTGAATCATGCTCCTTATAATCAAAATACTCAACACACATGGCTTATGAGATTATGAAACATAACACAACCATGATTACCCTATCTCCATGCATAATTTATTGAAAACATCACTTTTTCTTGAATCTATTGAGAATGATAATCTCCCCTTAAGTGCTTTATTTTTTCAATGATTTCTAGGGGTAGGAATTATACCCAATTCATATCTTAAATTTTCAAAAGTTACCTTTGGAAGTAGTTTGGTCAAGATGTCTACAATCTGATCATGTGTAGAAATAAATTCAAGTTTGACACTTTGTTCACTTACCTACTCTCTTATAAATTGATACCTAAAGGGAATGTGTATGGTGCTTGAGTTCATGATAGGGTTCTTTGAGATGCTTATATCACTTCTATTGTCATAATAGATAGGGATAGGACCATCATACTCTACCTTGTATTATTTTAAGGTTTATCTCATCCATAGGAACTAAGCTTAACATGAAGCTACTATAATTTACTCAGCCTCACAAGTGGATAAAGCTAATGATGGTTTTTTCTTTCACATCCATGAAACTAGGCACCCACCTAGGAAGAAGGCTCATCCACTAGTACTCTTCATGTCATCCATACTTCCTTCCTAATTTGCATCTATGTAGGCTATATAATTAAACTCCTTGCTTCTTAAATACCACAATCCATACTCCATAGTCCCCTTGAGATACCTATGTATCCTTTTGACTACTTGTAGATTATTCTCCTTTGGATCTGCTTGTAACCTTCCCACAAGACCTACTACTTGTATGATGTTAGGTCTAGAGGTAGTGATGTACAACAAACTTATAATCATTAACCTATATGATTTTTTATTTACCTTTATAGACTCATATTTATTAATTAACTTACATCCTATAATCATGGGTGTACTAACTACCTTTCAATCCTCCATCTCAAACTTCTTGAACATCTCTCTTATGTACTTCACTTGTGAGATGAATATGCCTTTTTTAGATTAAGTAATTTACAACCCAAGAAATAATGATAATTATCCTAACATGGACATCTCAAATTATTTCTTCATCACCTTTACAAAGGCCTTTGTCACATTATCATTGTTTCCACCAAATATGATGTCATTCATATATACAACTACTATTAGCTGATGTTCATCTTTTATCTTGATGTATAGATTATTATCTGTAACTCTTGTTTTGAATCCTTGATGTAATAGATACTTGTCCAACCTATCATACCAAGCTTTGTGATATTTCTTTAGACCATATAGATCCTTTTTCAATCTATAGACATAATATTTGTCATTTTATAGTGATAACCCTTCAAGTTGTTTAATGTACACTTCTAGATTCCCATTCAAAAAGGTAGATTTGACATCCATCTGGTATACCTTGAATATTTTGAATCCTCAATAATCTAAAAATAATCTAATGGCATCCAATCTTGATACTGATGTAAATATGTCCTCAAAGTCTACCCTTTAAGTTATGCATATCCCTTGCATACCAATCTATCCTTATTCCTAATGATTTATCCATCTTCATTCAACTTGTTTCTAAACACCTATTTTGTGTCAATGACATTATTTTGTTTAAGACTATGAACTAGTTCCCAAGTCTCAATATTCTCTATTTGGTCTAACTCCTCATTCATATAACATATCCAAAAATTATCTTTAATTTCTTCTATAAGATTCTTAGGTTCAATCTTTGATAATAGATAAATATTATCCTTATTTATATTACTTACCAGTCTTCTCCTTGATTGCATACTTGCATTTGTATTGCTAATGATTTGATATTTAGGGTGATCTCTTTGAATCTATATTGAGGATCTTTTTGAGTCCTATCTCTCTTACACTTATTTTATTCCTAATCAACATCTATATTCTCCTCTTCAATCTTGAAGTCATGATTCTCTAAAGTGTTCTTTACCTGTGAGTGAGATTTCCTTATCTCATTGATCTTCACATTGGTGCTTTCCACTATATTTTGTAGTCTCTTCTTACAAAAACTATAGGCTGAGCTCATTGACAAGTATCCTAAGAATATGCATTCATAAGATATATAACCAAACTTACTCAAGTCTTCATCATCTCTTTTTGATGAAACATTTGCTCATAAACACTCTAATGCATTCCGTATTGGCAAGCTACCCTTCAATAGTTCCTAAAGAATATGGTTTCTAAGGACAAGATTAAGAAATTAACTTTGTATTATGAAAAGCATTATAATCCTTATCGTATTTCATTGTTTAATGAAGTGAATAAATTTATTGTATATAACATGCTTAAAAAACTAACCCTTAGTATTCCTTCTTAGTGTGGTAAGTGAAAACTAACTTTAGTGTTTTATTAGAATGCATGATTAATGTATCTAATTCTTAGTATGTATGTTTAATCATTAATGGTGCGATATTCTTCCTTGCACTTGTGTTTATCATTAGTTTTAACAACACAATTTTCTTAGTCAAATATTTATCGTGGATTTTTATGTCCTCTATTCAAAATGGAGAAAATAGCTATTACTACCTCTATCTAATATCCATCAGATCACATAGACTCATTTAGCATAGTTCTATCCATCTCTTGAACTATCATATTCTTTCTTTCCACTACCCCATTTTACTGAGGTGTCATAACTACTGCGAATTATCTACTTATTCTATGAACCTCATAGAATTCATCAAAATCATTAGACAAAAACTCTCCTCCTTTATTATATCTTAGGCACTTGATCTTCCCATTCTTCTCATTCTCAATAAGACCCTTGAATACCTTAAACTTGTCAAGAGCTTTTGATTTTTCTTTCAATAATGCAATCCAAGTAATTCTTATGTAATAATCTATGAGAAGTATGAAGTAGATGTATCTTTAAATACTTTAAAATCGTGTAGGCCCATAGAGATCAGTATGTATTATCTCTAAGGGTCCTGTAGTAGATTACTCCTTAGACTGGAACCTTCTTCTAGTCTATTTACCATGTTGATGAGCCTTACAAAGTATGTTTTTAGGTTTGGTGATCTTAAGCATGTTATTCATAGACTTCTTAGTTCTAATATTGACCAAGTTGTAAAATTTTAGATGACCTAACCTTTTTTTCCATAGCCAACTTTAATTTATCTTGCTCATGAATCATCTCTCCTTCTTGATCTCATTTAATACATATAGTTTATTATAAGTCATCTTGGCAGTGGAAATTATCCTACCTAATTTGACTTTCCTTATCCCACACCCTCTATCATGAAAGGTTAGTTTCTATCCTTGATTACACATTTGACTAACACTAAGCAGGTTGTGTTTCAAACCTTCCACATACAACACATTTTGTGTCTTGGTATTTCCATTATCCAAACTCAAGACACCCTTACCAATTATAATTACAGTTGTGTTGTCTCCAATCCCAAATATTATTGTAGCATTATTCTTTAAAGAGATGAAATTTTTTGTCTCCTCTTATGTGGCTTGAGAAACCACTATCTATATACCATTTCATGAATTCATATTAAATGTGAAAGTCATTTTCAGCTAGCATAGAGTCTTCTTTGGTCTTCTATTCCTCCTTTACAAATAGTCCATCTTGCCTTTTGAGCTCAATCTGATCTATCTTAGTTTGATTTGGCTTCCATACCAATGTTTGATCCTTCTTATGCATTCTAAGATATTTATATGTCATTTTTAATCTTGTGGACCTTATAACTCTTTTGGATAATAATCTTGAAATTTGTCCTATATTGTGACATATAAAGAAAACAACATTTTTGTACATACCATGATTCCATGATGGCTTATCCTTTATTGGATTGGGATTCCTAATTAGTCTTTTTAGGTTGGTAATCTTGAATTGTTCTAAATTCTCAATATCTCTCTCAAAATTATTTATTTTGTCTATTATATGATCATGCTCAACCTTTAAGGAATAAAACTATGTCTTCAACTAGTCATACTAAAAAACCTTTGACTTATACCTTGATTTGACCTCTTCTAGCTAAATCCTGAGATCCTTGATAGTCTTCTCTTGATGTTTAAAATCATTAAGATCACTTATGAGCTCAACTTCAACATCTAATTTATCATTTCATTCTTCACTATCATATTAGACTTCTCCATCATACATGTTATCTTCATCATGTAGATCATAAGACATTCTTCTCCTTCTGAGGAATCCGTTGAAGCTATTAGAATTAATTCAAAGGACCAAGATATGATATAAATAATTAAAAGAATAATCAATGAGAAGGGGATGAATCAATCTTCAAACTTTTACAACTTTATCATTCATAAACTATCAAAATAATAGAGTGAACTAGTAACACATTAAGATCCATGAACATGAAATAAAAAACATAACACATCGAACAATTATTTGAGTGGGAAAACAATAAGGGGAAGAAAACCCACTGATGATGAAAATATACTATATATATATATATATAATACAAACATAAATATTTATTGAATCACAAACTTCACTTGGAGCACCAAACCCAACTAGCTAAGCACCAACTCAGCTAGGCTATAACAAACACCCATTGAAAAGGAGGCATCAACCCCCTAAATGACTCAAAACCAACTCATCCTCATAAAACCCTTGATCATATTTATAATTCTTTGTTTCTAATACAATATATGATGATCCCCTTCTTTATTTCTTCACACACTCCTATTTTTCTCAAACTAATCTCTAGCCTTTTTCACTCAATAAGCCCTCTTCTTGACTTGGTTAGGTCATATGACCTTGATAATCATCCAAATTACCCCTATTGAAAATTTAGATTTAAAAAATAATATGAATTATTACATGACATAAACATGAATAAAACATTTCAATATGTTGATCATAGTATATAGGACCAAAACCCCTTTTAGGCCTTAAGGAGATCTAATTCAATTATGCCTTAATTAGCACACGTTACCCTTTAAAAACCTTGGAGCACTCTTAGAATTATGAAAAAATATTAAAATATCATATTTAACTTAAATAAACACATAAAAATATCATAGTATGTTCATTACACCTTTTATCTCCAACCACCACTTGAAGCACAGCATTAGCATTGTTCACAGTTAGACTTGTCATACCTAGAAAATCTATCTTAAACAACTAAAGATAAAACATAATATTTTACAAAAAACATTATATATATATAACATTAAATACCTCCAAAACTTCACTATATTTATTATACTTCATTACATAAGGCAAAAGGACTAAAACCCTCTTTTGTAAGTAACTCACTTAGAATTGCCAACTAACCTCAAAACACAGTCATGGAAACAAAGACCTAAAATACCTACAGAACCAATTTAAAATAATTTAAATGAATTAATATTATATTATTAGTTCATTATATAATTATCATATGTTAATATAATAAATTTCAAAGACAATATTGGTCTTACAAACCAATCTCATGAACTTGCACTTTCACTCTCTCATCTACACTAGACAAGTCAACTTATGAATAATATTTTTATCATATATAATCACATATAAATATTATATGAAATATGAAACTTTATTATAGGTATTTAAAAACATCTCCATGTACTTTAATTCATCCCTAATCCATGATAACACACCCCTAATAACCTTCTCACTTCTGCCTAGTTTTCTCATTATTTGCACCATTAAGCTTTTTAGCAATAGGTCAAATTGTATGAATAGTTTAACACACATAAGGGATTAAACCTGATGAAAAACCACCATGGGAATAATATAAAAGACTCAATATTCAACCTTTATCCATTTAACAACTTTGACTTTGTCAACTCTGACTACTACAATAAATATATGAGAAACAAGGCCTTTCTTGTAGGGTCCACTCACTCACCAAAAAAAAAATCACACTTGAAGGTGTATGAGAGAGTTTAATATAACTTAAAATCCCTTAACTATCCATACCAATCAATTATGATCACTTTATAACAATATCTTTTGCATCGAGTCATTGTTAGGGTTTTAGAAAGGCTTAACATTATTTATGGTGTTAACGATTATTCATAGAGAATTACCCCTCATTTACAAAACTAATGCCTAAATATCTTATATATTAAACTTACCCATCTACCCTTAACATCTCACATTCCCATGTAGAATTTTCATGTGCCAATTAACACTTGAAATTTCTTTTCAGGTTGAGAAACCTTCATTCTGTGCACATGAGAGACCTCAAAACACTTTTTATTTCCTTTTCTTACAAAATTTGACATCAAAATTTGTCAACACACCTATAAATACCTACCATACCACTAAAAATTCTTGCATATTCATTCTTATCTTTAAATCTGAATCATATACCTCATTTGGCCACCATCTCTATGTTTGCTCTTTAAGCCTTGACTTGTAAGTTACATTAGGCCTTGAAGATGACCTTCTAGCCACTATCTAACTTTCAAAACCTTATTTATATGTCATACAACCTATTACCATTCTCAATAACTACCTTACATTCTTCATATATCTTGACAATACCTCATGACACCTCATTAGGTCAGGCAAGGTCTGGAACTAGTCTAGTTGCATGATAGGTCTATAGGTCCTACCCCTATAGGCCCATTTTGAGATTATCATGAGTGTTCCAATGCCTCATACGCATTCTCAAACAACCTCATACAACCTCTTATGACTTTTTTCATCTATCTCACTAGGCCACCAAGCTCATACCTTCTCAGGTCTCTTCATGTAATGACCAATGTCATGATTAGGCTTTTCAATCACTTGAAGCTTGACATCTAACCTTAAAACACTCTTTGATTATTATATACCTTTATAACATGACTTTCATTCTCCTTATGAAATGTAATACTTATGTACATACCTCTTTATGCTGTCAAACAACAATATTCTTAAATGACTTCATGAACACCTTTCTTAAGAATATTTGACATCAATGCCAAATTTTAATCAATAGGAACAATGCTCAATAGGATGGTCATCCAGATACCTCTTTGTTTGCCTAGCTCATTTTTAATTATCATTACCTTTACAATAGGATTAGGTACAATCATAAATACTTTACTATGTAGGATATAACATCTACACTTTTCAACTACTTTACTTAAAGAAATATCATTTTTATCAGTGGTACAATATCTAATTTTATAAATTTTAAGTGGATAAATCATGAATAGCATTATTAATTCATCTTCAACCTCTTTTCTCTGATTTAGAACAACCCTTGAGTGCTAGAGTTAAAAAAAAAGGTATAGAAGGGATGATTATAATTTTGGCTTATTAACACTGGGGTTTTCACACTAGAAATCTTGATTTCCAAAAAGTTATCTTGTGCTTCAATAATCCACTCAATTTTGGCATCCTTATTTAGCATATTATTTAGTGATCTAACTATTTCATCAAAAATTAAAAGAATTTGACCATAAAGTTGATCTTACTGAAGAAATAATTTAGATGGTTTACACTACCAAGAAAAGGAATTTTTATAATTTCTTCTACTCTATCTAAGTCTAGTGATATGCCTCTTTTAAAAATGATGTGGCCTAAGATCTTACCTTTTGTAACTCCAAATATTCATTTTTTTGGATTTATGGAAATGTCATGTTTTCTACATATTTAAAATACCATTCTCATGTCCTTCATATGGTTTTCTCAATTTTTTGAAAAGACTATTAGATCATCTATGTAAATAAAAATGTAATTACCAATTAAATCATTTAATTCAATGTCCATATTAATCTAAAAAGTAGCACCCATGTTGATTAAATTGGATGGCTTTCTCCTATATGTAAACATTCCCCATTTTGTTGTGAATATTATTTTTATTCAATTTTCATAGTTCACCATCACCTAACTATAACTAGAATAACCATATAATGATGGCATAATTTTCAAACCATTCATTATTTTTAGGACATCATCTACCGATGGTAATGGGTATTATCCTTTTCTAATTTTTTTTCAAGTGTCCACACAAAACCATTTCTCTCTATTCTCATTACAAAATAAAAGAATATTTTCCACCCTCATGGAATGCATGATGGAAAATATAATATTAGCTAATAAAAATTCTTGCACTTCCTTAAGAATGAAAGGATCCAACAAATGATGTGCATGCCTTTGGCTCTAATGAAATGGCTTAACTCCTAATTTGAGAATAATGATGTGAGTGAGAATTGAATTATTAAAATGTTCATAAATTCAAGCTATGACATCTCTAAAATATTTTAGGGCTTGTGTGATTCCATGATTTTCAAATTCAATACAAGATGTGCCTAAAATCACATTTTTTGAATCATCAAAATTTCTCAGATTATAATGCTTGTGCAGCATTCATTTAAAAGGATTGGTATTTTATTTCTCACCTTGATAGCCCATGTAAAATAGTCTTTCTAATGAAACCATACCTTTGGGGATGTTGTTCATTTCTTGGTTTATCACTCGCTCTTCATATATCTCAAAGTCATCTCTACTAACTTCATGTATAATCTAGGATTTCAACACATATTTATTTTTGATGAAATCAATGATATAATGATCATCATTAAACATTTGGAAATTTAAAACATTATCTAGAAAAGAATGTGTAGAGACCAAATCTACTAAAAACCTCTTTAACTTGGATTCCACAATCAGCTTCAGGGTACTTGCAACAATTATCAAAACATCATATGTATGATTTATTCTACAAGGCATGATTTTTTTATTAAATGCATCAAAGTTTTCTATCAAATTCCATACTTTCTTGTGATACCTTGCCAAGTGTTTCTCATTATAAGCATATTAACCTTTGACTTTTTTAACCACCAATTCAAAGTCACCTAATACCTTTAGGTAGTTAACTTTCTTCTTAAGAGTGAACTAGAGTATATAGACAAATGTTTCATATTTAGTCATATTATTTATGAAATTAAATTATAATATAAAATTAGGAAAATAGGATTTTCCCCTTGGATTAATGAGTTTAAGCCCAGTACAAAAACCTTGCTTAGACTTAGAACCATCAAAATTTAAATTCCACAATTGATCTCAATTGTTTATTTTGGAATCTAAAATGTGGGTGATACATAAATGTCATCCTTCTTGTCCTTCCATTTATATTCAATTTAAATGACCTTTTGGTTCTATCTAAAGTAGTTGATATGCACTAAACTTTTTAGAATGAAATTATTTTCATCTCTACTCTTTGTTGACTCTTATTTTTTACGTGGACTACCATGTTCTAGCTTGGTTACTTCTACCTCCACTATATACAATGCTTAAAAGGGCCACTGACAACCATATTCTTCATGTAGATTATAATTATTTAAATTTTGGAATGTAAGGGGAAAAATATGGGATGAGGCTATTTCAAGTGCATAGAATGTAACCTCTTCATCTAGTTATTCTAGATCTTCAATTCTATTTTGAATCTCATCACTTGAATTTTTTTTTTTATCTTACATAGATAACATGTTAATACTTAAGTTATCACAAGTTAGCATATTAATTTCACATGTATAGATTCCAAGCTTTAATTTTGCATACATGATCCCAATAGTCTTATTGTATTATGTTATTAAAATTACCATCTTCGATTCTATTTCAATCTTGATTTGATTAGGCATACCACACCTCTAGATCTGAATACAAGATAAATCAGTTGACATACATATATTTAATGTTATATAATGATATCTACTAAGGATCATACAATATGTAGTGGGCATATCAACCACTTGATAATCAATAAAATTTAATACCCCTTTATTTGAATCTAAATGCATGTGAATTTGATTCAATTGACCCACCACTTTGACTTATAATTTTTCTAGCTGAACCAACATCCTATTTAACTTAACATGGATCAAACCTTGCTTTTGGTAGACTAAGGAAGCCATGACATTAATTGAAGCATCTAATCCATCAAATAATTGTCTAAGTTTTTCCCTAAAAAAGGATTATTAGGAAGAAAGGAGTTTCAATATTTTATTTTTAAATGGTACATGAACATCAACTAATTTATTAGTTTCTTTTCCCTTTAGGGTAGACAAAAAAATTTAGAACAATTATTTCTGATCAAATATTTGGATCTATTCAAATATTTATATATTGGCTTTATTTTTTATGAGTATTCAATAATATTGTATCCAAGTTTGATTTATTATTAATATTTATCATCTTGTGGGTGTGAAAAATTATTATTTATTTGTGAATATGTGCTAGGTCATTTGGGACAAAAAAATATTATTGTTATCATTTTCATCATGTGGAACTTGGGTGCTATTTGGAGGAGTAGAAGTTGTTAAATGTGTTTGAAGTTTGTTCCTCAAACTTGTTGGTTGAATATTTTGTCAATCAGTGTACTGATATACAAAATAGGTCTGATCAGCCAAAGTAGGAAGATTGGTCATCCAAATGTGTAGGTTTACCACATCAGAAGGGGACTGATCTCTCCTCTCATCAAGGAGAGGTTCCCTATAGGTATGTTATATATATATATATATATATATATATATATATATATATATATATATATATATATATATAATACTCAAGGGTAGGACAAACCATCCATCTTTCTTTTTCAGAGATGATGCATGCGGATCAAAGGAAAAACTCAAGGGAAATGACAGAAAGCACTCCTCTTCTCTCAAAAGTACTATTCAATAAACCACAAGAATACTCCTAGTAGTAACAACAAAATGTAGCAAAAGATGTAATAATTAGCAAATCAAGATGCAGCACAAAGTCTCCACCTGAATTACTCAAGAGTAAGATACGAAGGACAATGACGGCACAAAGTCATCCCAAAGTCCTTTAAAACACACTAAAGGCAATTATGGGGGCACAAAGTCTCTCCACACTTGACTCTTGAGGACACCTTCCTGACTACTGTCACTAATTCTATTTTTTGAATTAAAGGAACATAAGATATATCAAGGAAAAAGACATAAGAATAGTTTCCCCAACAACAAAGATATCATAGCACAAAGTTTGAAAAATCACTTGATTTCTTATTCCAATAACAAAATATGATCAACAAACTAAGCCTAAAGTCTTAGAAGTGCCTTTCAATTTGGGCAAAGTTTCATTCTGATTGTCAAAAAGAGATCAATTTACAATAAAAGAGAGTCCTTTATATAGCCTCTTCAAGAAGGACTCAAGAATAGTAACACATCATATTGCATTGGAATCTGTTAAGAAGACAAGCTAGAACTTAGGGGCATTTACCCATTTGATTTTATCAATGCAGAGAAATAAGTCACGCTATTGAAAGTTTGCAACTTTCAATGTCCACCTAGCGATCTGATCTTACCTTCATCATTCCTCATTTTTTGGTTAATTGAATCAAGTCCTAGATTCAATTTGTTGTTCTGTTCTTTCCTCACTTTTTATTGGTCTTGGCCTTGAAGTCTATGAATGCATTCGTGGAATTTAGATTGAAAGGATCAATGGCTATTTTATGAGCTTTAAAATTGACATTCGCATACCCATCACTATGTTTTCAATGGCTAGTTTGTTGTGTTTAATATGATGTCTTCGAGCGCGTCACCCCTTGGCCCTTCTTTGGCTTTCTTGTTTGGCATTTTTTTGGAAAGAAAATGCCCTTTCAGGCCTTAAGAAATGATCTTTGAATGGCCTTTAGGATTCTTGTTTTACATTTTCCTGAAGGGAAGGTGACCCTTCAGCGTTGGGGAAGTGTCCTTCTATTTGGCATTCGAGAATCCCCCGCAAGGGCACCTACCCTTCAGGGTCCTTTGGCAGCCTTTCATGGGTTTCCTGCGAGCATTTTCCCTGGACAAATTCCCATGGACAAAAAGTCTGCAAAAATTTCTCGCAGACAAAAAGTCTACAGAAAATGTTCTTATTACTTTTGCCTTGGTTATTTCTTTAGGCTTTTTGCCACAGCCGCTTCTTGAATTCTTTTGGGATTTTTGTCTGAAGGAATTCCTTCTAACAAAAGTCCAAAAGAATTATAACTATTTTCCTTAAACAAAATTTCTAAAGGAATATACCTTTGTGGCCTTCTTTGAAAATGACCCTTTCGAAGGGTGTTTTTGTCAACCAAGTGCCCTCCGCAAGGCCACTTGTCCTTCAGGAGACTCTTTGAACTTTTACATTGGATTGCTCCTTTGAACCAAGCTTTTGAACCACTCTGTTGAACCAAGGCATTGAACCATGGCAATGAACCCCTTGGTTGCACAAAACGTTGAATCAAGTCGATGAACCGAGCTTTGAACCAAAATGGTTTAAGCTAATGGTTCAATTGAATGAACCGAGCCTTTGAACCAAGTGGATGAACAAAGTCATTGAACCATTTATATGAACCAAACATTGAACCAAGTTTGGGTTTAATGGTTCAAACAAAGCCTTTAACCGATTGATGAACCGTTTGATTGAACTAAAGGATGAACCAAAATGTTGAAACAAAGCAGACGAACCAATTGAACCGAAAGCATTGAAATAATTGAACCTTGAACTTGTTGAACCAATTGAACCTTGAATTCATTAAACCTTTGAACCAAAGTGGTTCAATGGTTCAACAATTCAATGGTTCAAGCCTCTTTTGCTTGAATGCTTGCCAATAGACATTTTTTATTGAACCAAGGCACTGAAATAATCCTAAAAATGACCAAGTGTTAGAAACTAATTCTTTTGGTTGAACCTGCTTGTAGAAGCCTTTGAACCTATAGAAATGAACTTGCCTACAGAGTCCATAGAAATCAAGTTTGTAGAAATCAACCTGTAAAGCCCATTGAACTTGGCCTACTGAGTCCGTAGATTCAAGCCTGTAGAGTCTGTAGATTTAAGCCTATAGAGTCCGTAGATTTCTAAGAAGCTTGAAAATTGAGGAATTTGAATGCCTAAGACAAATTTTGGAAAGGGAAAAGACAATTTTGGTCTGTAAGACCAAAATAGTTCAAATATTGTCTCAAAAATGAGTGATATTTTTGGGGCACAATAGCTAGCTCTAGTTGGGGGAATTTATATCAATTGCAAAAAGAATTGAAAGGAGTAAAATATAGAATCTCTAGTTTCTTTATGTATACCATTGGGTTACAGAGTCATGCTACTCAGAAATGAAAGGCATCAAAAATGAAAACAAACAAAACAAAATAGAATTAAAAATTATACATACACACACACACACACACACACACACACACACACACACACACACACACACAGATCTGATACTTCAAGGGTTGAAGTGTTTCAGATGCTGCCCATTATGAGGTAGAGAAAAGAGTGTGCCATCTTGATATTTTAGTAAAAACCTATTTTCACCAATGTGCTGATGAATTATAAATTTGCCTCTTCAAAGGGAGTCAAACTTTCCATGCATCCCCTTTGGTTCTCTCTTTTTGTCCCACAGTAGGACTTGATCCCCAATCTAGAAATCATGATTTCTGGCCTTCTAGTCAAAGAGTTTCTTTACCAGACTTTGATGAGTAGCAATTCTATACACCACCATGGTTCTCTATTCCTCCAGTTCAGTCAAGCACATGATTCTTTTATCAAGAGAACTTTCATATGTCTGATCTTCAATTGCCTTTGCCAATTTCAAGGCTGGCAATTCTAAGGTGATTGGTATCTCAACATTGATACCATAAATAAGTTGAAAAGGAGACATACCAATTTCCCTCTTTGGTGTGATTCTGTCTACCCATAGAGCATCAACCAATGCTTTGTGCCATGTCCTTTGATTGTCATCTGCTAGCTTCTTGATGATAGTTACCATGTTATTATTGCTAGATTCAGCTTGTCCATTCCCTTGTGGAAAATAATCAAAAGAGTGAGAGAGTATATTTCCATAATGAAAATAGAATTGTGTAATCTCTTGAGAGGTGAAACAAGCTGCATTATCAGTAATAATTTTGATTGGAACTCCAAACCTAGAAATGATATTCTCTTTAAGGAAGTTACATACAACTTCTGAAGTAGCATGCTTAGTTGGGATTGCTTCTACCCACTTGGTGAAATAGTCAGTTGCTATAAGGACATAATCATGTCCAGCACTTGAAGATGGGTTTATTGTCCCAATAAAATCAATCCCCTATTGCTGAAAAGGTTCTTCTATGATCACTGGCTTGAGAGGCATAGGACCTAACTTGGGTCTTCCAACAAATTGCTGACAGAGTTCACATTTTCTCACCCACTTATGTGCATCTTGGAAAAGAGTTGGCTAGTAATACTTGGCTCACATAATCTTGTGAGCAGTTATAGGAGTAGAAAAATGTCCTCCATAGGCCAAATTGTGGAAATATTTTAAAAGCTGGCTTTGTTTCTCTTTGTCTACACAGCAAAGGAATACTCCATCTATGCTTCTCTTGTACAAGCTATTATCCCAAAGGACAAAATTGGTAGCTTTTAATTTGATAGTCCTCTTTTATTTGTAAGACAAATGAGTAGGAAATTCACCATAAGTAAGGGAATGAGCGATACCTGAAAACCACTCATTAGTAGTAGAGACAAAAAGGATAGTTGGTGTCTCTTCCACTTTAGTTTCTTCACGCTGTGTGTCTTCTAGCTTATTGTTAGCAATTAATTGGCATAGGCCTTTACCCCTAACCAACTTTGTCATCTTGATGTCCAAATCAAACTCTTCGATCTTTGTAATCCAATTACCTCTTTTCATGCCAAACTCTTGTTGAATTAATATAGACTTGACTGTAGTGTCAGGAACTAAGGCAGTAGTGTGTGAATTCAGAATATAGAAGCAGAAATGTTTGACTGCTTTCACCAAGGCATAAGCATGCTTCTCTATATTTGAATACTTCATCTCATGGGTTTTGAGAGGGCAACTCATGAAAGAGATAGGACATTCCATACCTTCTTTGTCCTATTGAACAAGAATTGCTGAAAGAGTGTGTTCAGACTCATAACTGTATATGATGAAATCTTTATTGTAATCTGGGCAAACCAAGGTAGGGGCATGAGCAATGGTAGTTTTGATATCTTGAAATGTTGATTTGCCTTTTTTAGTCTAGCTAAAGATGGTCTTCCCTTTCATCATGTTCACAATGTGTCTAGTCTTCTCAGTAAATTTGGGGATGAATCTCCGTAAAAACTTCACCTTTCCAAAGAAAGAATGAATAGTGTTCTTACTTGTAGGCAAATTAAGTTCTTGAATAGTCTTGACTCTATCTGAGTCAATATTTATGCCTTCTTTGGACATAATATGTCCAAGGAGTTTCCATTTTGTTACTCTAAAAGCAAAATTTTTAGGATTTAAGGAAATACCATTTTGGTGGTAGTGCTCTAGCACTTATTGTAAGTGGTGTACATGATTAGATCGATGCTTTGAAAAGAAAGTCAAGTCATCAAGGTATACCACTATGAATTTACCAATCTCATCTTTGAAAGATAGATCCATTGCTCTCTAAAAGGTAGCACCAACATTTATTAAACCAAAGGGCATTCTTCTATATGCAAATGTACCCCAAGTGTGGTGAATGCAGTCTTGTGTTGGTCTGCTTCACCAACTTCAACTTGATTATATCCTAAGAAGCCATCCAGTTTAATAACATCTCTGAACCTGTCACTATTTGAAGCACTTGATCCATAATTGGCAAAGGGTAATTATCTTTCAAAGATGCTTGATTCAGATTTCTAAAATCTACACAAATGTAAATTTTGCCATTCTTCTTCCTTATAGGTACTATGTTTGCAATCCATGTAGAATGATGTATTGGGAAGATGATTTTAGCATTTAACATTTTTTATATCTCAGACAGAATAGTACCTGATATTTTCATATTATACTTTTTGGATTTTTGCTTGTAGGGCATTGAGTCAACCTTGAGAGGAATGTCATGGCAGATTTCATCAGGTTTGAGAGACTTCAGGTCTTCATAAGAATATGCTAAGACATCCATGTATTGACAGAGTAAAGAGGTGAAATTGAATCTTTTTTAGGGGTGCAACACTTACCAATATTGACCATCTTGGGATTTTCTTCAGTAGTCAGATTCACTTGATCGAATCCCTAAGAGAAACTCGAGTCTATTTGTTATTATTTGATGAATCTATCATGCTTGTCAAATAGCTTTTCAAGAGAAACTAGGCCTTTGGAAATTTTGTTTCCTTTCAGCTATAAGAATTCTTCATTTATATCTGAACTAGATTCAGAGGCTGATTCATTCTTCTGAGATTCTCTACCTTCAAAATGTAGTTGTTCAAAATTGTCTTTTCATTCCAAGAAGGCAATGATTTGATGATCATCATTGAATAATTGCCAATGATCAGCATTGTCAAGAATAGTTGGTCTATAGACCAGCTCAATGGTATACCTGTCTTCTTTGAAATCTGAATGAAGAACTAAGAGAGTTCCTGAAATAGCAAGTGCATCAACTCTGTCATTAGACTCTCTAGGTATGGTAGAAATGTTGAAAGCATCAAAGCTTTCAATTTGGTCCCAAACCAAGTTACGATAGTGGTGTAATCTTTCATTCTTAGTTTGGTATAAGTTTCTCACTTGGCAAACTACTAATTCAGCATCCCCTTTGGCATGAAGAAACTTGATGCCTTTGTCTTGAGCAGCCTTCATGCCAAGCAATAGAGATTTGTATTTATTTGTATTGTTGGTGTTTCTAAACTGTAATTTATAAGATGAAGGGAACATATCTCCTTGAGTAGATATCAAAACAATCCTAGCTCCTAAACTGATAGAAGAATAGCTACCATCAAATTCCAAAGTCCATATCTCATCTGATACTAATTTTTCCTTAGACTTTCCTTCATTAGAGATGTAAGATCCTTCTTGATCTATAATGCAGCCTACTAGTTTTTTTGTTGTTCTTGTTGAATTGATTTCTGAGTTGACACTTTCAAGAATTATATCATGTGTTTCTTGCACTTCATTTATAGATAGAAAATAGTTACCCATACCTATGAATTCAAAAATAATTTGAGCTTCAGGGGCTGATGTCTGGGTGACCACATATTTTGCTTCCTTTTCAGGGAGCAACCTCTTCATTACGCCTTGGACATGGATCCTTGCCTCAGACAGATCCATGCTTAGTTCTCCTCCCACATCCTTGTAAAAATTTCTTCCAAGCAAAATGCCATAGGATGTTGGGACGTCATTTACCAAAATAGTCATCTTGATTCTCTTGTCTGGAAAGGCTGCAAATGCCAATTAGGTGTCTTTGATTTGCTCTAGAAATGGTACTTGCTTGTTCTCCATAGAGAAACATCTCCCAAATGTCTTAGTGAGTGTGAGACCAAGAGACTCAGCTACTTTAGCTAGCATGACATTATCAGATGCGTCTGAGTCTATAATATAGTTACTCAGCTTGTGGCTATTAATTAATAGGGAAACATAGAAAGGTTCTATTTTTCCAGGATTAGTTGGGGGAGTAATGTCCAAGTTATTTGAAATAGGTGTGTTCTTTGGAGAATCAAGAGTTACCTTTTTATCCTTTTGTCCTGCATGGATGGTTTGGTTCTTGACATATTAGACCAACTTATTCAATTGATCAAGATTGGACTGCAAATATTCAAACTCAGACATTTATATTTTTGCCTTTTTGACATGATCAATTATGTCAAATGGCTGAATTGAGCTAGGTACAGAGAAAGGTACTTCAACTTTTTGAGTTTTAGGAGGGATGGGAGGTGGGCTGGTTTGTGAATTTGAAGTAGAAGGGGAAGGTGAAATTGATGTATTTGCCTTTTGAGTGATTACCAAGTCCTTTGACTAAATTGGCAAAATGGTTCCACACTTAGTAATCATGACTGTTGGCTGCAGTTGCTCTTCTGTCTTCTCTTTATCAACCTGTTGGATTGATTGATTCCTGGACCTAGTAAACACTGCATATGATCCATCAAAAGCTTTTCCTTTACTTCTGAGTTCATCCTGATAGTTTAGGAAACCAATATGGGAGTCATTAGTTGATTCTTCTTGATTGTCTTTAAGGAGATCAGCGTCAATTTCTTGATTCAATTTAGGCTGGAAAGAGAACTCTGATTCTACTTCAAGATATCCCATTACTGAATTGGTTGGAGGAGCTTCCAGGGCAAGTTTCCCTTGTGGGGGAGGAAGGTGATTCTGTTTCCCTTGATTTTTGGTAGCATTGCCCTGATATGACTGATTTGGGAATGTCCTTCTATATGAAGGAGCAGAAGACATTCCTTGAGCCATTTGCTTTTTGAGATAAAGCAACTCATTTGCCAATTTCTGCACCATTGGATCTGTGGTGCCTGTAGATGCATATTCAGAAGATGATGAAGCTCTATTTCTATTTATATCTCTTCTTATCTTCCCTGTTAAGATGAGATCATCTTCTACTTTAGTGGCCAAAAGTTGAGCTACAACAAGATCTATTTAACTAGCACATCTTAAGAGAAAACTTATTTCAGGTAGCTGAGAATTAATGAAAAAGTATTTGAGATTCTCAACTGTAGGTCAATCAATTACAAGGATTTTGTTTCTCAATTTGTCAAATTTGGCTATGAAGTCCCTCATTAGTTCATGAGGCTCTTTCTTCATCTATGTAAGTTGAGCTAGAAGTGTATATGCATCTTCTGTAGGTTTGAATCTGGCTTCAAACTTAGCTTTGAGAGTATTCCAATCAACCACTGACAAGCCTATAAATGATAAAACCAATCTACAGTAGCACCTTGTAATGTTTCTATAAAAAGCCTGACTGCTACATCTTCAAATTTTACTCTGATTACTCCATAAGCTATGCTGAAAGCTGCAATGTGCTCATCAGGGAGAACTTTCTCATCACCATAGAATTTGGGGAAGTTCTTCCTTGAACTATGTGGAAGCTCATCTAGAGGTGGATTAAGATTGAGAGGACTAAAAGCATTACCCCAAGGGCCTTGAACTGCCATTGTAGGATTATGAAAAGGAGGGATAACAAATCTTAGAGGGGTAACTATAGGCAAAGCCTTATTAATAGCAGTAGTAGATACTTCATCTAGCAATGGAGATCTGACTTTAGTAGGAGGAAAGCTCTTGGTTCATTGGAGAGGAGATGGTGAAGGAAACAGATCAAAATCACTTTGATGTACCAACTCGAATATAGCATCAATAATCCCTTTAGCCCTTTAGCTTTGTGTATACCTTAAATCTACCAGATTGTGAAATAAAAATGGAAAAGAATTGACCTTGTTTTAGTTAAAGCTTGAGTCTTTAAACTGTACATTCTTTCCTAGTTAGTGTGGAGGTGAATGGATAGGTTATAAATGGATAATAGATATAATCTCCAGTAGAGTCGCCAAAAACTATTGGTTGAATATTTTATCGATCAGTGTACTGATAAACAAAATAGGTTTAATCAGCCAAAGTAAGAAGATTAGTCATCTAAATGTGTAGATTTACCACATTAGAAGGGGACTAATCTCTCCTCTCATCAAGGGGAGGTTCCCTATATATATATATATATATATATATATATATATATATATATATATATATATATATATATATATATATATATATAAACAAAAAATAATACTCAAGGGTAAGACAAACCATCCATCTCTCTTTTTTAGAGATGATGTGTGTAGATCAAAAGAAAAACTCAAGTGAAATGGCAAAAAGCACTCCTCTTCTTTCAGAAGTACTATTTAGCAAACCACAAGAATACTCCTGGTAGTAACAAAAAAATGTAGCAAAGGATGTAATAACCAACAAATCAAGATGTAGCACAAAGTCTCCACTTCAATTTCTCAAGAGTAAGATACGAAGGACAATGAGGGCACAAAGTCATCCCAAAGTCCTTTACATAGAAATGAAAAGAAAACACACTAAAGGCAATTATGGGGGCACAAAGTCTCTCCACACTTGACTCTTTCAGACACCTTCCTGACTACTGTCACTAATTCTTCTTGTTGAATTAAAGGAACATAAGATATATCAAGGAAAAAAGTATAAGGATAGTTTCCCCAACAACAAAGATATCATAGCACAAAGTCTAAAAAATCACTTGCTTTCTTATTCCAATAACAAAATATGATCAATAAACTGAGCTCAAAGTATTAGAAGTGCCTTTCAATTTGGGTAGAGTTTCATTCTAATTGTCAAAAAGAGATCAATTTACAATAAAAGAGAGTCCCTTAAATAGCCTCTTCAAAAAGGACTCAGGAATAGTAACACATCATATTGTGTTAGAATCTATTAAGAAGATAGGATGGAACTTAGGGGCATATACCCATTTGATTTTATCAATGTAGAAAAACAAATCATGCTATTGAAAGTTTGCAACTTTCAATGTCCACTTGGTGATCTGATCCTACCTTCATTGTTCCTCCTTTTCTAGTTAATTGAATTGGGTCCTGTATTTAATTTGTTATTCTATTCCTTCCTCACTTTTTGTTAGTCTTGGCCTTGAAGTCTATGAATGCATTTGGGTCTACAAATTCAAAGGATCAACGGCTATTTTATGAGCTTTAAAATTGACATTCATGCGCCCATCACTATGTTTTCAATGGCTAGTTCACTGTATTGAATTTGACATCTTCAGGTGCATCACCCCTTGGCCCTTCTTTGGCTTTCCTATTTGGCACTTTTCTAGAAAGAAACTGCACTATTAGGCCTTAAGAAATTATCTTTGAATGGCCTTTAGGATTATTTTCTTACATCTTCCTGAAGGGAAGGTGACCCTTCAGCTTCGAGGAAGTGTCCTTCTATTCGGCAACTAGGAGTCCCCCACAAGGGCACCTACCCTTCGGGGTCCTTCAATGGCCTTTTGTGGGTTTCTTGTGGGCATTTTCCCCAGACAAATTCTTGCAGACAAAAACTCCATGAAAATTTCCCACGGATAAAAAGTCTATGGAAAATTTTCTTATTACTTTTACCTTGGTTATTTCTTCAGGCTTTTTGCCTACAACCACTTCTTGAATTCTTTCAAGCTTTTTGTCTAAAGGAATTCCTTCATATAAAATTCTAAAATAATTATAATTGTTTGCCTTAAACAAAATTTTTGAAGGAATATACCTTTCTTCGAAAATGACCCTTCTGAAGGGTGTTTTTATCGACCAAGTGCCCTCCACAAGGGCACTTGTCCTTTGGGAGACTCTTTGAACTTTTACATTGGATCACTCTTTTGAACCAAGCTATTGAACCACTCTATTAAACCAAGGCGTTGAACCATGGTAATGAACCACTTGGTTGAACCAAACATTGAACCAAGCCGATGAACCAAGCTTTAAACCAAAATGGTTCAAGCTGATGGTTCAATTGAATGAACCGAGCCTTTGAACCAAGCAGATGAACTAAGTCATTGAACCATTTGTTTAAACCAAGTTTTGGTTCCACGGTTCAAATAAAGCCTTGAACCGATTGACGAACTATTTGATTAAACCAAAGATGAACCAAAACATTAAAACAAAGCAGACAAACTGATTGAACTGAAAGCATTGAACTAATTAAACCTTGAACTCATCGAACCAATTGAACCTTAAACTCATTGAACCTTTGAACCAAAGTGGTTCAATGGTTCAATGGTTCAAGCCTCTTTTGCTTGAATGCTTGCCGATAGACATTTTTGATTGAACCAAGGCACTGAAACAATCCTGAAAATTACCAAGTGTTAGAAACTAATTATTTTGGTTGAACCTACCTATAGAAGCCTTTAAACCTATAGAAATGAACCTACCTACAGAGTCCATAGAAATCAAGTCTGTAGAAATCAACTTGTAAAGCCCATTGAATTTGGCCTGCTGAGTTCATAGATTTTCTCTTCCTACTGAGTCCGTAGATTCAAGCCTACAGAGTCCATAGATTTAAGCCTACAGAGTCCATAGATTTTTGAGAAGCTTGAAAACTAAGGAATTTGAATGCCTAAGACAAATTTCAGAAAGGGAAGAGACAATTTTGGTCTGTAAGACTAAAATAGTTCAAATGTTGTCTCAAAAATGAGTGATATTTTTAGGGGACAACAAAACTATAGTCATTTCTTTTCTAAAACTACCTAAATTCCTATAATTCATCCAAGTTATCCTTTGGCTCATTATCACTTTCAGATAATAATGAATAAGTTCACAATACTAAATAATTACCTATATTCCATTTGGTTTGATTTGAATTAATGTTAGGTGCATGAACTATCTCTATATAATCTATTCACTTTTATAAGTTGTTTGAAACTGACATAAAATAAGTACAATAAATTTTAGTGTGTTCAATTATATCATGTAGTATACACCAAGTGGTTAATGAAAAATCAACTAAATTAATGGAGTTTCTAATACTTATATTAATTTTATTTGTGTTATCAGGAGGATTGAGCACACCTCCATTGTTAGGCTTGGTATTTCATTTATGATTATTCATTTGTAAATTGAAATTTATGTTTTGAGGATGGTTATTCATGAAAGGGTTATAATGTTGAGGTTCTTGTATCTTTAAATTAATAATGTCATTAGTTAATTGTTGAACCATCTACTACACATTTACTATTTTGATTATTTACAGCCTGTGGAATTGTGCTAGCTATAGGTGAAACAACATTTAAAATTAGGAAGATAAAAAATGTCATGTGGTTATGGATAGTTTTATTAGTTTTTTAATTAATTAATAATTTTGGGATGGACCATTTATTACTATTTAGATCAACTTAGACACTTATGTTAGGTGTATTAGTAGTGTCATTATAAGATACAAGAATAATTAGTTAATTATTTACTTTAGGCAACATCTTATTTGGATGGATGAGGTGATTCATTGGCATTTAATTCATATGTGTTGGATTATAAATATAGTTATTATTTGAATACATATCACCTAGTATTAGGTTCATAAATAAGGTACTATGCATGAACACTTGATTTATCTTTTAAATTTTGTTATATGCACCCAACTATTCTAATGGAGGTAATGGACCAACACCCTATCCTTGTAGAATAATATATTTTTAAGAGTGATTATTTCATTATATGTCAGATAAATATGAAAGTGTTGTATGATTCCTTTTTTAAAAAAATAGACATCATTTGGTCTAAATCTCTCAACTATGTTTGAATAGCAACAGCTTTGATTTGCATATAGGGATATTTCAACCTCTTGTATAACTTATGGAAATGAGTGTTAAAAATTCTCATGGGATAATTTAACTCTATATGAAACAAAACTAATGATATAGTATTTTAGGATCCAAAGGCATTAAGAAATTATTGACAAATAGGGTTTCAATGTCATTCCAAGAGGTAATAGACCATCAAGCAATCCAATATTCCAACCATAGGCCATTTCATCCAAGGTATAGTGGAAAAATATGTAGGCCATATATTCGTGTTGGATTTTATTTATTATTATAACATTTTTAAAATCCCATATGTGTTCTCCTATGGTTTGAATCTCTTCATGCACATACCTAGGCTACAATTTCTTAGGTTTTTTAGGTAAATCATAGGAACCTCTTAGAACATTCATAAGATAGTTACTTCCACTAAGACAATTAATAACCATTTTTGGATTTGGAGGGAGAAAAAAATGATTAAAAAAGGGAGAAATAAATGTAGGTGAACCATTGGTTGAATGGATATGTTTAATTTTATATTTTTCTTTATATGTTCTAAATTTTATATGTTCTATGAGGTATAATAGTTAAATGTCAATATTAATATACTTTAACCTTATGTTAATTTTTATATTTTCTAAATTTATAGTTGGAATACCTTAGTTTGGAAAATTTACCCTAACTATGAAATCTAAATTCTGTGTTTTAAACTCAACCCTCCTTCTAGTGTCAGTCTATTGATGGCTCATTTGGCACAACAACTTAAGGTAGGATAAGATCCATCCAACCATAAGGTCTATATCATTAGGTCATAACATATTGAATAACCTAGATAGATTATGTGTACCTATTCCGTTTCAAGGTACATGTTATAATAAACTAAAAATTTAAGCTTTAAGTGCACTACAGGATAATGTAAATATGTTGAATTATTAATGTTGGGCTTAATAAAACAACAAAAGACAAAAAAAGATATGAATAAATTTTCCCAAAAAATCAATAGTATAAATTTAGCTTATAAATTATATATGATTCAATACATGTCCATTGCATGCATTAAATAATGCATAAACAAGGTTGTGTAATCAAGATGAAACATGTAAACACAAATTGTAATTCTAGGTCTACTCTAAACTTATTCTAATAGACTTATTAAAAAATAAAAAGATAAGGGAAAAGAGAAATAAGTGAGCCTATTTTGTGTTGAACATAAATCTAATTTTTTTGATTATATGAGGTCCATAAAATCAATCTCCCACATGATCATTATTCACACATCTATAAATAAATATGATGCAAGAGTCCGAACGTAACTCAACTATGACAAAGAAGAATAAATCCACCATATATATATGTAGGAAAATGAGAAATACAATTAAAAACATATTGATTAACAAATATTTTATTGAAAATAAATGTTTGGATTAATCATAATTAGTTGAGATACAAAAAATACTTTAGAACAACATTTCTCAAATGAAAACCTAAATAGGAGAGCAGGAAATTTTGAGAAAATGTCTAGTCCTTCAATCCAGTCTCTA
The DNA here is from genome assembly GCA_037957365.1 of Torreya grandis. Taxonomy (NCBI): domain Eukaryota; kingdom Viridiplantae; phylum Streptophyta; class Pinopsida; order Cupressales; family Taxaceae; genus Torreya; species Torreya grandis. Next base: position 1,359,287 of record JARHVA010004894.1, on the reverse strand, counting down.
ATACAAATGAACTATACCTTTCAAAATCTTTTAGATTGTATTAAATAAAAATGTAATCCATGGGAAGAAACCTTTTTCACTCCAAAATTTGGTTGCATCCATTAAATAAGCTCCACCCACTTTGAACAATACAACCCTTCTCCTTTATCCTATGAAAACAACAAATAAAACATGTTATTTCCTTAGAAAAATAAAAAGGAATTAAATTAATTGAATATGAAGTCCATAAAATAATTAAAGTCTAGAGATGAAAATGATCACATGTTTTAGACCATGCACTTTTTTAGTATGATGTTTATGTCATGACAATGGGGATAGAACTAACTTCTCGATGTTAAAAATTACATGAAAAATGGAGGAGTGGATCAAAAGATATGATTGAAAAAACAACACATTATTTCCATCTTTGTGAACCCTCTCATAATTTTGTGTAGCCTTGGCATTACATAGGCCGAATCAGGTGAAAAACCTTGATTAGAATTTTAGATTATGTCTTAGCACTTCACAAATTAAATTAGGTTTTTTAAGCCTACATGAGATTGAGGGGGCTTGAAAACGGATCTAAAAACTAAATCTATCTTGGAATCCTAATTTACAAAGGGGGTGTGGGATAGAGTCCCCTGCAAAGACCAACATTGAAAGTGTTAGGGACTGATATAACCTTTTAGACCTATAGGCCTTTAGGCTTAACCAACAAAATAAGGTCAGGGGGGAAGTGGGGGTTAGTGGGCATGAATCCTCAAAATTATTGGTTGGGTATCTGTCCTTGACTAATAAAAATAAGAGGGACTTTAGTGGCCACTAACTTAGTCAACACTTTGGTCCTAACTACCACTATTGGGTGGGGGTGAAGCACCCCAACCTAGTTAGGTTTTTCACCATGACTACCATGTTGTGGAGGCCTATTGACCCTCACTAACTTAATAGATCATGTGGGACAAATTAACACAGTTTGGGGGGTATAAATCCCCCTATATCTAGCCGATGTTTAAATGTCAACTACCAAAGTAAAGGCGTCATGAGGTCCTCTAAGACCAAATCAGGCCTCTAGGTTGGATTAGCATTAAAAGCACCCCAACTCCCCTACATGCCTTATTAAACTTCTAAGTGAAAAAAGAGAGATAGAAAACATTCAAGAATCCAATTTTTGAATAAGTGTCATATATGCATATTTATCATTTAGACTTGGTCTCTATAATGAGATGAATTTAAAGACCTTAATTTCTATGTAAATTGAAGCATGCCAAAAATTGACCAGACAAGTGAAAACAAACTAGACTATAACTAAAATCCATACTAGACATAAAAATATGAAAAGGGGTACCATTATTTTGATGAAAGTAGGGTATTTTGTATAAGCAACAACATAATCTACCCTAAAAAAATGGGTTACTGACCTCCACATAATGCTTTGTTTAAAATGACCCTACAAGGTATTTGATTTATGAAAATTCACAACTTCTACGGAACTCCAAAATTTATCACAATAACTCTTATGTGCTCATAATTATTTAAAATTTATTTTAAAATTATTTCAATCCCTTTTCTACCCAAAAAATATGTGTGAATTATTTATTTAAATGAGGGATATTTTCTTTAATAAATTAGGACAAGTTATCATATTTAACTTCAAAAATTCATATCTTTTATTTCTTGACCTTAGATATTATTATGTAAATTTATATGGATTCATGGTAGATTAAAAATTAATTATATATTATTATACATTGATTAAAATCATAAAATTCAAACATCTTTAAGTCCTTAAGATTTATAGGTGAATTTGCTAACTTTCAAATAAAACCACGAACTAGTGTTTTATTCCAAATAATGGAACATATATATTGATAATATTAAGAATTTTTATTTTTATTTTATTTTATTTTTTGCATAAATTAAACATTTATTTTATTCATGAATTATTTTCAAATTTGTTTCAAAGGAGTTACAAGAGAGATAAATTCTTCACTCTTGAACCATTTATTATTACAACTTTGCTTCAATTTGTCACAAAATACATTATTTAAAAGGCTTCCAATGAATATTAAAAGTTTATAAGGATTTCAAAAATTCAAAGATAAAATATAATAAATAATTTCAAAAACTTCCAAGCTCCAAACAATCTACAATATCCATACATACAACCACAAAGCTAAGGTAAAGAGGGCCTCACCTCCCCTCCTATTGCCATCATCAAGAGACTACCCTAGACACCCTCAGACAAAACATTACCTCTAGTGGTCATGTAAATTACCAATCAAGTCCTATAATTTATGAAAAATGTTTTGTTATTTTTAAATGGAAATGTATATTAACCAGTGCCTCTAGTTTAATATCCCATCTTATAGACTAGGAAATACTTCCTATGTTTTGCTCAAACCCACACATCTAAAAAAATAAAAATAAAATTCCAAAGAAACACCAATAAATTTTGAAAAAACATATAACTATTATAAAATTATTCACTATGAACTTCCAAGGAATAAGATGATGATGGATTGGTGAAAATAATTCACCCTTGTTTAACCTACCATAATTACACAAGCTTGTGTAGGCATTAAAGCCTCACATTTTAAACTTTAAAAAATGATAGTAAAAATAGAAAAATAAGTCAAGATAAATAAATGTATTTTTAAAAAAACCCCTTCTAAACCATAATTAAGAGGTTTAAAAAAATAAATAACCTTAGGTTGAAAACTTGTGCAAAGTAAAAAAAGGATTACAACTGAAAAGGTCTTACCAATCCATAAGAAACTTAATACAATTTTAAGAGGGTAATAATAATTTATTTCTAAAAAATAGAATATAAATGAATATTAATATATAATTATTACCTCAAGTCATACATTTTATATGTATTAAATTTCCTTCCTATTAAACTTAGATTCAAACTAGCTTCCATCTCATAAGGTCTCCTATTTTCTGCATGCTTAATCTCTAAATCCAATAAAAATTTGAATTAAATTTGCATAGTAATAGTTTCCCATTTAATTTTATGTAAATACATCAATTATTGGCCAATGAAAATATGACACTTGTATCTTCCAATCCCTTTGCCTCTCTAAAAGTCTTCTAATAACATTTATTTTTATTACAAGGCCCATGCTCCTTCTTACATGACATGAGGGATAATATGGCTCACCCATACTCAATAAATTATTATCTTCATCCAATTACATTAGTGATCAAATGCATGGCATAAAATTATTTTTGGACTCCTAGTATACTCCTATATATCCCTTTTGGTCCAAAGGCTCTAATTCCATCACAAATATATAAAAGTTATTTTATACGATCCTCTAAAGTTGTATTTTTAATTTCACTAGAGTGTTGAAAGTGGTGACATCATGTTGAATCAAATTTTACTCTCATGACTTCATAAACATTTCAATAAACTTATAAGGTATGGGTAAAGAAGTATTGAATACTATTAGTTGGTCTGAAAATTGCTAAAATTAAATCAAGCGAGTACAACACTTTTATTGAAATAAATAACCTAAGTGTGAATTAGGAACACAACACATATAATTAATGGTAAAATATATTATCAATATGCTCCTAGATACCTTAGTTGGCCAATTACATTTATGCACATCAATGTACCCATAAAGTTGCTTTATCCTAGGATATTCAAAGCAACAGAACATGAAAGAATCTCAAGTAACATGTATAAACATGAAATGAATATATATAATAAATATAAGAATAATTTATATAAATATTTTATATGAATTAATTATAAATGTATCATTATATTTATTCTTAAATAACATAATATTAGTGTAAAATCACAAAAAATAAACTTAAATATAAAATGTAGAATTTATGCCTTACGTTCCACTAGCCTTATTATACTTACTCATGGAACTTTATAAAATGGTTTAAATATAGTTTGAATTATTTTATAACACCCTCTATGATTCATATTGACTTAACTTAGTCATCTCTCTAATCCAATGATTTCATATGTAAACTAATACATCATAGGGTGTAATAAGAAATGTACCAAAAAATCCATGGCCAAAAGTACATTAAATTTACCAAAGGGTGAGCCATGATCCAAGATATAATTTTAAGTATATTTTATTACTCTTTGGTATCCAAGATAAGATAACCCATAAATTAAAAATTATTTAGTTCCAACCAATTATCACTTAATCAAAAGAACATGTATAACAAGGAACTAAGTATCATGTCCAAGTAAAGGTTAAATATTTATTTATTTATTATTTATTGTTATAGAGGAATAAAATAATTTTAATTTACTTCTCATCCTATTATTTATATGTCAATAATGATTAAAAAATTCCAAGAATATGGAACCCACAAGTTTAACAACAAGAAATAATTTAAAATTTTAAGATGCCAATAATGAGTAAAATACTCCAAGAAGATGTAACCCACAATCTTAACAATGAGAGACACTTCAAAATATTAATAGGTTTTTAAATCCCCAAATGGATAGTAATTTCTACTTTTTAACCAATGGGATCAGAAAAGCAGGACTTTAAAAATTAATTTATATTCATTTCTAAAGTTCTTCACTTAGGTATAATAGGAGGACTTGGGATTGTTATATCAAATTTTCCCAAAACCTATTTACACAATCCATTAAGAGTAATTTGAACATTAGTATCGATGCCAAACCCTAATAAATAATACATTAAGATGAATTTTGACATATTTTTTATGCCTAACCCATAGTTAAAGAGTCAATTAGGAGGAAATTAGGAATTAGTCTCAATGCCTAAAACCTAATCAATTAATCTATTAGGATAAATTTGTAAATTAGCCTCAATGCTAAACCCTAATCAAACAATAAATTAGGAGGACTTTTGATGTATTCATGATCCTCAAACCCTAATGAAATAACCTTTAGGATGATTAATGTTATTCCTAATACCAATCCATAATCACTCAATCCATTAATATTAAATCATACAATAGTCATGATGCCTAAATATAATAAAAAAATACATTAATAGGGATTATGATGAAATCTTGATGCCCAAGCCATAATTAAAGAGTTTATCCAAAGGACTTTGGATGTTATTATTGATCTCTAAACCTAATAACTCAATCCATTATAAATAATTTAGATTCTAGCCCCGATGCCCAACCCTAATCAAACAATACATGCTAAGATGTATCAAATATCAAAATATAACCCATCTCTACCACTCCCTAAAGTTAGGAGTAAACACATGTTATTATTAACATAAATACAAGACTAGGAATCACATCCTCTCTATATCCTTTAAATATGGAAATATACAACACAAAATTCATCCCAACTTACTAAGTCATTCAACATATATAAATATTTTCCTATAAGATAATACTAATAATATACTTATTAAAAACTAATTATAGACTAAAAATCCAAGTGGTATCACATAATGGCTTATTAAACAACATTCTTAATAAATAATCAATAATCAATCTAATAAATGAGTAAAGTTGAAATTGGCTAATTGACTCTACTCAATCCAATATGAGAACAAATAAAAAAGGATAAAAAACCAAAAATCTAAATAATAATAATAATAAATGTGAAAAAAATTAAATAACCTAATCCAATCAAAATTTGAGACAAGAAATAAAAATAGGAGCTCTGAAATCCAATTAAAAAAATTGAAATAATACACAAATAAATAGCCTCATGTAATAACAAAAAATGATAAAAATATGATTTTAGATCAACATAAAACTCCTAAATAATAATTTAATTTTTTTTAATTATGCCACATCAAGTGGAAAAAAATCATTATTAAAATATAGTATTACTAAACAATGTGGATCACTCCAAAAACATTAGAAACATCACTAAAGTAAAAGGGAAGTAGGTAACTAAAACAATAATAATAAATAAAAATCACTCTTCAATACCATTGTGTGGTATGATATATGCATATCTTCTCCAAGTTCCCAATATCACCACACACTTACCAACATTTAAGTGTAAAAACTCAAAACATGCTTCCCATGATAGGGGAAAAACTTTAAATCCATAGAGGGATCATGTCACTCTAGCTACAAAATATCCTTATCTAACACAAAGCAGAGAAATCTATCATGTCATGGTTAAGGAATTCAAATAAATAAATATAAAATGTGCATTGATTAAATTATAGATAACACTTCAATTATGATCATATAAAATATAAATCCACTCAAAGGACTTAAGTCGTTGTCACTAAAAAATGAGAGAGTAACTCCTCTCAAGGTTTTATATGTGGTAACTCCAACAAAGTCTCTCATATCATGTTGAAGGGAGGACGTATATCAATAAAAAAATAACTACACCTAACTAGGTTTAAACCACTAACATCACTTAATTCACTCCTACATGATGTGGAGGATACTAACCACTCAAGGGTGGTATCAATTTCCAATATGTTTTCCAAGATCCTCTCCCCTATAATTAACATACCTAAGGCATAATATCTATCAATGAGGTACATATTTTCCTAGGTTAGAAACATATTGAGATAGCATAACAACCTACTATAGACATTGATATTTTTCTACAACGTAAATGGTATAATCATCACCAAATATGCTTGATCTAAGGTGATCCAAAAGGCCTTAGGATATCTTGTTTTTGAAACTCATGAACTATGTTGGGTACTAATATACCCAATAGGATACACATTAAGCACTCATAATTATAGGTTTAAGGAATATATTATTATCTTTGTTAAGAGTAAAAGTGTTCCATATGGACACACATTGATATTAAAAATCTCCCTCTCAAAAGGGTCCTCGAAAGCATCCAAAATTTTCAAGGATTTTGTTTATATATAATAATTTGATCTTAAATTTGACCCCTCTAATAGGATGAGGTATAAACTAAAATCACACTCTCTTAGGTGATCTAATAATATTTCACATCAATTAATGACAACCTCATGAAGAAAGGTAAACACTTCACACAAGGAGTCAAGGTAAAAGGGAAACTTCTAGAAAAATATTACAATGACACCACTCAAGAATGCATTTACTTTGAAAATAAAACTCCCACAAATCATGGATTTTAAAAACAATTCACTCCTAATCAATCCATACACAAATATTTACCCAACCTTAAAATACATGCAAAGGTGTGTATGGTTATAAAAACAAGGCACTATAAGCTCCAAGAATAAAATTGTATGTCCAATTAATATACCACATGCCAATATATTATATAAATTTTTGAAACACATACTATTTCTAGGAAGTAATTGTCAATGTAAAATAAAATTATCACCTATAAAGGGTTCAACAACCATAATATCTTGGATGTCACAATACAAACTACACTACATGCTTTAGGAAACAAACATACATGTTGCAAAATGAATGGCATACTTCTATCATATTTATGTGTAAGTGAAATATAGATAACACCCACTTAAGGTTTACGGGTACTTATACATATGAAATGAATTCCATAAAATAAATTCCATATTATGTCATAGGAAACCCAATCAACTTGGTATCACCATGATGGAATAATTCCCCTATACTAGGAGAAAAAGATTAGACTCTCTGTGCTAAAATGAGCTTATTCAAATTTTGACACATAAATCATAGAATGATTCTCCACAAGTATAAATATAGATTTAAACCTTATGATTAATAAGTAATAAAATGTCCCTCTTGAGGATCCCTATAAATAAGGTTTCCTCTGGAGCACCGTTCTAAAAAAAAAAGGGTGTTCACTAAATAAATAATTCTAAAAAGGGTCATACCCTCAAAGGTTTCATGACCACAAATTTTATAAATAAATATCCAAAATATATCCATATTCCATTGTAATTATGGAAACATACCACAAGAGGTAATTTTCATATTTACAACATAGTGTGACTTGATGAATTTATAGATTATACTTGCTTAATGCAAAATACAAGATAGGTTTTTCACATTGCTATCAAACCATAATTGATACCAAAATCCAATGGAAATTCACTCCATCATGTGGTTATAAAAAAAGGAATAACTCACTACAAAAAATAGAAAAGGATCACTCAGCTCGAGAAAGGTGAAAATAACATGATCCACAAGACATTCCCAAACAAGGTCTTCTCTATGGCATCACCATCCCATTTACACAAGGTGATTATAATATCATGCAAAAATATTATGTGTATAGCTAGGTTTCAGGTGGAAAATCATGCATAAATTAATGTGTATTTTAGTCCCTTGCATGGAACAAGTATGACCCAAATGTCTCAATAACCCTTGATAGTCTACTAAGACATGCCTTTTGACATAAGCAGGGAAGCCTAAAATCAACCTAGAACTAATCTCAAAGATATATTTTGAAACTAAAGGAAACAAAATGGTATCAATACTAAGGCATCTAAATCTATTACCAATTATATCACTCATAATGATGGTAACATTAATAAACCTTATTGCATAATACACTTAAGTGGTGAGTGTATGTTTTCTCAAAAGTGGTGGTCACTAAACCTAGAAAGGTCCATTATGACCCTAGGTCCACACAACATTATAAGTACTAATTATGACCAACCAAATTGGTTTTAAGAAACCATGGCCAATCTATCCCAAGAATTATCTCTAAATTCCTCAAGGATATGATGTTTAGCCTAAAGTGAAGGGGAAGCCACATTAGCTTAAGACATAACAAGTTACTCATGAACTAATTACCCCTTGTCCCTCATAGCCATTAACTTCCTAACATCTATATGAATCATCTACTCTAAGATTTCACCATCCCTAAACCACTCTCTTATTATTTTTGTGCATTTATAATAAGTTGTAGTATGGGTCTCATTGGTATGGAGAAAAAAATCTAGGCTTAAGTGTTGATCCTCTATACTAAGGAAAAAATAAAATATTTCAATCCCTAGAGATAAAGTATCTGAAGGTCTTGGGTGAGAATCTCTAATCCTAGAAAAACTCATTGAGTGATAACTAATAATTGATTACTTGGCTCAAAGATTCAATGGTACCATGCTCATTGGGGTCATAGGATTAAAAGTATGGACTAAGTAGTACCAAATAAAAATACATAGAGCTCATACTGATTAAACCATGTTATGATACTAAAAATTCTCAAATGTTTTCATGAATAAAAAAACTTAAAATATAGTCCATTTTTTTATAAATTACAATGCATATTTTACATAACCACATAACCAATAGGCTATCCTTATTTATGCCATGGGATGCATAATGTGTTGGAAAAAAATCACATGCCTAAATGAACATAATTATAATGCACAGCTAGACACATGGTCACTACACAACCATGCCCCTTTTTTACCCTATTTTGGATTAATTCTAACATTAAAAAAGATATAAATTAGTGATAAATTTTATATTAAAATTTATAACTAATTAAAACTATGAATTTATAATATTGAAATTTATTTGGCACTTTAACTTTATAAATATGTAAATTACATCAAAGAGAAAATACACTTAGTGGTTAACTAATCTCTACATTATTTATATTATAGGTAGGTGGTAAGGTAAGAATGAAAGTAGACTATAGGTCATTCAAATTAGGGTTTGGATCTTTGTGTATGCTCAGGTGGTATTTTAAAACCTAGGTCAGTACTATGAGTCAATATGTTCCAAGTCTGACAGTTATATCTATGTGAATATTTCATTGTATTCAAGTATAGGGTATTTTAATTATTTATGTTATGATTGTGTTTTCCATGTGGAGGTCTGGTTATGTGCATGGCTCATAGAAATTTGTCTTCTTCACTGGAAACCATAGGTCAATTTTTAATAATAATCATAGGATTATAAAATGGGTAATAATGGTGGGTTGAGATAACCCCAACCTCTCCCCATTCAATGGATGAGCATTTTCTACATATTTAATACTATGAAAAAGAAATTTAAACTATATGTAGTTTTCTTAGATAGGTGTATAGGTGTAATTAGTTCTCCTTTAATGTATTAAAAATTCAATATAGACTTTGACACTTTGAAAATGAAACCTTGGATTGGTTTGGAGGTTATTAGAACTTGGATAATACCTACTCCTTGTTATTTATTAGTATATTGAAAAGAATAGGGAAATCCATTTAAATGTACAATAGTGTATAGATGTAATATAGATAAGTTATAGATGGTTAATAAGCATAAACTTATTGTATTTATAGGAGATTCTTTAGGTAAATTATCATGCCACTAATATGCTAGGAAGATGATCTGACCCATAACAGTGATTTGATTATGAAATATTACACCTATTGGGTAAAGGACAAAACCATTAGACTTAGGCAATACCATCATATGGTATGCTTTGAGTGTGACATTACTATCCAAGAGACAAAAACATTGATATGATGAACTAGATATGTCTAAGAATGATAGTTTACTAGGTTTGGCATAAACTTTTAGAGTTCATCTGGGTGACTAAAAATAGCTTAGGACTAGAATAAAATATTGCACAGGGATGTGAGAGAATGGTTAACAAGATTCATATATTTATGCACAAGTCATATAGGGTGAAGGTAAATCAAAATTAACATTTTAAAGTATCTCATACCAAATTTTATTATCTATGAATTACCCCCTTTTATTATAGTATTGAAATGCAATATATATAATATATTAAAAGGATAAATATACACTTAAGTGTGAATAACACACTTGGTCTTTTGGATATGTTCTAAATGTGCATCATACTCCATGTAAACTTAAAAAGAACATGTATCTAAAAATGTCTAGAAAATGAAATTTTAAATTTTAATTATAATTAGAATATGAAAAAATTAAGAGAAAGGAAAGAATAAACCTATTTTTCAATGATTTTGATAATTTGGGGTGATAAACCCTAATTTTTATGTAACTAAGGTAAGGCCATGAGTATTTAAGATAAATTAACTAACCCTCAAGAATAGATATTAGTGAAAATTCCATTGAGGATTGATAAACCTAAATTATATTAACTCGTGTAACAAATATTTAACTTGTCTTGTAACCCAAAGAAGAAAGGTGGAAGCCACATATTGGGCTTGCTATGAGTAATTCCAAGGCCATTGAGTATCACTAAAACTCAACCATATTACCTGATTAAACATGAATCAGATTCAATGTTGCTCACTAATAGGTACCATAAAATGTGTTTGTTAAATATAAAATAATGTTAATGTATATTAACAAGTATCATGCCCCATGAATTATTTCTAACTAATATTTTTATTAGTGTGTATGTGCATGAAAAATTATCATGCCCCATGAATTGGTGACAAACAATATCTATAATAGGGTCTATGTTCATGAATAAGTATCATGCCCCATGAATTGGTGCCAAGTTTAAACTATCATAGTGTATATATGCATGAAAAAGTATCATTTACAATGAATCAGTACCAATTGATATATAATGTTATGCATTTATATGCCAAATCTAACAACCTATATCTTAAATGTATCTAAATGTAAGAAATTGTAATTTTTTCCTATAAAATTGTGTACATATGTATTTCATATGAACCCAAGTGTCTTTTAATCTATACTCATTAACTAATGTCTATGCAAACTTAGTGGATATGCATGACATATGCCCCTATAATCTATATCAATGTTTAGATATTTGTCTCATAAATTAATCTAGATTATATTTGAAAAAATCTAAAATCTATTGATCCTCTATTTTATCCCAAAATATGAGTATTATACTCATGGAGGCTTATGTCTCAATGATTATTGCACTAATATGCCCTAGTTTTGCGGTGAGGGATGTATCTTGTAAGTCACTCATCTCAAAATAATTATTAAAATGTACCATCTATACAAATTTAATCATGTATAATCATGTCAATATGTGGAGAATATATCATCAATGTATGTATGTAACATATTTAATGCAAGGCATATAAATGTCATATCAAGATAGATGTAGCAATTAGGTATGTAGTAGTAACCATCACTAATGTAGGAATTGAAGAAGACTATTTAGTAAGAGAAGTGCATGATGTGAATCATTGCATCACACACAAAGGGGAGGTGTATGATAATGATCACAACACCCATAAACTCAAAAAAATATATAAAACTTAGAAAGATAAACAAACTCAATAAGAAATGATATAAATATAACACATATAATAAAGGAACACACAAAAGAACTCAATTTCAAACATAAGGACAACATGCCACATATGAGGGACCTAAAAATGTCATAAAATTAAAATTCAATGGATGAAATCAATTGACATAAACATGTCATTAATTTGGAATAAATAAATGTCACACATGTAAGACCATGGGCTACACACAATAAAAAATAATGACTAGCCTTTCATGAAATAGAAACATCATCAATGAGGCATAGTTCAATTAAAAAATAGTCTACACCATCTATGTATGCAAACTTCATGCATCATAATAAAGTAGCATATTAATGTAATAATATATAAGATATCAGTAACTAAAAATAAATATTTTTAACTCAGCATGGTATAAGGTCATAGAAAGATAAAACTTTTAATAATGTGACCTATAGAATCAGATGTTTCCAGCATTGATATGGCCCCAAGGTATAATAAAGTCAACATCTATGTATCCATGTATAATATGTATATACTATATCATAATCGTATACCTTGAAATGCATGTGTGTATGTAAAATAATATGTCCTCTACCAAATATGTGATAAATAACAGATGTAAATAATGTAACTAGAAATATTGTCATTCTTAGGTTGTAATTTTTTATTTTTTGAATATTTGATTTGTTTTTTAGATTTTTAATTATTGTCATTATAATTATTTTATATTTTTGAGTACATGAAATAATGTTATTATATCTCAATTTACCATTTCATCCCAATCATTGCAATAATTAGTGCCACCTAGATTTTGTTTAAGGTTGTATAGACACATTGTCTTTTCTTCCACCATTTTTGATTGTTCAAGTTTTGTGCTTGTAGTCATCTTTGAATATTTTTCATTTTTATGAGTACCATTACCACTAAGTAGAATTATGATTGGTTATCCTTTATGTAAAAATGTAATATATTGATTTTATTTATCCACTATGGCTTACATGAGGTACAACCAGTCTTGACCTTATATAAATTAGAAGTAGGTGGAATAATGTTTTACCCATATGAGGGTATCAAAAACATTTGGTCTATAATAAAAAAATTTAATAGTATGTCCAAGAATATAATGCAATGTTTATTATATAATTCATCAATGTCATATCCAAAATTTCATAAGAATGCAACACTATATATTATGGAGTTTATATGCATCATTTTGAAGATGTTGTCTTTGATATATGCTATGATGGTGGATATATTTTTCATTTGATGCTTATATTAATTTCATGTTGTATGTATGTGTTGAAATATACTATATAATAATTGTGAGCATTCATGTTGTAGTGTGATGATTTTAATAATCACTTTATTATTTTACATTTCAATTTTCTATTTTAATGTTATGAAACCATCTATTCTATGCCCAATGATTTTATGATTATAAAAATATAATTTTCCCTTAAGAAGTGATATTCATCACATTACTCTATGTTTAATAATCTGTAATATAATAAAATTGTTGTCAATTAACATTTGTAATATTAATTTTGAATTATCTTACAGACTCATTATTTTTAGTGGTGTAGACAATTTTATATTTAAAACCTCTGTATTACTCACTAATTTCTCTCACAACATTTATGCCAATGTGAGATATATAATTATTCTTGTGCCTAATTATTATTTGACTTTACAAAGGTTTTCTTAGATGATGCCTTTAATATGTAATAATAATGGTGTGAGATAACATTTCAACTATTATTTGTATTTTGAATATACTAATGATCTAAAATTCTTGTCTTTTCTTTTCCCCTAAATATTGTTCTTTAGTTGTAAATTTTGAATTATCCATGCTCTTTGTATACTAGTTACCATGATATTATATGACTCCAATAGGTGTAAACAAATTGTGAGATATATAGTCATTTGAATCAATAGGATGGAAATTGAGATTGCACAAATGATCATCTATGTTGTCTTTTTTATCATTATCATCATCATCACTATCATAATAATATGTGATCAACCCATAGTGATATTATAAGTTTAACCCCAAAGGAAGAGCTGGAATTGTCTCATTTAGTGTTGTACTAAATTTTAGTGATATACCAATATTCATAACTAGATATTTTTCATTTAATTTACTTGATTCACTAATATGATATGTATGTATCCAAGCTAAGGGATGGATTGTGATGGAGGTATTATATATAAATCCTCAAATTGTGACTATGACTTACTCTTATTAGTATATCGTGTCATATTATAATTTCTAACAAGATTGTCATGTGTGGATAATGTGTATGGATAACCATAATGCTAAAATTTGTTATTCTTGTGTAATGTAGATGAAACTAAGTCCATGGCATGTATCCAATTTCTCCATAAAATAAAGTTTTAATGTAGAGAGTTAAGCATGATTTGTATTATGGTAGTTACCACCTTGGGGCCTAATCATATATCTAATTATTTTGATCCAAGTAATTGAATTGGAATGTTATCTAATCCTTTTATACTCTGATCTGATGTTTAAATTTTATCCATATTGACACCCAAATATGATAGTAATAATATGTTACATATTTTTATCCTATATACACCTGATATTATCACTTTGTTTATAGTTTCCCTTGTAAGGGCTTGTTAGTTCATCAATCTCTCTAAGTACACACCTTAAAAGGTCCGCTAGTAATGGGATGTGTTTTTATTATGGTACATTTAAAAATATTTTTACATACTATTAATTCATATATTCATTAAAATATATCTAACCTCTTTTGAGTCTCATTCCATCTTATTTTCTATCTACTTTATGTTTAATCTATTGAGCCATTTTATTTTCTTGTTGTATCTGCCAACATGTTTCATGCTTGTCTCACCATTAACTCTATTGTCTTAGAAAATACAATTCTTATTATATATTTTATGATTTATACTATATCATCCTTGTCAAAGTAGTACCTTATCAACAAGTAACTTTTAAATTGCATCGGTATGGTTCATACTATTAGCTTAGAGTTAATGGTCAATTATGGGTATTGGATTTAAATACATATATACTTACATACATATGGGTCATATATAGGTCTTCTTATTTAAATTTTAGATATTCAATCTAAAACATCTCATACAAAGTTCTATTTGATCTAAAGAGGGTGATTAAGGCATTGATAGGTCCACCCAAAGGTAAGTATATATATCGATACTCTCTTTACTTTATTTCCTTAGAATATTAGAGATTGATTTGATCATTTCTAATGTATATGTTTTTTTAATCCTTAATTATGTTCTTCCTTTACTAAACTTAGCTAGTATATTTATAGGATTGTTTAAGTTGCATATACCACCCATTGGTTAACCATTGTACCACTTATCTTATTATTAGTTTAGTAATTGTAACTATATTGGATTTAGGTTACCCTTATTTATTAGTTCCTTATATGTGGTATACTTATTCTATCCTTAATACACCCATTACAAATCATTATTAAAATCGCTTATGTATATTAAGGTGTAGTGAGGAATATACATCATGTAATGGCTTAGGATTTAAATCCATTTTTTTTAATTGAAATATGAGTGTGGATTACACTTTACTAGGTCTATGATTACTCTAGGTCTTTACCCACTCCTACAAGTATATGTGGGATCTATTTTTATGATATTTTTATATTTTAATCTATCAAGAGAAAGTATATTATTATAGGTCATCCTAACCCATGCATACCTTATGGTGAACCAAAAATCAATATTATCCCACCATTGGTTGGATTGTCTTCACATTTCCATTTGCTTATTTCTTGTCTTCACTTTAAAATCACCATTGTCATTCATTCTAGTGATCCTAACATAAATTATATCTCACCACTATTTGGTTTTTATTCATGTTTCCATTTTATTCTTACTTTTATTCATTTTGGATTCACCATCATACTATATTTTTTTGAACTTGATGTGAGTCCTATTCCCTTGCTAGTAGGATTACCTTCTAATTTTCATTTCTTGTTTCTTAGATCTTCCAATTTTAAAATCACCTGTTTTCAAATTTTGATTTTGTATTCTTATCAACTTTTCCATAATTTTTTAATATTCTATAATTATAATGTCTAAATAAAATTTCATATTCAAATATCTAGATCATAACATCACATATACCATTACTATGGAAGGAAACCTTGAAATCCTTCCCCTAGATCTTGATTTTCATAACATGGTTGAAAATCCCTTAGATAATCATCCCATTTATATTATGTCCAAAGATACCTTAGATTACATCCCAATTTAAAACCAATTACTAAATCATATATCAAAAATCTTACATCACTAATGATAATATAATGCAACAAGATTTTTATTTCAAAATCTCCTAAAATCCCTAACACCAATGTTGGAAATCCTCACTCTATAAATCTTCATCCAAAAAATAAATTTATAAATCCTAAAAATACTCTAGATATCTCTGGAATCCTTGCATAATTGGTTCAACACATTTATACACTATTTCACATTGATAAAATCTTCCCCATTCTTCAAAAATTATATAACTGTAGACACTAGAAAACTGCAAACAATTTTTTATGACTGAATACCTCAAAACCCCCTAAAGACCCCATAAAACCTTCATAACCCTTAACCAAACCCTCTTAACCTAAAAAAATCACTATTCTCCTCTTCACATAGTACTATTCAGAAGTACTATTTGAAATCACTATTCAAAAGCACTATTCATGATGAGACCCACTGTCACTATTCATGATGACATGGCAAGTGATATGGGAAGTGATGTGGAAGGTGATATGAAAAGTGACATGGATTATAAGTGAGGTGGCTTAATGTGGGACATCATACCCCACCTAGGACCTTCGTCTAAGGTACCTGATGACATCATTAAGCACTAAAGGGCCCCTCCTTCGAAGCATGGCACATTGTCTCCGATGGGACCATCACTCAACATGTTCCTTTGTTCTCATGCATGGATAATGATGCAACAATTCATGTATAAATTATCCAAAATATGTAAGTGAGTGGTGGAAGGTATTTTGGACCCATACGATTCCATGTGCATGATTCCCTTTCCATTTTGGACTCTTTAACAAATTGGAAGATAAACCAACCTAGTGGGAGACCAATTGGCTAAGTGAGAATCTCATCCCCTTATCTTTCATGACCACTAATTCAAACACATGGATAATGGTGCCAAAATTCATGGGTCACTTATCCAAAAAGACAAATTAGTTTGGTGAAAAGTCCTTTGGCCTCATTTCAGCCCATGTGCATGATTCTCACTCCAAATTGAACTCATGTGTAAGGTGGGAGAAAAAACAACAAGGTTGGAATCCCACCATCCTTATATCCTTTATCACTTATTATCCCACTTTAAAAATGGTTCTGTACTTCACTATTCCCTCTTTTGGCATGATTCTTCACAACAAATGCTATAAATACCCCCTTCTCCTTCACCAAAGATAAAGTTAGTTTTTGTTGGAGCCTTTTCTTGCAGGTTTGGGAGCATCATCCAATTTTTAAGGAGGTAATCATATTGGAGATAATATAATAAAGCAATTAAACTCTACCAAAATCATCACAAAGCTTCAATAACATCATAAACAATCATCTTCACAAAGGGAACACGATATTTGTTTTTGTTCTTGAATTTCATTTCTATATGTCCCTTTGGCCTTTCCTTTTCTTGGTATCCATAATCTTGACCCCTTGAACCATTTATTTTCATCTCATTTGTACCATTTTACCCATTTTCTATTACTAATCCATTTACCTCATTCACCTCTTTGTCCCATTTACCCATTTTTCCTCTTTGCCATCTTTACCCATTTTCCCCCTTTTGCCATACCTAATCCTTTGCCCCATTTACCCATTCATCTCTTTGTATATTTTGAGCCTTAATAATTTACCAAACCCAAATAAACAATCCTTTTGACCTTTATCATCATGTTACCAAACCAAAAACCACCATTTTACCTTAACTATTTTTTAGCACTAGTTGATATAACTTAGTCATATTCTAAGCAAAGTATTTAACTTTATTGTGCTAAGATTGGTTATTTTATATAATATTATAGTATTAAATTTTATTTTGTTTTTAATTTATGCAAATAATTTATTTTTTATTCATAAAATCAAGTGTTTAAAGTAGGTGGATTGACAGCCTCCTAGAAAACTTTCGCTTCTAGGATCTGGCTCATTCTAGGCAATCCATCCATCTACTTGTCTAAAAAATAAGTGTGTGGTAGTGATTTATTATTAAATTTAATCCTCCCAAGCCAAATATAATATATCAAAAAATCTTTAATTAAATGTGTGCATCTCTTAACAAGTTTTTCTACACATCCTTTTAACTAATTTTTTTCTTTTCAAAATTAGGAAAAAAGGAAAAAAATAGATAGAAACATTTTGGCGCGCCCAATGGGACCCTTGAGTTTTATTGGGTTAATATATGTTTTAGGACATTTATAATTGCATTAGTTAAATTCATTTATTTTAATTCTTATAAAATTAATCTTTCTTTCTTTACAAAACATAAGTTTTAGTTGCATTTTTATAGAAAAGTTTAAACTTTATTTTCCTTGCGTTTCTAAGAAATCAAAAATTAAAAAGAAATAAAAGAGAATTAATCCTAGGATTAGGATTAAATTTTCATGTTTCATTTAGGTACATTTTAGTTATTTTTATTTTCATTGAACATAAATAAAAAAAATCATTTGGTTAAAATTAACTACATACATTATTTGCTTACTTGTCTTAGTTCACCTAGATTAATTAAGCAAAGTAAATTAATCATATAACCACAAATGTTACACAAACCAAACCACTTTCACAATTATCACATCATAAATAATTGATATGAGTCTTGACTAGGATTTCATCACCTAGCAGATCACCTTCCCCTTTATTGAATATCATACTTCGATTTAATCACCAAGGGGATAACCAATTCAGCTCTTTAATTGAGTATAATTTCTAGATAAATGATATAAAGTATAAACACCAAAACTCGATGTGGGATTGTGATTTGAGGAAAGAAATCCCCAAATATCAAGCCATGTACCTGATCCAATACAGACTTCTTTTTTAGCACCTAAATGCAACCTGAAACCAAACTTAGATTGCTTTTTAGGACCTATTCATGCCAATTTATTTTTCACACTTTTCTAAGGCATAAGCCAAAAGAGAGATTAAAAATAATTCTAGGACTTAATGTAATATTAGTGCATTCATCATTTTCCTTGAATATTTTTTTATTTCTTTTTTTGAGGTGTGATAACATATCATTCTATTCCCATTTTCTTGTATCATTCTTACTCATCAACAATGAAGGGACCTTAAGGAAAAAACCCACCACCAAGTCAACAATTTCTTCCTCCTATCCATCTATGGAACACATTTCTAAACCCATAGACTCCCCTCACTCTTCAAAAATTCCTATTCAGATAATCCTAAGAGATACAAATTTTTCCACTTTCCTAAACAACAATCACACGGCCTTACAACATTACCTTAGAACTATGTCTTACTAAATCCTAGTTTCAATCCCACCTGTAGATCCACATTATGGCATGCCTCTCCACCTCACGGGGATTACCTTCACTACCATGGGAAATACTCAATCTTTGATTACCCAATCCCTATCATTGACCAGCAATCCTCTTGAGGATAACACTCAAAATCAACCAACCCAAACTACCACTTCCCTTATATCACCTACCAATCACTCTTCCATAATAGGAGTGCCTACATTTAGCACTACCCATCTCCCTATAATTACCTCAAACCCATCAAACACTACTGCACTTTAAATCATTGTGGTGTCCATACCCTCCATCTTACCATTAATTAGTACAAAGGTCACTACCCTTCCATCAACCAATAACCCACCTACCACTCCTACCTAACAAATGACCTATAGTTATCACCATAATCTACAAGTTCACATATTTTTTACCCAACCATCCAACCCTACCTAACCATTAGCATCTACATACCAATATATCTCTTCTACCCAACTATTGTCATCCACATACCAACCTGTCAATTATTATCATGTTTCTCAACCACCACTACAATATGCAACTTAAAACCTCTCAAGTACTCAACCCAAAATATACTTCATGAAGATGATCATGGATAATATGACTACCCTTGAGTCATACATATTTAGAGCCCATAATCTCTTGTCCTATGATAAAATTTTAAATGAGCCTATTCACCCTTTGATCCCTATCAGACCTTATCCATCCTAGTGATAAATTTTAAAATTTACCAAGTTTAATATTAAGGAAGACCCTCAACAACATTTAAGAGCATTATACATTCATTCTACTTGATTGCCCATGATGACACTATTCTCCTCTATACCTTTTCTATGTCATTAGCCAGACTAGCATTGGATTGGTATAGTGCCATACCCAAACATTCCATCTTTTCCATTAACCAACTAGCCCAAAACTTCTTGGATCACATTTTGATCAAGATATCCAATAAATTTTCCATTACTGACCTCTACTCCATTTAACAATTTGAGGATCAATCCATTGCCAATTTTGTGGCTCATTGGAGGAACCTAATTAGCTAACTTTCCTTTTCCTTACCTCAACTCAAACTTATAGATCTCTTTTATTAGGAATGTGCCAAACATATCTCATCCACATTATGTGTCCAAAGATTTCAAACATTTGATGAAGCTTTTACCATGGCTTGTAAACTAGAGAATAGAACCATTGATGAAGGAAAGTTAAAGTTGAAGAACAATAACTCAACTTACAAGCCTAATGATCCCTCTTCTTCTAAACCAAACCACCAAACCAATCACAACACCAAAAACAAAGCAAACGCCAATGTTATTGTCATAAAAACTGCACCTCCACCATCTACAAACCAGAAAAACTCAAGGAACCAAAAAACTAACTCCTCCAATTCTTCAAACCAAAACCTAAGGAACCAAACTTGGAGTAACCAGAAGAAATTAACTCCATTTGGGGAAACCTATTCTTCTATTTTGGAAAAGTTATTAAAATCTAATATCATCCAACTTTTTCTAGTTAAACCACCCCAATAGTTTGATGCTTCTCACCCCATGTCAGCTTGGTCTAATGAAAGTGACTATTGTTCTTTTCACCAAGTCATAAGACATGACATAAATAGGTGTAATACATTTAAATACCTTATCCAATTCCTCATTTATAAGGGGAAGCTTAGATTGGATAACCTAATATACCACCCAACCAAGTCCTTGACATATTTAGGCAACCTTTTCAAAACCATACACCCACCAAAAATGATAGTAACAACATCAAATAATCTCCTAATACCTGTACCGTTAACATGGCTCTTGAGACACCCACTAATAAAGAAGTTTCTCACCAATCTACCAACCCCTTTTCACCTATTAAAATAGTGTAGTTACCTTCTACCCTTTTGGACATCCAAAAAGAGGAAGTAACCATATCCACACCTTTGATAGGGGTCACTACAACTATCTCACAAGAAAAGATAACTTCACCCATCGAACCTCTAATTTTTAAAAATTCTAAAAAAACCAAGACATAGGTAAGGGAAATAAACTAAAACCTCTAACCCCTTCTTTGGTAGACCAACCTAGCCCTTCTAAACCAACTAAAACCTCCACCCAACTAACCAAAACCTCCTCTAGATTAATCAACCCTTAAACACCTAAACCCACTAAGATAACTAAAGTAACCAAACCCCCTTCTCAAAACAAACAACCAAAGAAGTAAAATTACCCAAAGGCCTAAATCCTCAAATTTTACCTCCCTTAACCTTTCCCTCCATTTTGGGTCCTCATCCCTCTACCTTGATCATTAATCCCATTATTTTTACTAAAACCCCACCACCTCTATTGGTTACACCTTCATACTTGCTTCCTAACACACCTCTTAAGTTACCTACATTGACATCTTCTACCTCTATCTCATCAACCATCTTTCCTAAACCAAAACCATCAACCAAGCATACCACCTTACCTAAGACACCTATCACCAAACCTACTTCCAAATAACCTTCTACCTCAACACCCAAAACAAAAACCACCATACCTTTACCACCTTTAATTGATTCTTACTTAACCATTCTCCAAATGTTATTGAAAACCTCCTCCTTGATATTACCACCCATCAAACCCTTTGACCTTTCACATCCCAAACTATCATGGTTCAATAAAAATTTAATCTGTTTATACCACAAGACACTTGGCCATGATACAAAGATTTGCAAAGCTCTCTAAACTCTCATTCACCATCTTTATGATGAAGATGATCTATTGATAGATGAACTTCTGCTACCACCCATACCAACCCAAATGAAAATCATACCTACCCAATGCTTACCCACTCCTTCACTCTCATCTAAAAATGAATATGAGTCTAACCACTCTACTACCTTACCCTCTCCTTCTATCCACACTGTAAACATGATCACTAAATCAGAACAAATGGATAAGGGGAAGGCTAAGGTGTCCATTCCTTGGAATTAATGCTCTTTAAACTCCCAATAAAACCACACCCAACCATATCCATATTTAAACAAATCCAAATTGTCTATCTTAGGTGCCCCCCAATCTAAACCTTCATACCCCAACTCATATGTAATATCTATCTAGAAAACTAACCTTAAGCAACTTAGCCAGACCCTATAAAAAATGAGCTTATATGAGTTGATTTCTACTTCTCCCCATCACTGCCAAGAACTCATAGAGGCCTTATAATCCATTAATTTCCAATCCAATGACCCTCCACCTCTAACCTCATTTTTTGGTACCCTCCAAACTTCTAACCTTATCACCTTTTAGAATTTAGAAATACCTTTCATCCACCTTAAAGACCCAGATCCTCCACTCTTTATTAGTAATTACATCAACCAAACCCATGTCAAAAGGGTGATGATAGATGGGGGATGTAGCATTAACATTAGATCCTCCTATGCTTATGAACAACTTAGCTTACCAAACAATATCATGTTAGAATCTATAACAGCCCTTCAATCTTTTAATGACATTATGGATACTACCTTGGGAACCATCATCATTTAATATTTGTGTGGGACACTACACACTCCCTAAACTCTTTTATGTGGTAGAAGGAGAATTCTAATACATCTTATTGGTATGACCTTGGATTCACTCCATGGAATGTGTTCCCTCTACCCTCTATTAATGAATTAAGTTTAAGCATGAGGGCTAGGTCATCAATATCCAAGCAAACCCAAATCTTTTCTTAACATGCAACATGACCTATCATACACCCATCTAATGTACCTTCAATAGTTACACCCCAACCACCAACCATCGATGAAATGTTGACTAGCTCATTCATCATTTCTTCATAGATCCCCATAGAGGAGCCCTTGGTATTTATGTTCCAATGATTCTTGTTAGGGGAGTATCACCTTCTAGCATGTGATGCTTTCCCTATGCCTCAAGAATATGTGAACCTCAAACATAACCCTTATTATGACCCTAACATTAGAACCATCATCCCTTTTGGTTCCCCCAACCATCAAATAAACTTCATCTATGGGGGACTTGATCATCCACTTCTTTCTCCCAACACTACCTCTTCCATCTGACCATTCACATCTAACTTTTCCTACCTTGACAAACCAACATTTGCTAAATTATAACTTTATAGGTGTGCATAGAAGGGATTTGGTCTAGGTTGATATGAACAAGGACCTCATGAGTTACCTTTGATCAAAACCCAAAAATCACATGAGTCATTTGGACTTGGGTTCATACCACCTAAAGAGCCCACCAATTCACTCAAACCTATTGACAACATCAAGGAAGACATCCCCTCCTCACCAACCTAACCTCCTTTAAAATCTAAAGATTTTGATATCATTATTCCCAATTTTTTTTAATAAAAAATTTTAGTTTAGGCCCCTTGACTTAAAAAAGATGGACATATTTAAACCCTTCCTCTCATCCATCCTAAAATGGTAGAAAATGATTCTCCTGCCATCAACACCATCCAACATTAAGACAATGATTCTATTCTCACCTACCTTGGTACCTTGGAATTTTCAATCCATAAATACCTCCTCTTTAATCCTTGACCATGTTGAGTTAATTCATCATAGATATCAACTTGAGCACTACAAATAACCCCCATGTTATCAAATTGGGCCAATCACTGAATACTAATGAATTTTTAGACTTCTCCTCTTTCCTCCAAGACTGAAACATAGAATTCGCTTAGTCTTACAATGATATGCCAAAGATTGATGCCACCATTACTACCCATAACATAGTTACTCATTATGATTCTAATCCTATTAAAAAAAACTTTGATGCATGCATCTTTGCATAGCCCTTCTCATCAAAAAAGAGCTTTAATGTCTCCTATATGTAAACTTCATTCAACCTATTGGCTACCCCTAATGGGTCTTAAATATTTTACCTATCACCAAAACCACTGGGTTAAAAAACTATGTATTTGTGTGTATTTTCATTACATTAACCTTGCCTATCCCAAGGATGACTTCCCTCTACCTAGTATTAAACAAATTGTTCATTTTATAGCTGGCCATGAGATGTTATCTCTCATAGATGGGTTTTTAAGTTACAATCAGATCTTCATTACTACTGAAGATCAACATAAAACCACCATTACCACTCCTTGAGAAAAATTTTACTATAGAATCATGCCTTTTAGGTTAAATAATGTTGGTGTAACTTACCAATGAGCTATGACCTACATCTTCCATGACCTCATTCACACAATCATATAGGACTATGTTGAATATCTCTTAGGGAAATCAAAATCTCACCAAGATCATCTGAAAGTTCTTAACATTATCTTTGAATGCCTAATCCATTTCCATGTCAGACTTAACCCAAAGAAATGTGTTTTTGGGGTCCTTGTAAGGAAGCTTATTGGATTTATCATTTCCCTTTGAGGAATCAAAGTAGATCCTATCAAGGTTAAGGCAATCTTGGAGATGACTCCTCCTACCACCCTTAATTAACTCTATAGCCTATAAGGAAAGATTCAATCCATTCATATTTTCATTTCCTAGCTTTTAGACTGGTGCCAACCCTTCCATCACCTTCTGAATAAGGATGTATCTTTCAAATGGAATGGTGGTTTTCAAAAAGCATTTAATTCACTCAAATAGTACCTTTTATCACCACCTATCCTCATCCCTCCTAAGGATGACCACCTCTTTCACCTATATATCTCTACCACCAACCATTCCCTAGGGATAATGTTGGCTCACCAAGATAAACAACATAAAGAGCAAGCCATATACTACATTAGTTACATGCTTGTAGAATATGAGACTCAGTATACCCATATCGAAAAACTATGCTTAGCCCTAAATTTCATGGCCACCAAACTCTAACACTACATTCTTAACCATAAAAATTATGTCATAAAAAACATTGACCCACTCAAGTACATGCATTCTAAGCTAGACCAAAAATAACATATGGACAAATGGCTTATGATCTTATAAAAATTTGATCTTAAGTTTCTTTAGCAAAAGTTAATTAAAGGGAAAGTCATTGCTAACCAATTGACCAAAGAACCTTTGTTTAGATCACTAACCACTTTTTCTTGAGTTCCTAGATGAATCCATCACTACTCTTTCCCAAGAGGACATAACCTACCTAATGACTATGTTCTTCGATGGTTCAGAGAGCCAACAAGGTGGGGGTGTTAGAGTTTTTTTTTTTTTTTTTGGTGAACCCCTTCCTCTTTCCTTCAAACCTGAATTTGAATGCACCAATAATATGGATGAGTATGAAGCCCTAGTCATAAGTCTCTGAACCACTCTAGCCTTGTGAATTAATACCATCAATGTCTTTAGTAATTCTCAACTCATGGTTAACCAACTCAATAGCTCTTATTAATGTAAGAATGATGTCTTACATAAACACAAAATTTTAACTGACAAAATATTAACATAATTTGAATGTTACTTGATCTAATCTATTCCTTGATCTACCAATTCTAAAATCTTTATCACCATTCACCATTTTACCACACCCTCTTAAAACCAATCTGACCTCCCACCATTTTTAATGTGGATGAATCCCCATCTAACATTTGGTATGACCAAACTTTTAACTACCTCAACCTAGGCATTATTTCTCCTAACCTCTCTAGGAACGCTCAAAGAAAATTTGATCAAAGTACCTCTCATTACACCATACTAGGGATAATCCTATACAAATGTGGTTTTGATGGTCTCCTTCTTCATTGCCTATGTAGCCATGAAGCTTCCCACACCATCAAAGAAACACATGATGGGATCTATGGGAGACACTTTAGTGGTCTAGTGGTCACTAAATGTATCCTTTGCCTTGGATACTATTAGCCCACCCTCAACCAAGACTGTTATGATTATGTAAAAAAGTGTGTTAAATTTTAATAGCATGCTAGTTTACATCATGTGATAGCCAATGGCCTCTAAGTATCTAGGGACTTTTGGCCTTTCTCACGATGGGGGCTCAATCTCATTAGGGAAATCAACCCCCACTCTTCACAACCATCAAATATTTCACCAAGTGGGTGGAAGTTATCCATCTCATCACAACCAAAGTAGAAAAGATTATCAACTTTGTCAATAATCACATCATCTGTTACTTTGATGTTCTTTATAAAATTATCACTGACAATGAAAAATATTCAAAAAATAAGAAAGTTTAGGGTCTATGTGATGCATTCAGCATTGACCTAAGTTTTTCCTCACCTTATTGTCTATAATCAAATGGATAGGTAGAAGCCTCTAACAAAATCCTCAAAAAATGCTAACCAAATTAGTTAATGCTTTAGGTTGAGATTTGCATTTGCACATCCCCTTCACTTTATGGGCTTATCAAACTATCATTCCAAACTCTATAGGTGCTACCCCTTTCTCTATGGTCTGTAGAGCAAAGGTAGTCTTACCTTTTAAAGTCCAAATCATATCCCTTTGCATATCTTTGTAAGAGCTCATCTTTAAGGATGATTATCATCAACACCATTTGGATCAACTTGAGTTACTCAATGAGCATCATCTAACTACCTTAACCATATTCATTTCTATCAAAAATGCATCGAGCATGCTTATGACAAACACCTCAAAATGTGAGACTTCAATATTAGAGACCTTGTCTTGAAAGAAAACCAAAATGTGACCAACATAGAGAAAAATAAATGAGGAAAGTTAGAGGTTGACCAAGCCAATTATGTCAACTAAATTCTTAGGAGGGTTTAGGGTCAATCCATGGATATATATATCCCCTTCCATTTCATTTTATAATGGAGGATCATTTAATTGCACATTTTTAATGCTCATTAATCCACTTATATAATCAATAGGAAGTTTCATTGTGTAGGTTTTTGCCTTAGAGAATTAATACTGATCTTGTGGAGGCCTTGGATGCATAGGATAAGTATTGTATCCTAGAGATTAATTTCTTTCAATTTTCTTGGACCATACATTATAACCCATAAGTATGGATTAGGAGCTTATCGTTTATCCTTACTCAAAGGCAAACTAGAAATTGAGCCTCTCAATGCTTTACCTTGATTAAAGAAGGATCAAGCTCACTTTTTGTCTAACTTAGGTTCATCCCTTGATTAACAATATTTTCACATTCACCCATCTTCCTCATCTCCTTCAAAGGAAAAAATTATTACAACATAGAACCATGTGATTAACCATCATAGTCATAGCCTAATCCTAAATATGGGTACCATGGCTCTACCCATAGCATGGTTCTCATGGATACTTTTCATCTCTAACAAGATGGAATCCTATGGTGATTGTCTCTCAAAACACCTCCTTTCACCTATCATTTAACCCTCTAGTGTTAAAGTTTTTCTCTCATAAAGGTAAACCTATGAACCTAATTAGACTTGTCCATGTCTAAAAAAATCACATCTAAAACAATTTGAATACCAAAATATTACTTGGGTCAATATCTTAAGCATTGTAAACTTCTCTCTTAAAGGATAATTTCCCAAAAAAAAAAATTACCAAATATAAGGTAGATTTCTCTCTTTAAAGACAACTATCAAGAACATTAAATAAATCCATTATAATTAGACCACTCCCTTGAAGGATGGATAAGTTAAATTTGTCAAAAATAGAGTAATTTATTGGAATCTTATTACATCAATCATCTTCCCACATGTATAAATAAAGCAAAAGACCTACTACCACAACAAAAGCTAAAGCTACAATTAGCTCTCAAGTAGCATAATAAGTTGGAAGTCACAATCAGTTTTCACATGTAGACTTCTTGCATTGATCAATCTACATCTAACATATGACATGGATGTGTCTAGTACCATTCTTAGGTCACCTATATAAGGGGTAAACTAAACCACATAAGGTTACCATACATATTACCATTATCCTTTATACTACCTATCACCCATCCCCCCTGCTTATTATCTATAAATCAAGGGTTTAGAGCTTACTTAACACATTGTGATCAAGAAACTTGTTTTATCAGCTAATGCATGCTAATACAAAACATTCAAAAGGCTTATGTTTCTTATGCCAGTCCAACTTCAGGTTCTATTTTATTTTATTCTTGTCAACAAACAAGAATTATAACTCATTTCATTATCTCTCGTCATTAAGTCATGTATTCTATTAGACCCATGTCTCATGATTTTTTCATCTAGTATGGCTATCTAATCTACTTATGTGCCACCACTATCATCCATCAAATCATCATAACCCTAACCATGAATAGCATTAGATTAGAATTAACATCAAATCCCTATTTATGATCCCTCAACCCATCCTCAACACACACCCTTTTTGTACAAACCTTCAATAAAATTAGACCATGTGGTCCATTGAATTGGGGCAACCCATTTGAGCACCATTCTCTGACCCTTGTTGAATTACATTGGCTTGATGTCCATGGACTATGTAAGTGCTACTTGAATTCTAAGGGTAGGTGGGCCACTAAAGACTAATTACCCTCCCATTTTTCTTCTTGTTAATTTCTATTGCTAATAGTGACCTCTTGTTTAGAGCATCTTATATCAAGGAAGCTTTGGGTTTTTCCTAGCATCCCTATATTTTAACATCATCTAGTGCTTCCTCTTTATTTTTCCCTAATTTCTAGGAGAATTGCATTGGCCTGAGATATTTTTGGACTATGTAGGTAATGCTTAGTTACTAAGGCTAGCTCAGCTACATCCTTTATTTTGTTTTTCCTCCTTTCCTAAAATCTCTTCCTCTACTTCTTTACCTATCTCCTCACCACCTCCCTCCCTTTAGCTTGTCAATCTCTTTTAACCAATTGTCCAACTTGTCAATCTCTTTTAACACAAGGATTGATAGCTTTCTTCATTGGCCCCTCTCATCTCCCATAAAGCCACCATCTGCTCTACCTCACTGGCCTCTCCATCACCTATCCTTGTGCATGCTTCACAACTCGCTACCCCACCCACTTTTCATGTTTTTGTCTCTATCTCCACTTACTACCAACCTTTCCCTTTATCCCCTTTGTCTTATTTCACCATCCTTATCATCTCCACTTTCCCTTGGCTATTTATTATACCCTCTATATCATTCAGTTTTCGTCACCAATTCCACATCATCTTGTTCCCTTACACACCAATGGACACTTTTATCCCCTTCTCTTTTTGGCTACCACCTTCTTACTACCTTTCTACTACTTCTAAACCACCTTCATTCCAATTATCTATTCTTATTTTTCTCTTTCCCATATTTTAAATCTAGCATAATTTTTATTTCTATTGTTTCTTATAGCATCCCATCTTTTCTTACATGTGCCACCACTCTCTATTAATTTTCTACTCTCCCCACATTTTCCATTTTTTTCCTCCACAACTAGCTTCTTACTGGTCTTTATCCTTTGAGAATCCTTCCATGATTTACCTTTTGTTCTTAATAGTCCTAGCCTTTTACACTTTGCATTCCCCTTTTCCTCTTTCCATCTCAGTACTCACTTGTCTTTTGCATCTATGTGAGTGTCCATGCTTTATATCCTTTATTCAATTATTCCTTTTCCTTCTTATAATCCCTGATATTCATCTCTTATTTTCATCTCATTATCTTTCATTGTGTTCCCCTATTTCTTCACCACCTCACCACTTTGTATCTTGTCAATCTCTGCTAACAAGTTGATTAGCACATACTTATATCTCTTCAGCTACTTATCTACCCACCCTTTCCTTCCCCTCATTTTTCATAGCCCCTTTCTCATTTTCCATCCCATTATCATCTCCAAAACCACCATTTGATTTGATTCATTATTACTTTCCTTTCCTATCATCATCCATGTTTACTTGGTCATGTCATCTCCTACTTTTTCACTCTCTTGTCATCCTTTTTGTGTCCTCATTTCACTCTTTTTTCCTTGTGTTTCCTTTTGTCTTATATATTTCCTTATTTTTAATTCTTATCACAAAAATATTTTCTCTTTAGTCTATTTTATACCTCTTTTCAATCCTTTCATGGCCTCCCATATTTTTCATCCTCCTCTTACCCTTCATGATTTATACACTTCTTTCCACATCCTTTTCAATTCCCCAATTTGTCATTTTTTAGTACATTCTTAAAACCCCCATCTTCTACCTTTTACTTTTATTCTCTTTTCTCTATTTCATTTCATTTTTTTCATCTCCCTTGATGACACTCCTTGTTCTTCTTGACCTTCCTTTTTTCCTCCTCTATATCCATGCTTGACTCCTTCCATTCTTCTCCACTTTCATCTTTATCTATGACCTTATTATTTTATCTACCTATCTATTCATCCACCTCCTGGTCTACCTTCACCTCATCCCTTTTTGGATCCCATTTATTTTCTCCTATTAACACTCCATCTTCTCACTCATTAGAGTGTGGTCACTATTCACATTGCTTATACATGCATATACATGTTTTCTTCATCACGTCCTCTTCTCTCTTGCTTTGATGCATGAAATATTGTCATGATCACTACTTCAAGACATCCATTTCCTCCTTTATTTTATTTATTAGTTAAGCATGGGTCCTCTTTTTTTCCCTCTCCAATTATTCCCTTCACCCTATCCATCACCTCTTCAACTTTTAAACCTTCTACACATTTTACGTATACTTGATAGAGTGTGATCAACATACCTTTTTTAGCCTTTAAAGCATGCTTATGTGTCATATTCCAAGCCAACTTTAGGTCTATTTTTAGTATTTGTCACAAAAATAACATCATTCCTTCTCATACTAATGTGCTTAGTTGAAATTTTCATTATGATATTTATCTCTTGATTATGTTCTTCACTTTACCATTAGTGTTGTTCTTTATCTTACTCCATCTTATTTACCTTAAGTGATCTTACAATAACCATAACCATAAAATTCATTAGTATCTACATAACCCTAAGCATAATAACATTCAAACAATGACATCTAACACATTTTACATATTTACAAAAAACTATGTAATATTTTATTTAGGGTGTGAGGAGTCACACGACACATATAAAGTTATCAAAATATAAACACCTTACCTAAGGCATCTACATACATCATTTTACTACCTAAGTATTAGAATAATTATCTAGTGACTTTGGATTTGTGTTCACCCATCCTTCTACTTGATTATTCCCTAAACTAATATCCATAACATTCCCTATCTTAGTAACCACTAAAGGGTGTGCTTTGTTCTCCTCTCCCACATTCATCCCCAAAGGGAAAAAACCATACTCCAATTTGGGTATTTCACATTGCTTACCCATTATGGCCATTACATCCCTTTGCTCTAGTTATTTTGTGTGCGTAGGTACTACCAGTTATTGCTTCAACACACACCCCATTGGATAGTGAGGGTTCCCTCCATAGATAGGCTAAAGGTCATGTTCTCCAACCTTGCACATTACATAATGAAAATATTGCCTTATTCATTTTTGATGAGGTAAGAGTTTAGGGTAAATCTTAGGTTCTGGGTGCCTTTCCTCTTGATATTGGTTTAACAACACTTTCATTATCACCATTACATGTTGCAATATTCAGTAGATACACACATTCACTGTGTAGATTATTTTGGGCCTTGGGTTTTTTTGATTATCTCCACCATTACTCCCATTATTTACCATCTTAACCTCTGGTAGTTCTATTCACCCTAAATAACCTAGAAAACCAAATGACTTCACAAAAAGTATTCATTATAACCATGATTCTTTAAATATACTACCTAACCATCCTTCTTCATTGACATGATTATCCATTCCACTGACAAGGAAGGTCATATGATATCATTAATTCCCTTAAACATTCTTCCCACTTGAAATGGTCATGTCTACTTACCTTTTCATGTGTACATGTATCCCTTGATCCAACTGGTCATCTTGATATAGTCATTATTCACTATCATAATGTTTATTTGTTATCCATATCATCTAACCTACATTTGATATCTCTACTTGCTTTATCATTTTGCAATCTATGTGGACTAGGTGGTCATCTATGTCAAGGTCACCTTAACTTGGTTGACATAAATTGGCTTATATCCTTGGGCCACTACAATGTCACACCTTTGAAACTATCGATGTTACTAGTGGTGGTAGTTCCCAAATACTTTCCACTGTGGAAGCTCCCCCAACTATATAACCAATATCTTAGACCACATATCTCTCTACTAGTAGGGCCTCTTTTGAGTGGAATCTAAAGTCCTTGGTTCTAAGGAACTAGAATAGAGAATGTTTCTTTCCTACCCATACATCTCTTAGGTCAAGCAAGGTCTATCCTCTATCACTCACCATGCTACCAAATTTCTAATTGTGAGCTAGGAATTTGACTCAAGAGAGGATGGTTAGTATTATTTTAGTTTCAAAATGAAAACAAAATGAAAGAAACACACTAACTAGCATAACATCTAAAAGCCTAGACACTAGGGAGAGTTAGTTAAAAAACATGAATAAAAAATACATCTAAAATGCAAAATAAACCTTATTTTACCTTCCTTGGATGCTCCAAAATGCTTGTTGTAGTGGCTTTCTTAGCTTGTGCTCATGAAGTCTTCATCAAAAGAGGCTTTCCTATCCCCTCTTCTCCCTGGCACCTTGTAGCTTTAGCTTGGCTTGGCTTGGATTGGAATCAATTTGGCATGGTAACACTAATTTCAATGGATTTTGGAATCATTTGTGCATTATAGCTTTGCACCAAAAAAGCTTAAATATGATGTTCATGGCCTCTCTATTTATAGATTTTTACAAATGGATAGAATCAACTTGAACCATCCATCTTAAGATTGAGATGTGTGGTTAAGGATTAATCTAATTATGTAATTAAAATTCATAAATAGGCTCATCAATATTTGGGATAAAGGGGCAATTAAGAGGCATGGAGGGCATTGATGGGGCATTAGAGGCATGAATCTTGATATTTGTGGCATTTATGGCTTAACAATGTCTTCTCAAGAAATGAGGTCACCTAATGATACATATATTTAATATTCATTTCCAAAAATAAGTATTCAACAAGTTTCCATGTAATTCTTAATTAGGTTCTAATTTGGTTTAATTAGCTCTTAAGCATGATTAAATATTTTGTTCACAAATTACTCAAATTGATCAGAATGCCTTGTTATTGGTCTAAAATTCAATTGAATTAGAATTAAAAGTCAATGTTAGATGCATTAGATATATTATTCCATTTAGGATGTTGCCAATACCAAATAACAAAGGCACATGTCTTATGTAAAATATTTGATAAGAAATAGCAATCCAAAGCACCCAAGTGCAAAATTAGCATTTTGAATCAAAATGATATGATCAAAGTTAGCTAGCCCATAAATTGCATTGCCATATTTAATGATACTCTAGCCAAAATCAGCATTTTATCATATCAATTTTACCTCATTAAATAAATTTTCATGTTTTTAAGTCAAATTGTGCACTTTGGGTAGAAATTGGCCAAAATCCTG
The DNA here is from genome assembly GCA_037957365.1 of Torreya grandis. Classification (NCBI taxonomy): domain Eukaryota; kingdom Viridiplantae; phylum Streptophyta; class Pinopsida; order Cupressales; family Taxaceae; genus Torreya; species Torreya grandis. The sequence goes on along the minus strand of JARHVA010004894.1, from coordinate 1,325,348 downwards.
ATTAGAGGTCATTGGTGGCCAGATTTAGGTATCTATAATTTACCCCTATTGAGGAAGGCATTGTAAGTTATAAGCATAGTAACATCTTCTCAAAGAATTAAAAGGTCCTATATGCCTACAACTACAATGATGATAAACTAATTGTATGATGCCCCCTCGAGAGAATGGTTGGCATAAGTAGGTTGGCAAACAGTCCCTCAATAAGAAGTCAAATGAGAGGACTAAAGAAAGGAAAGATGATGGGGTGAAAACATAATGATTTTGAAAAAGTAGTCAAAATCATTGAGAATGTAAGTGGGATGATGTATAATGGTTTACCCAAAGATGGTTATAAGCATTGAACCTTGATAGTGGCAATATGGTAAGATAACACAATGATTTTCCCAAAGGTATTTATAATCATTGAGAATATTTTGCTGCCCTAGTTAGGATAGATAAAAAAGATACCAACATGTCCCTATATGGGAAGAAAAATTAAAGTGGTGACAACATAATGATTTGCCCAAAGGTGATTATAATCACTAAGAAATGTAGGTGGGATAATGTGTAATGATTTGACCATAGGTGGTTATAATCATTAGAATTTGATTATGGAAAACATGATTGATTGGTTGATTGATGATGGTAATGTAACATAGAGGGTAATGATGAATTGGAACAACCTACTAGTAGGGAGATTCTCATTTGAATTAATAAAGGTTGAAATTTTTTCATGGTTAATTATTTTTTTTTGTGATATGATTGAGATTAAATCAAGATATCAATGCTAAAGATATGCCACCACTGCTAAATATAATTATTGAAGCTGAGGTTTGATGTAGCACATGTCGGTAGGCATCATGGTATAACATCATGAGGACTTGGCTAAAATATGCATAAGGATTGGCTTTTAAAATCCAATACCCAAATAGAAAATAATACACCAATGATAGAAACTATGTTGACAATGTAAACATATGAATATGAATGGATTTAATTACAAGTATGGGCAAGAAATCACCCAATGAACACACATAAATTGGATCAAGGCAACTGTGTGGAAAGTAAACAAATAGGCAAACAAAAAAATAAGCAAAAATAAATAAACAACATAATAGAAACCATACAAACATTGCCCCTTGAAAATAATGATAACTTATCAAGTGAATAAAATGGGGGAATAGAAGAAATGGAAGGGGGTATCTAAAATGTCTCCACATATACTAGGCAAGTGGATTATACCTACATAGTTCCATGAATGCAATATCCAATAAAAAAACTTCAGGCAAAATGTAGTTCTTTCAGGGAATAGGAAGAATGTGATAACTAATGAAAACAAATAGAATGGATGTGATAGAAGAATAAGAATGGTGTTTCAAAATGGCAAGTACATGAGAGAAAAGGCCAAAAAAGGATGGGGAAACTAAGTGACTAGTGGTTTTCTTGCAACTTAGTAAGGGTTCCTAGAATCCTTAAGGCAAAGAAATGGTTAATGTTTTTGATTTTTTATAATGATTTTATAGAACTTTTTAGAATTTTTAAAGTATCTAAATGTTATTAAGAATGATGAGATAATAAATGGTTCAATCTCACAAAATGGTGAGATCATTCAAACTTAAGTTGTTCACAAAATGGTGAGAGTGTTCAAACTTAGGTTGTTCACAAAATAGTGAGAGCATGGCTTAGGTTGCTCACAAAAGAGTGAAAGAGTTACTTAGGTTGCTCAAAAAATAATGAGATCATTCAAACTTATGTTGCTTGTAAAATGGTGAGAGCGTTCAAACTTATGTTATTCATAAAATGATAAGATCATTCAAACTTAGGTTTTTCACAAAAGGGAATGAGCATGGCGTAAGTTGCTTGTAAAATGGTGAGAGCATTACTTAGGTTACTTTCAAAATGGTGAGAGTGTTCAAACTTATGTTACTCATAAAATGGTGAGAGCGTTCAAATTTAGATTGCTCACAAAATGGCAAGAACATGGTGGAAAGCATGATTGAGCTAACCTCAATAAGTATCGAGTGATACCTACATAGTACTAGAGTAGGACTTAAAGTCACTATAGTTATGCCCTTACAGTGGAGGAATTTGACTAGTATAGAGGTCAATTCAAACAAAACAAGCATAGTTGGTAAAAAGGCATAGTATGGTATATAAAGTGGCAAGTTGGTAAATTAAGGCTCAATAAATAAATGTTGACCCTAATTTTCCCATAGGTGGCTATAACTAAAACACAACGGCATGGATAAATGGTACTAATTTTTCTAAAGGTGGCTATAAGTAACAAGACTGGTGATAAGAAAGGAATAACAAATGAAGGATGTAACTATCAAAAACTATGTCCTACTGGGCAATTAAGAGGCATGAAGGGCATTGATGAGGTATAAGAGGCATGAATCTTGATATTTATGGCATTTATGGCCTAAGGATGTCTTCTCAAGAAATTAGGTCACCTAATGATGCAAATATTCAATATTTATTTCCAAAAATAAGTATTCAACAAGTTTTCATGGAATTTTTAATTAGGCTTTAATTTGGTTTAATTAGCTCTTAAGCATGATTAACCACTTTGTGCACAAATTACTCAAATTGATTAGAGTAGCTTGTTATTGGTCCAAAATTCAACTAGATTAGAATTATAACTCAATGTTAGATGTGTTAGATCCCTTATCCCATTTAGGATGTTACCAACACTAAATAATAAAGTCACGCATCTTATGCAAGAGATTTGATAGGAAATAGCAATCCAGAGCACCTAGGTATAAAATTCATATTTTGACTCAAAATGATCTAATCAAATTTAGTTGGCCCATAAATTTCATTGCTCCATTTAATGATACTCTAGCCAATATCAGCACTTGAATATGTCAATTTCACATCATTTCATATGTTTTAGTGTTTTTAAGCCAAATTGTGCATTTTGGTGGAAATTGGTCAAAAAGCTTGATTAGAGGTTATCGATGGCTAGATTTAGGTATCTATAGTTTTCCCCTATTTGAAAAGATGTTATAAACCATAGGTAAAGCAATATCTTCTCAAATAATGAGAAAAGTCTTGTATGCCAAAAACAAGATGATGTTTGAAGAACAATGCTCCAAATGTTGTTTTGGAAGCCAAGGATATTGCCCCCTCAAGGGAGTGGCCATCACATTTATTAATGGATGGTCCCTAAAAAATAAATAGTAAGAAAGGTGGAATTAACCTGTGGTTGAGATTAATCTAAATGAGAAAATTCTTGCATGCATTGATGTAAAAAGGATATTGATTTGCCAAAAGGTGGTTATAATTATGATTAAAATTCAAAATAATGATTTTCCCATAGCTAATTATAATCAGTAAGAGGACCTAGATTGGCTAAAGATAATTGTACCCCTATTAGGGCTAATTAGCAAGAATAACTCAAGGATATAACTTGAAATATAGATTATAGATGAGTGGGTGTAAAGTGATGAAATAGATGAATAGAAAAATAAAATTGATCAGTGTAAATGATTTAGTTGTACCTACTAATGATAATATGCTCATCTTAATTAGCAATGATAGAACACCATGAAGACTATCCCAAAATATGCATAAAGACTAACTCTCGATCTAATAAACACTCAAAAATGGATATATTGAATCAATAATGATAATATGGATAGACTCAAGAATAATGTCCTTGAGGAATCACCTATGAATGCATATAGACTGAGTTAAGGAAATAGTGTTAAAAGAAAATAAATAGGTAAGCAAATAAACAAACAAAGAAATAAAAACAAAAAAAATAAACAACCTAAAATAAATAAACAAATAGAAAGATTGAAAACAAAAGTAAAAAAAAGTATTCTAACAATGACTTTGCCCTAGTATGACGCATCGAGGATAACTGACTAGGCTTAGATAGGACAAATATTTTTGGATTTTTGAAATGTTATGAATGTTTTTAAAATTTTGAGGCATTTAAATTGATAGAGAATGACAAGATACCTACTAATAAAATGGTGAGAGTGTTTGGCTTAGGTTTCTCTCAAAATGGTGAGAGCATATAGAAAGGAAGACTAAGGTGACGTCAACATGAATTGAGTCATGACCTACAAATCCCTGAAATGACCTCAAGTCATAGTAATTCCATCCACATAAAAGGTAGGGAACAACCAACCAAGTCCCAACAAGTTCTCAAATCTAAAAAATGGTCAGTCAAATGAAAATAGTAATGTCAAGGTGATGTGACAATTCATGATAAACAAGTGTTGCCCCTAGTTTACCTATATGAGGTTATAACTAGGATACAACTACATAGGTCAATGATATTAATTTTTCCATATGTGGTTATAATTAGTAACAAGACTAATGAAACAATGATTTTCCCATAGGTGGTTATAATTGGGCTCACATAAATAAGCTTGATATAGGATTAAAAATGAAAGATATATTACCAAATCAACTATTACACTACTTTCATAAACCATCATTTAAACACAGACTTGATTGATTATTAAAACTTGATTGGAATCCTCTCACAAAAAGTGTGGGAAGAACCAAAGGAACCAAAATCAAAATAGGATTAGGTAGGATGACTAAAATAATAGGCTTTGGTCTAGATAGGAATGGAATGATAGGATGTATAAAATGGTAAGAGGGTTTGCCCCTAGGTGATAGGGTGAATAGCAAGAATATGCAACAATGGAAAATAGATATGTAATAATGATAATGGCATGGCAATGTGAAATGGTGTGGTACATGTTTTTGGACTAGGTGTGATAAATGCAATATGATTCTATTGTTCTTATTGAGATGGAGATGCACAAGCTAATCAACAAATGATACAAATAGAATACTTGATCATGTTAATTACTAGCCCACACCTTGTTTGAATAACTGATCCATCAATAACTCAATACATATTTGGTTGTCAAGAATAATTTTGTGATCTTTGTTGGTCATTGATTATGATTCTTTTAAGCATCAAGACAAGGTATATTTATAGCCTCTACAAAGAAAAGTGGGGCCATGGATGGTAAATAAGGACAAATAATGGATGGTATGTTTGATTGTGAAATATAATGGTAGATGATAATGGAATATATAATGGTAGGGAAACAAATGAATATCAAGACTTTCAGTCACACGTAGTGTTGTTGATGTTGAAATTGACATAATTTTGGTTGTTGTGGGCTTGAATACTTGTTCTCTCAATAAGAACACTAAATTTTTCTATTGTTTGATTGTGATAGTAGATACTATCTTATTAAGCTATATATTGGAAGATATTTTGATTTGATCATTGATTTTGTCTTCATCAAGTAGTGAAGAACTTTTGGGCTTAGCTATTGGTGCCTCAATGAATTTTTCACCAATGAAGTTGTCTTGATTGTCTCTTAGCACCTCCAAGAATTTTTCACTAATGAATATTGGATTTTGAATTTGATTTTATTTTAACACTTCCAAAAATGTTTCAGTAGATGTTGAGTTAGAACTTTGATTGTATCCTAGCACCTCTTAAAAGGTTTCACAAGGAGAGTGTTCTTCTACTACATGAATGTGGTCTCCTTGCGCTTCCTTAATTGTTATGTCACCATAGATGTACATTCACAAAGTGTGATTCTATCAATAATAATTGATACTTCTAGGAGATAGAATGTCAATTATATGGCTTTTTTGGTTGATGGTAATGGGTTGTGGAATGGTAATGGAATGGGGAGAGGATGAACAATCCTCATAGAAGATACTAGGATAACTTGTGTCTAAGTTGAATTACTCATCCTCAAAAATTGTAAAAAGATCACAAATGTATTCAAATTAATCTATAAGGCATGCATAACCAATGTTGTAATAGACATGAACATATTCTTCTTCTAAATCTGATTTTAACTCAAGAGACTCTAAATCTGATGTTGAGACTAATGTTGATTTAGATTTTGATGGTAAATCTGATGTCAATTCAATAATAGAACCTAACTCTAACTCTGATTCTTCTTTTGATTAATACTCTATTACAATGATGTCTTGTTAAATATTTGGTTTTAGATAATTAATGACATGTGATGGCATAATGGGCTCCACAAAAATTGGTTTGTTAGAGTGAGACTCCTCTAGGATGGGAAAAAGGTTAAGAGATAAATCCTTAGAGACTAACTTCTCAATAAAAGGCTCTTGAAATATAAGCACATGGTTGAGGTAATGATTTTCCCAAAGTTAGTTATAATCATTAATAAGTTTCTTGACAAAGATTGGCTCATCAGTGTGAGACTCATCAATAATTTGGATAGGATCAATAGGTGATTCATCATAGCCTAACTTATCACAAGTGGTTGATTCAACAAAAAACATCTTGGATTGGTTGGTTCTCTTGGCCTTAGTTTCTAATGAGTTCAAAAATACTAGTTTTCAACATAGCTTGGTATTTGAATGATTAGATCAGTTGAGATTTGGTTGGGATTGGTATTAGATGAGGAATGACTTATGGTTAGATAATGGTAGGGCCTTGGGGATCATGATTGGTCACATGAACCAAAGGATGAAGTCCTAAAATGGTAATGATATGGAATTATGGGGTGTGATTTCCCACACAAGCCAAAGGACTAGGTCCTAGAATGATGAAGGGGTGTTGTGGAGCTTGGTTGCTTGTACTAGCTAAAGGATGAGGTCTTGATATAGAAATGGTTTGGCATCATGGAGCCTGATTGCTTACACAAACCAAAGGATGAGGTCTTGGTATGGGAATGGTGTGACATTGTAGTCTTAGAATAGAAATGGTATGATGTGGTGGATCTTGATTACTCATATAAGACAAAACATCCAAGTCTTCCTCATAAACTATATCATCCTGGTTTTTAGTTGGCTTATAAGCTAGTTCTTGACTATGTTCCATGTATTGATTATTGTAAAGAGGTATCTGTATCCCAAACCAAATTATCTATAGTTGGCTCTTCAAAGTCCTCCTCATAAGCCTCTTCATACAAATCAAGGTCTTGATTTGGATTTTATGGATTTTTACTATGTTCCTCATATGGAGTATTATAGGGAGAATAATAAAATTCCTTAGAAAATCTTTCTCTATAGGGGTTCCTAGTTGGATTTTATGTAGCCATTGTATCATAAGTTGGATTGTACATGACTCCACCATAGGTATAACTATACATATCCATGTAAATGATAAAAGATATGAAACAAAAAGGCTTAGAGTTATACAAACTCCAAAAAACTATCTAAAGGACAAATAGTTCAAACTTGGTCTAACTTAGTCAAAAGGGTGGAGTTGTATCTTTAATGTGGTTTGAAGGTGGAGTTGTATCTCCAAAATATTTTTTTCTAATACTTGGCATAAAACAATATAACGTCAAATTTCTAATGTCAAATGTCATATGTATAAAAGGTTAAGCATCTAGATAAAAACTAACATGTCAAAGGTCTAGGTCAAATGTTCCAAATAAGGTCTAAACTAGGAAAGAGAAAATCTGAGTTACTAGGACTTTTGTCCAAATGTGGAGTCAAAATCTAGGCTCAAACAAATAGGCATATGCTAAGATTTTTGGCCAAATGACATCAAAATATATACTTGAAATAAAGGCTGATGTGATTTGATTTAATTTAAAAAATTTGGAAACAACTTTGACATAGACCTGGCACATGAAATCAAACATAAATATGATCAATTTGTATAAGGCATAATACAAAAGGCTCTTTGAATAAAGACTATGTTTTCCTAAATAAAGGCATAAACAATGATAAGGATAGGTACTAAATAAACAAACCATCAGTAGTTTTCAAATTTGGGTAATCGATAACTGAAGTTATGCAATCCAAACGAGAAAGATCTATGTTTTAGCCTCATGAATTAAGGCCTAAATAGAAATCAATCAATGTTTGAATCCAAACTTGACAAGGCTAACTAAAAACTCAATGTTAAAAATTGGGATTTGACCAAACAAGCTAGACAACATTGGATAGCATGATGGCACAAGACAAAGGTAAATGGTTTTTGATACAAGGAAAACTAGTCTTGAAATAGATTATGGAGCCTAACATTGTAAACATGCTTGAATGATGTGATCTATATTATGTTTTAAAGACTCAAAGGCAAAATGATTTTGACATGATTTGGTTAGCATAACACTACCCTCCTCAACTCAAATACATTATTTTGAGATGGATTATGAACAAATAAACAATTTTAAGTCTAAAAACATACTAAGAAAAAATGATCAAAATACACTAAGTATAATCATCCAAATCCTAGAAAGGGTATGGAAATGTGGGTTTAACTAAACTAGCAAGCTTTTCAATGTTTCTAGGGGAATCAATTACACAATGATTTTTACATCAAATGATGCAAAAGACAAGCACAAAAATTGGGTGATTATAGCATTGGCTAGTTGTAAAAAGGTATAGTCCTTTTTACAACCACTACATCCTATTATTTTCTTAGTGTAGTGTGATGTCCAAACGTAGATATGTCTCCTGTGTAACTCTGAATGAGTAAGTGAATTCAATGATGGGAGATGAAACCTTAGGTTAAAGCTTCCATAAGGAACTCATGGGAGGTAATGGCATCCCCCTCAAAAGACAAGATGCAATGAAATAAAAGACATAAGAGAAATAATTTAGGGTCATTTTCAAGGTCACCCAAACTTTGATGAGTTTTTAGGGAGTTCTCTAGATGACATTCTCTCTAAGCCTTGGACTAGGATTTTTACAATATGAATGGTGTTTTTGATTCCAAGGGTTCCCTAAAGGGGAAAAATGGATACACACAACACCCCTCTATTTTTTAAACAAAATTAGATCAAACAACTATTGAAGATAAAAATGACAAGTGTGTTCAATTTTAAGCCTAAATGAAAGATTTTGTGGTGTTCATTTAACTCTTTGGTCTTAATTTGTAACTTTGAAAGATAACTAAAATATTCAAGAAATATCACCATAATTGATTTCCCTTTAAGAACCAAATGAAAAGTTTGATTCATTTGAAAACACCCTAAAATAATTCTAAAAGGATCTATTTAATCATGCTTTGATGATTTTTCAAGTAAATCTTGCAAAAAAATGTTAGAAAGATGTTTATCTTAGAACCACTTTTGAAGATGAAACAACCAACTTAGAAAAATGATCCGTTGGGTTTATGTAAAAAAACATAGTGATCATCATCAGTTATACTAAACAATGTCGACAACTTTTATGTAGACCAATGATGATTAGCCAGACCAATGTTAGTTTTACTAATTCTAACTAATGATGGTTATATAGATCAACGTTCATTTACTCAACTGATGATGATTACTATATAAACCCATGACAAAGAAAAAATGGTCAAATGAAGTTATAAAATTACTTAGAAAGATTTTTAAGCATCCTAATTAAAATTTTAAAGTTGCCTCATTCTCTCCTTCATATGTGGGATGCGTTGAGTTCCACTGGGTGTGCCATTATGTGAGCTATGAATTTAACTCAAGAGAGGATGGTTAGTATTGTGTTCATTTAAAAATTAAAAAAATGAAAGAAACACACTAGATAACATAACATCTTTAGGCCTAGACACTAGGGAAATATTAGTTAACAAACATGAATAAAACACATAAGTAAAATGTAAAAAAAACCTTCTTTTACCTTTCTTGGATGCTCTAAAATGTTTGTTGTAGTAACTTGCTCAACTTGTGGTCATGAAGTCTTCATAAAAGGAGACTTAGATATCTCCTCTTCTCCTTGGCACCTTATGGCTTTGGCTTAGTTTGGCTTGGATTAGAATCAATTCGGCATGGTAACACTAGTTGCAATGGATTTTAGAATCATTTTGCATAATAAATTTGCACCAAAAAAGCTTAGAAATGATGTTCATGGCCTCTCTACTTATAGATTTTTGCAAATGGCTAGAATCAACCTAAACCATCCATCTCAAGATTGATATGGGTGGCTAAGGGTTAATCTAATTATGTAATTAAAATTCATAAATATGCTCACCAATATTTGGGATAGAGGGGCAATTAAGAGGCATGGAAGGTATTAATGAGGCATGGGAGGCATGAATCCTAATATTTGTGGCATTTATGGCTTAGGGATGTCTTCCCAAGAAATGAGGTCACCTAATGATGCAGATATTCAATATTCATTTCTAAAAACAAGTATTCAACAAGTTTCCATGGAATTCTTAATTAAGCTCTAGTTTAGTTTAATTAGCTCTTAAGCATGATTAAGCACTTTGTGCACAAATTAATCAAATTGATTAGAATGCCTTACTATTAGTCTAGAATTCAATTGGATTGGAATTAGAAGTTGATGCCAAATGTGTTGGATCCATTATCCCATTTATGATGTTGCCAACATCAAATAACAAAGACATGTGTCTTATGAAAGAGATTTGATAATAAATAGTAATCTAGAGCACCCAGGTGCAAAATTAGCATTTTGAATCAAAATAATTTTATCAAAGTTAGTTGGCCCATAACTTGCATTACCAAATTTAATTATACTCTATCCAAAATCGACACTTGAATATATCAATTTCAACTCATTTAATGCATTTTAGTGTTTTTAAACTAGAGTGTACACTTTGGGTAGAAATTGGCTAAAACCTTAATTGGAGGTCATTGGTGGCCAAATTTAGGTGTCTACAATTTTGCCCTATTTGAGAAGGAATTGTAACCTATAATCATAGTATCATCTTCTCAAATAATGAAAAGGTCATGTTTGCCTACAACTGTAATGATGACAAACTAACTATATAATGCTCTCTCGAGGAAATGGTTGGCATAAGTACGTTAGTAAATGGTCCCTTGATAAGAAGAAAAATGAGGAGACCAAAGAAAGGAAAGAGGATTGAGTGAAAACACAATTATTTTGAAAAAGTAGTCAAAATAATTGAGAATGCAAGTGAAACAGTGTATAATGGTTAACCTAAAGGTGGTTATAAGCATTGGACCCTGATAGTGGCAATGTGGTATGATAACATAATAATTTGCCCAAAGATGGTTATAATCATTGAGAATATAGAGCTATGCCAGTTAGGATAGACAAAAAAGATACCAACATGCCCCTATATGGGAAGAAAAAGTAAAGTGGTGATAACATAATGATTTTCCCAAAGACTATTATAATCATTGAGAAATGCAAGTGGGACAATGTGCAATGATTTACCCATAGGTGGTTATAATCATTGGACCCCAATTATGGCAAACATTATTGATTGGTTGATTGATGATGGTAACATAACATAGAGGGTAATGTTGAATTGGAACAACCTACTAGTAGGAAGATGCTCATCTGAACTAATAAAGGTTGAAATTATTTCATGGTTAATTACTATATTTCAAATATGATTGGGATTGAATCAAGATGTCAATGTTGAAGAGATGCTACCATTGTTGAATAGACTTATTGAATCTAAGGTTTTTTGTAGCATGTGTCGATAGACATCATGGTATAACATCATGATGACTTGGTCAAAATATGCATAAGTACTAACTCCCAAAATCCAATGCTCAAATAGAAAATAATGCACCAATGATATAAACCATGATGATAATGTAAACATATGAATATGGATTGATTTGAGTATAAATGTGGGCAAGGAATCACCTAGTGAACACATATAAACTAAATCAAAGCAATAGTGCAAAAAGAAAATAAATAAGCAAAGAAACAAATAAGCAAAAATAAATAAACAAATAAACAACATAATAGAAACCATACCAACATTAACCCTAGAAAATAGGTGACAACTTAATAAATGAACAAAATGGGGGAGTATAAAAAATAGAAGGGGGTGACCGAGCTGTCTCCATTGTACTAGGTAGGTGCTCACTGCCTACATAGTTCCATGGATGTAATATCCAATAAAAAACTTTAGGCCAAATGTAATTCTCCCAATGAATGGGAAGAATGTGATAACTTATAAAAAATAGAATGGATGTGATACAAGAATAGGAATGGTCGTGTAAAATGGCAAGTGCGTGAGAGAAAAGGCCAAAAAAGGATGGGGAAACTAAGTGACTAGTGGTTTGCTTGCAACTTAGTAAAGGTTCCTAAAATCCTTAAGGTAAAGAAATGTTCAATGTTTTTAGTTTTTTCTAAGGATTTTACAAATGTTTTTGGAATGTTTGAATTATCTCAATAAAATCAAGAATGATGAGATACTAAATGGTTCAAGCTCACAAAATGGTAAGAGCATTCAAGTTTAGGTTTCTCATAAAATGATGAGAGTGTTCAAACTTAGGTTTCTCAAAAAATAGAGTGTGGCTTAGGTTGCTCACTAAATGACAAGAGCATTGCTTAGGTTTCTCACAAAATAGTGAGAGCATTCAAACTTATGTTGCTCACAAAATAGTGAGAGCATTCAAACTTATGTTTCTCACAAAATGGTGAGAGCATCTAAACTTAGGTTGCTCATAAAATGGTGAGAGCATTAAAACTTAGGTTGGTCACAAAATGTCAAGAGTATGGCTTAGGTTGCTCAAAAAATAGTTAGAGTGTTGCTTAGGTTGCTCACAAAATAGCATGAGTGTTCAAACTAATCTTTCTCACAAAATGGTGAAAGTGTTCAAACTTAGGTTTCTCATATAATGACAAGAGCATGGTGGAAATGATGATTGAGCTGATCTCAACAAGTATCAAGTTCTACCTACATAGTCCTAGAGTAGGACCTTATGTCACTATAGTTTTGCCTTTAAAGTGGAGGAATTCAACTAGTGTAGTAGTCAATTCAACCAAAATAGGTATAGTTGGTAAAAAGGCATGGTATGGTATAGGAAGTGGCAAGTTGGTATGTGAAATCTCAATAAATAAATGTTACCCCTAATTTTCCCATAGGTGGTTATAACTATGGCACAATGTAATGGATCAATGGTACTAATTTTCCCAAAGGCTATTATAATTAGTAGCAAAACCAATGATAAGAAAGGAATAACAAATGAAGGATGCAACTACTAAAACTTCTATCCCACCAGGGAATTAAGAGGCATGATGGCATTGATGAGGCATGAGAGGCATAAATATTGATATTTTTAGCATTTATGGCCTAGAAATGTCTTCCTAAGAAATGAGAACACCTGATGATACAAATATTCAATATTCATTTCTAAAAATAAGTTTTCAACAAGTTTCCTTAGAATTTTTAATTAGGCTCTAATTGGTATAATTAGCTCTTACGCATGATTAAGCACTTTGTGCACAAATTACTCCAATACATTAGAATGCCTTGTTATTAGTTGAAGAACAAAGCTCCAATGTTGTTTGGGAAGCCAAGGATAATGCCCCCTTAAGGGAGTGGCCATCACATTTATTAATGGATGGTCCCTCAATAAGAAATAAAAAGAAAGGTGGAATTAACTCATGGTTGAGATTAATCTAAAAAATAAAATGCTTGGATGCATTTATGTCAAAAGGATATTGATTTTCCAAAAGGAAGTTATTATGAAGATTAAAATTCAAAATAATGATGTGCTCATAGGTGGTTATAATCATTAAGAGGACCTAGATTGGCTAAATATGATTTTGCCCCAGTTAGGGATGATTAACAAGCATAACTCAAGGATATAACCTAGAATATAGATTAAAGATGAGTGGGTGCAAAGTGATGAAATAGATGAATAGAGGAATAAAATTGATCAGTATGAATGATTTAGTTGTACCTACCAATGAGGAGATGCTCATCCTGATTAGCAATAATAAAACTAGAATGGTTAATAGGTTGATTTGATCAAGGGTGGAATGAGAGGATTTTCTAAGGTGCCAAGGAGAAAATTCTATGGCTCCATTCATTGTAGACCTTCTTGAAGATAATTTTTGTTGTAGCATGTGGTGGTAGGCTTCATGGTATAACACCATGAAGATTATCCCAAAATATGCATAAGGACTGACTCCTGATCCAATAAACATTCAAAAAGAATACACTGATGATAAAACCTATGATGATAATATTGTCGTATGAATATGGATAAACTCAATAATAATTTTCTTAAGGAATCACCCATGAATGCATATAGACTAAGTCAAGGCAATAATACTAAAAGCAAAGAAACATGCAAGCGAATAAACAAACAACAAAAAAACAACCTAAAATAAACAAACAAATAGAAAGCATAAAAACAAAATTAAAATAAAGTATCCTAACAATGACTTTGCCCAGTAGGGTAGATCAAGGATAATTGAATAGGATTAGATAGGACAAATATTTTTAGATTTTTGAAATGTTATGGATTTTTTTAGAATTTTGAGGTATCTTAACTCACTAGAGAATGACAAGATACCTACTCATAACATGACAAGAGTGTTTAGCTTAGGTTTCTCACAAAATGGTGAGAGCATATGAAAAGGGGGACTGAGGTGACCTCAACATGAATTGAGTCATTACCTACATAGCCCCAAAATGACCTCGAGTCATATTAATTCCATCCACATAAAATGTAGGGAAAAACCAACTAGGTCCCAATAAGGTCTCAAATCTAACAAATGGTTAGTCAAATGAAAATAGTAATGGCAAGGTGATGTGACAATGCATGATAAACATAAACAAGTGTTGCCCCTAGTTTACCCATAGGCAGTTATAACTAGGATACAAATGCATATGTCAATGATACTAGTTTTCCCATAGGTGCTTATAATTAGTAGAAAGACTAGTGAAACACTAATTTAACCATAGGTGGTTATAATCAGGCTCACATAAAAAAGCTTAATATAAGATGGAAAATGAAAGATATATTTGTATTTTAATGTCACACTACTTTCATACATTGTCATTTAAACACAAACTTGATTGATTCTTGAAACTTGATTAGAATCCTCTTGCAAAAAGTGTGGGAAGAACCAAAGGAACAAACATCAGAATAGGATTGGGTAGGATGACTAAAAAGATAAGCTTTGGTATAAATAAGAATGGAATGATAAGATGTATAAAATGGTAAGAGGGTTTTCCCCTAGGTGATAGGGTGAATAGCATGAATATGTGACAATGGAAAATGGATATGTAACAATGGAAATTGCATGGAAATATGAAATGGTATGGTACATGTTTTTGGCTTGGGTGTGGAAAATGACATATGATTTTGTTTTTCCTATTGAAATTGAGATGCATATCCTAATCAATAAATGATACAAATAGAATACTTGATCATGTTAATTGCTAGCCCACACCTCATTTAACTAACTTCATCAAAAACTCAATGTAGATTTGGTTGTCAAGAATGCTTTTGTGATATTCATTGGTCATCGATTTTGATTACTTCAAGCATCAAGACAAGGCATCTTTGTAGCCTTTGCAAAGGAAAGTCTGGCCATGGATGGTAAATAAGGACAAATAATGGATGGTAGGTTTGATTGTGAAATAGAATGGTAGATGATAGTGGAATATATAATGGTGGGGAAACAAATTAAGATCAAGACTTTTAGTCACATGTAATGTTGCTAATGCAATATTTGACATAATTTTGGTTGTGGTAGGGCCAAAGACTTGTTCTCTCAATAAGACCACCACATTTTTCTATTATTTGATCTTGAGAGTAGATACCATCTAATTAGGCTATTTATTAGAAGCTATTGTGATTTGATCTTTGATTTTGTCTTCATCAAGTAGTGAAGAACTTTTGGGCTTATCTATTAGTGCCTCAATCAGATTTTCACCAGTGAAGTCTTAATTGTCCTGAACTGCCTCTAAGAAGGTTTCACTAATGAATAATGTATTTTGACTTTAATTTTCTTCCAGTGCTTCTAAAAAATTTTCACTAGAAGATGTTGAGTTGAAACTTTGATTGTATCCTAGCACCTTTGAAAATGTTTCACTTAAAGAGTGTTCTTCTACTACATGAATGTGGTCTTGTCCTCCTTGCTCTTCTTCAACAACTATGTCACCATGGATTTGGTTCAATAAAGTGTGATTATATAAATCCCAATCAACACTTATGGGAGATGGAATGCCAATGATATGGCTATTTTGGTTAATGGTAATGGCCTGTGGAACAATAATTGAATGGGAAGAGGCTACATGATCCTCATAGAAGATACTAAGATAACTTGTGTTGAATCTAAAGTACTCATCCACAAAAACTATAGAAGGATCACAAATGTATTTAAATTGATCTACAAGGCATGCATAACCAATGTTGTAACAACCATAAACATATTCTTCTTCTGAATCTAATTCTAACTTAAGGGACTTTAAATTTGATGTTGAGAATGATATTGATTTAGATTCTAATGGTAAATCTAATGTCAGTTCAAGAATAGAACCTAACTCTAACTCTGATTCTTCATTTGATGGGTACTTTGTTACAATGATATCTTATTGTTTGGTTTTGGACAAGTAACATCATGTGATGGCATAATGGGATCCATAAAAATTGGTTTATCATAGTGGGACTCCTCTAGGATAGTAAAAAGGTCAAGATACAACTCCTCAAAGACTGGCTTATCAATAGGAAGATCTTGAAAAACAAACACATGGTTGAGGTAATGATTTTCCTAAAGGTGCTTATAATCATTAAGAGGCAACTTGATAAATAATAGCTCATCAGTGTGAAACTCCTTGATAATTAGGATAGGATCAATAGGTGATTCATCATAGGTTGACTTATCACAAGTGGTTGGTTCAATAAAAAACATCTTGGATTGGTTGGTTCTCTTTGAAAATACTAGTTTTGAACACAACTTGATCTTTGAATGATTAGATCGGTTAAAGTCTCACTGGGATTGGTATTGGATTAGGAATGACTTGTGGTTGGATAATAATAGGGCCTTCGGTAGCATGATTGCTTACATGATCCAAAGGAAAAGGTCCTAGAATGGTAACAATAGGGTGTTATGGGGCTTGATTACTCACACAAGCCAAAGGACTAGGTCTTGGAATGATGAAGGGGTGTTGTGGAGCTTGATTTCTCACACAAGCCAAAGGATAAGGTCCTGATATAGAAATAGTTTGGCATCATGGAGCCTAATTGTTCACAGAAACTAAAGGATGAGGTCTTGGTATGGGAATTGTGTGACATTATGGTCCTGCAATAGAAATGGTATGATGTGGTGGAGTTTGATTACTCACATATGCCAAAGCATCCAAGTTTTCCTTATAAACCATATCATCCTAGTTTTGAGTTGGTTCATAAATTGTTTTTTCATTGTGTTCCACATATTGATTATTGTAAAGAGGGTAGGGATCCATATCCCAAAAAACATTATCTTTAGTTGTGTCTTCAAAGTCTTCCTCACAAGCCTCTTCATGCCAATCAAGGTTTTGATTTGGATTTTTTAGATTTTGACTATGTTCCCCATATAGATTACTGTAGGGAGAATAATAAAACTCATTGGAAAATCTTTCTTTAAAGGGATTCCTAATGGGATTTTGTATGACCATTCTATCATAAGTTGGATTGTACATGACTCCACCATAGGTGTAGCTAGACATATCCATGTAAATGATGAAATATTTGGAAAAAAAAATCTTAGAGTTTTACAAAATCTAAAAAATTATCCAAAGGACAAATAGTTCAAACTTGGTCTAACTTGGTCAAAAGGGTGGACCTGTATCTCCAATGTGGTATGAAGGTGGAGCTTTATCTCCAAAATAATTTGTGCTAAGACTTGGCATAAAATATTCTATCATAAAATGTCTAATGGCAAATGCCATATGCATAAAAGGTCAAATGTTTGAATAAAAACTAACATATCAAAGGTCTAGGTCAAATTATTCTAAACAAGGTCTAAACTAAGAAAGAGAAAAGTTGAGTTACTAGGTCTTTTATCCAAACATGGAGTCAAAATCTAAGATTAAATAAATAGGTATATTCTAGGACTTTTGGCTAAATGGCATCAAAATTTAGACTTGAAATAAAGGTTGATGTGATTTGATTTAGTCTAACAAGCTTGGAAACAACTTTGACATAGACTTGACACATGAAATCAAACATAAACATGATCAGTTGGCATAAGATATAAGATAAAAGGATCTTCAAAGAAATACTATGTTTTCCCAAATAAAGGACACACAATGATAAGGATAGGTATTAAACAAATAAACCATCAATAGTTTTCAAATTTGGGTAATTGATTAACCAAAGTTATGCAACCCAAAAGAGAAATATCTATGTATCAATCTCATGAATTAAGGCCTAAATAGAAATCAATCAATGTTTGAATATAAACTTGACAAGGCTAATTAAAAACTTATGTTGAAAATTAGAATTTGACCAAACAAGATAGATAAGATTGGATAGCATGACAACACAAGATAAAGGTCTAAATGGTATACATGATATGGTTTGAAACAATTGTTTTAGATACAAGGTAAACTAGTCTTGAAACAAATTAAGGATCATAATAGTGTAAGCATGCTTGAATGATGTGATCTATATTATATTTCAAAGACTCAAAAGAAAAATGGTTTTGACATGATTTGGGCAGCATAAAACTACCCTCTAAACTCAAATACATTGTTTTAACATGGCTTAAGAAAAAATAAACAAGTTTTAGTCTCAAAATATACCAAGCAGAAATGACCAAAATATACTAAGTATAATCATCCACATCCTAGAAAGGGTATGATAATGTGGGGTTGACTAAACTAGAAATATTTCAAATGTTTCTAGAGGAATCAATTGCATAATGACTTTCACATCAAATGATGCAAAAGACAAGCACATAAATAGGGTGATCATGACTTTAGATAGTTGTAAAAAGGTCTAGTCCTTTTTATAACCACTACATCCTAATGTTCACTTAGTGTAGTGTGATGTCCAAATATAGATATATCCCATGTGTAACTTTGAAGGAGTAAGTGAAGTCAATGTTGAAAGATGAAACCCCAAGTCAAAGCTTCCCTAAAGAACTCATGGGAGGTAATGACATCCCCCTTGAAAGCCAAGATGCAATGAAATAAAAGATATAAGAGAAAGACTTTAGGGTTATTTTTAAGGTCACCCAAACTTTTATGATATTTTGGGGAGTGCTTTAGACGACATTATTTTTAATCCTTAGACTAGGCTTTTTATAATAGGAATGGAATTTTTGATTTTAAGGGTTCCTTAAAGGGGAAAAATAGAAGATCATACATGCAACACCCCTCTCTTTTCTAAACAAAATTAGATCAAACAACTATTGAAGAAAAAAATGATAAGTGTGTTCAATTTTAAACCCAAATAAAATATTTGGTGGTGTTTATGTGACCCCTTGTTCTTAATTTGTAACTTTGAAAGCTAACTACAAGATTTAAGCAATAAAACCCTAAATTATTTCCCTTTAAGCACCAAAATGAAAAGTTTGTTTCATTTTAAAACACCCTAAAATAAGTTTAAAAGGATCTATTTAAGCATGCTTTGATTATTTTTCAAGTAAAACCTACAAAAAATGTTAGCAAGATTTTTAGCTTAGAAACACTTTTGAAGATGAAATAACCAACTTAGAAAAATGAACTCTTAGATTTATATAAAAAAACATAGTGACTGTCATCAATTATACTAACTGATGATGACAAATTTTATGTAAATTGATGATGTTTAGGTAGACTAATATTGGTTTTACTAATGCTAACTAATGATGGTTATACAGACCAACGTCATTTTACTCAACTGGCAATGATTACTATGTAAACCCATGACAACAAAAAATGGCCAAATGAAGTTAAAAAATCACTTATAAAGAGTTTAAAGCATCAAAATTAAAATTTTAAAGTTACCTCATGCTATCCTTCATGCATGGGATGTGTTGGGTCCCACTGGGCATTCCATTATGTGAGCTAGAAATTTGACTCAAGAGAGGATGGTTAGTATTGTGTTAGTTCCAAAATGAAAACAAAATGAAAGAAACACACTAATTAGCATAACATCTCTAGGAATAGGCACTAGGGAGAGATTAGTTAACAAACATGAGTAAAACACACAACTAAAATTAAAAATAAACCTTCTTTTACCTTCCTTGGATGCTCCAAAATGCTTGTTGTAGTGGCTTGCTCAGCTTGTGCTCATGAAGCCTCATCAAAGGAGGCTTGGATATCTCCTCTTCTCCTTGGCACCTTGTGGCTTTAGCTTAGTTTGGCTTGGATTAGAATCAATTTGGCATGGTAACGCTAGTTGTAATGGATTTTAAAATCATTTTTCATTATAACTTTGCACCAACAAAGCTTAAAAATGATGTTCATGGCCTCTCTATTTATATATTTTTGTAAATGACTAAAATCAACCTGAACCATCCATCTCAAGATTGAGATGTGTGGTTAAGGATTAATCCAATTATGTAATTAAAATTCATAAATAGGCTCATCAATATTTGGGATATAGGGTCAATTAACATGCATGAAGGGCATTGATGAGGCATGGGAGGCATGAATCCTGATATTTGTGGCATTTATGGCCTAGGTATGTCTTCCCAAGAAATGAGGTCACCTGATGATATAGATATTTAATATTCATTTCCAAAAATAAGTATTCAACAAGTTTCCATGGAATTATTAATTAGGCTCTAATTTGGTTTAATTATTTTTTAAGCATGATTAAGCACTTTGTACAAAAATTACTCAAATTGATCAGAATGCCTTGTTATTCATCTAAAATTTAACAGGACTAGAATTAAAAGTTGATGTTAGATGCATTGGATCCTTTATCCCATTTAGGATGTTGCCAATACAAAATAACAAAGGCACGTGTCTTGTGTAAGAGATTTGATAGGAAATAGCAATCTAGAGTACCCAGGTGCAAAATTGGCATTTTAACTCAAAATGATTTGATCAAAATTAGTTGGCCCATAAATTGCATTACCCCATTTAATGATACTATGGCCAAAATTGGCACTTTAATATATCAATTTCAACTCATTTAATGAATTTTAGTGTTTTCAAGCCAAATTGTGCACTTTGGGTGGAAATTAGCCAAAATCCTGATTGGAGGTCATTGGTGGCTAGATTTAGGTGTCTACACTAACTCATATAATCTACTTAGCCATCAAATAAATTCTTTTTAGGTCATCATTTTGTTATTCCTCTTAAATATCAGCTCATAGTGGAGATGAATCTTTTCCAAATAGACTATACGAATCTTGATAAACACCCACCTCCTAAAAATTGACTCATAGTGATAGATACCAAAATTATGCTTGTACCCTCACATAATTTTAGAAGGTGTAACTTCCTTATGAAGTCACCTCTTTTTTGGCTTATCTCCATCATGGGACATTTTTTATGCTTAGCCTTTTACTACCCACTTATTTATCCTACCCTACCCATCCATGTCTTCTCCTCCTAATGCATGTGGGATTTTTTTGGTGACTATTCATCTATCAACACCACAACACCTCACCTTTATCCAAATATCAAACCCAACCTAGCCATGTGGTATATCACATTGGTGAAGCCCATCTAAACTCCATTGAAAATTACATTTGGCCTAATGTTTTGTTCGATATCACATCCACAAAATTATCCAGGCAACATCCACTTTCTTAGTGCATATGGAGTCATCTTGACCACCCCTACATAAATCATTTCCAACCACTCTCTCCAAAAAACTAACCATTTGACCACATCCTCCTTAACATTGGCCATTTAGACCCTAACTACTGTATATCTTTGTGATGACCTTGCCTAGTCCATTTTGACCACACCAAACAACCTTTCCATGTTCCATTTTTATATGACCCAACCATTTGGGTTGTTTTATAGGACCACATATTACCTTGGATACCTAAAACAAAACTTGACGCTGTTTAGATTAGTTTATAGGCATAACCTAATTAGTTAGGGCTAATGATGTGGACCGATTACCCCTGACATATGTTCCTCTAAACCCAAACTTAAATTAGCCAACATTGGAAACTTTATTTCATGTGCGATCTTGACTACCACACTTAGTCACATTTTGTGTGCATATTTGTGTCTTGAATACCCAACTACATTGTGGCACAACCTAGTGCCTCCCCACTAACTGATTATCAAAACCACACCCAATTTTTCTTTACCTCATTAAATCCTAGTTTGAGGGGGAAAACCTCCTCCCAAACTCAAGGCATCCTGACCTTCGGCCAAGCTATCCATTTTATTTTACAGCTTGTTAATTCAAAGCTGTATAACAAAAAGGGGCAAAATGTAGACACTAGAAAACTACACACTTACAATTTTTAATGTTTGAATGCCTCATAACCCCTTAAATACCCCTTAAAACCTTTTAAACCCTTAACCAACCCCTCTTAACCTAACCAAATTGCTATTCTTCTATTCACATAGTACTATTCATAAATACTATTTGAAAGCACTATTTAAAATGAATTATTCACTATCACTATTCACTATGGCACCCACTATCACTGTTCATGATGACATGGTAAGTAACATGGAATGTGACATGGAAAGTGACATGGGAAGTGATGTGGAAGGTGATATGTAAAGTGACATGTCTTGGAAGTGAGGTAGCTTATGGTGTGACATCATACCCCACCTAGGACCTACCTTCAAGGTAACTAATGACATCATTAAGCACTAAAGGGCCCCTTCTTGGAAGTATGGCACATTTTCCCCCACATTACCATCATTAAACATGTGCCTTTGTCCTCATGAATGGAGATTGATGCCAAAATTCATGGGGCACTTAGCCAAAATATGGAAGTGAGTGGTGGAAGGTATTTTGGACCCATATGAGCCCATGTGCATGATTCCCTCTCCATTTAGGACTCTTTATAATGTTAGGAGACAAAAAAAACCAAGTGGGAGACCTATTGGCTAAGTGGCAATATCACCCCCTTGAATTTCATGACCACTCATGCACCCACATGGAGAATGGTGCCAAAATTCATGGGCACTTAGCCAAAAGACAAATTAACTAGGTGAAAAGTCCTTTGGCCTCATTTGAGCCCATGTACATGATTCCCACTCTAAATTTAACTCATGTGCAAGGTTGGAGACAAACCAACAAGGTTTGAATCCCACCATACTTATCCCCTTTATCACTTATGAGCCCACTTGAAAAATGGTTCCATACTTCACTATTCCCTCTTTTAGAATGATTATTCACAATAAATGCTATAAATACCCCCTTCTCCTTCACTAAAGATAAAGTTATTTTTTGTTGGAGCCTTTTATTTTAGGTTTAGGAGCATCATCCACTTGTTAAATAGGTCATAGTCTTGGAGATAATATCACAAAGCAATGAAAATCTACCAAAATCATCACAAACCTTCAACAACATCATAAACAATCATCTTCACAAATGGAAGGTAATATTTGCTTTTGTTCTTGCATTTCATTTCTTTATTTCCCTTTGGCCTTTCCTTATCTTTGCCTCCATACTCTTGACCCCTTTACCCCTTTATTTTCATCTCAATTTTCCCATTTTATCCTTTTTTATTCCTATTCCATTTACCTCTTTTACCCCATTCACCTCTTTGTCCCATTTACCCCTTTTTCCTCTTTGCCATATTTACCCATTTTTTCCCTTTTTCCATCTCTACCCATTTTCCCCATTTACCCATTCATGTATTTATATATTTTTATCCTTAATCATTTATGTAACCCAACTAAACAATCCTTTTGACCTTTATCATCAAGTTACCAAACCAAAAACAACTATTTTACCTTAACTAATTTCTAGCACTAGTTGTTTTAGCTTACTCATATTCTAAGCAAAGTATTTAACTTTATTGTGATAATATTGGTTATTTTATATCATATTATTGTATTTAATTTTAGTTTTCTATTATTTTATTCAAATATTTTCTTTTTTATTCACAAACACAAGTATTTAAAGTAGGTGTATTGATAGCCTCCTAGGAAACTTTCACTTCTAGAATCTAGCTCATGCTAGGCAATCCAACCATCTACTTGTCTAAAAAACAAGTGTGTGGTAGTGATTTATTATTATAGGTCATCATCCTAAGCCAAAGAGGATCTCTCAAAAAAATTGGAATTCAATGTGTGCATCTCTTAATAGGTTTTTCTACACACCCTCTTAGCTAGTTTCTTTCTTTTCAAAACTAGAAAAAAAGGAAAAAATTAGATAGAAATAATAACTATCACTAGGATAATTCAGAATATAGGATTTAATCATACCAAATCCAATTAAAATCAAGTTATATTAAGTATCAAATCCAAATCATTGGTTGCATATAGAGAAGGAACCCAATTGTAAAATCACACTATGTGGGACAATTGTGCATGGTTTTAATTCCCTCCTTAGAGTATCATAAACATAGGAATCATTCAACAATCAAATGAAAACAATTGGGGTCAGGTCAACCCATAACAATTTCTTAGAGTTTTCAAGTTTATATCCTTCACATCCACACCTAGGGTTTCAGGATGAAGGATATTGATTTATATCATTGTATACATCATCAAGGTTTGGGATCACACATACATGGCATAAAAAATAGGATAAGGTCATCATATGGTAATAATCCCTCATTTCCATGTATTTCATACCAACTAATATAAGTATGGACCAAAAATATTGACCTATACTGATATAAATAACCATAAATAGATAAAAATAAAGTTCTTAAACTTTATAAATCATAGGCCTAATTTTTTATTTTAAAATAAAATGATAGTTAGATACTCAATCAAAATATCTAAGTACTTATCTATTTTTTATACTTATTAAATTTAGCATATGCCACTTGTTGAACATTTACAATCAATTTAAACATTTTATATTTAGATGTATGATCAGATGCCTTATATTAATATCTAAATTAAATTTTAATTTTTGATCCTATCAGGTTTACAAAACCAAATCAGGTTAAATCATATTGGTGAACCCATACACATAATGAACCATGTCAAACCCTTGGTTTCTCTTAGGGTTTCATCCCTCCAAGGGTTCATATTTTTTATTAGGGTTTAAAATTTGAACTTTTATTTTCATAACAAAAATATATTTTCATGTTTGACCCTAACTCATCATTGGTAAATTCATCCTTCTAGGTTTTTGGATTTTAGCCTTAGTTTTTTACTTTTTGATGTAATTTATGATAATTCCATGATAATACACTTTAATTATAGCTAGATCAAATGAACATTATTAGTTAACATAAATAATGAAGGTACACTTTTCATATTTTTATATAGGGATAATATATATTATTTGGATCAATTATGTTATCAAATGGGCCAAAATGATTAATTATAAGATCACTAATAAGGCTAAAATTACCAATGAACATTCCAAAGTATACCTCCAATTATAGTGTTGAAACATCTAATTAGATATGACTTTCAATACCATTAGGTGCCAAATGTTATAAATAACTCTATTTTTCCTCCTCCCCTAAGACATTAAGGTTGTAATATCTACCATCCCAATATTATTATTCACCCATGTCTTATTTTGGATTATATAGTCCATGTTGTCATTACTAGTTTAGTTAGGGTGCTCCATCATGCACAATAGAATGAATGTAGTCAACATGTTCCTCATAAACAACCTCCACCTCCCACAAAGTAAGGTAATCAACCTAAATGGTATGACTCATTTATCAACTAAATAATACTCATGATAAAATTTCTCTCTTGGAGTTACTCAAGATATCAATGGTATTAAAAGATATATTATATAAGGCATTGTATGAAACAACTCTCCCTAGTGAAACAAAACCTACATCAATTTACCTTGTTACGAATATATTCAACGTAGAAAAACATTCATCACTTTTATAAAAAAAAATTACCTATGAAACACACAATAATTAAAAATATACCATTATTCATTCAAGTTAAAGTGCAAAATAATTTGGTTGAACATGTGTTGGTAGACAATGGTTTTGAATTGAACATTTGTAACACTAGTTTTTAACAATTGTTTGGGATCAACATGGATACCATTATAAAATTATATAAAACCATAAAAGTATTTAATAACAATCTAAACCAAGTTATTAAAAACATATTATTGGATGTGCTACTAAGTTCAAATATGGCACCTTCTAATTTCCATATTATACCTAATCAATTACATTACAAGTTGATTTTTGATCAACCATTGAAATAAATGTTATGGAATAAGTACCATAAACATTACATATATGTATAAAATATATGAATTATGTATAATTTTATTCATAGGTAAAATAAAATGACCCTTTTATATATTACAATATGATTTAATCTACTAGTGAGGACAAATCACAATCATAGTTCGAAGATCATATTATTTTTTATCCATCATAAGCCATTTTAGTTACTTATATGAATACATATGATTTGGATGAATCATTTATATAAAAGGAAATGGAACCAATCAAAATATATAAATAATTTTTATAGTAAGAACTATAAGCTAATACAAAACACCCACAACCTATTTCCTATCTTATTTTACTAGTGAATTTATAATATCAAATGGCATGGTCACACAAAAAAGGCCTCAATCAAAAGCTTAGACAAATTTAGTATATATATAAGGTACTTATCAACCTCAAATTCATATCAATGAAGACCAAATCAAAAGTGTATAGACTTTCACATTAATACAACACTTGGGGTTAAACATTAAGGACCTATACAATTTATATTAAGTTACATTTCTTGGAAATATTTGCATGATTTTTACTTGTAGGCCAAAGGTTATTAATACATATACGGGTAACACCTTACACCAATAATTTGACACTCACATTAATATTATAATGGATATTCATAATAAAATATATAATTAATAAAATAGATCAATATATATCCTTATCACTTGAAAATAAGACAATCATAATTAAACATTATGACAATGATACTCACCAAAAGTCATGGTAATCAAAGATAATACCAAGAATAAAGAATGAAAAAACATAACTAATGGTAGAAATGTTAATTTGATCACATGATTCAAAATTTAAGACAATATATGTTGACATCAATCCCAATGAGGATGACCTACTCAAATATTTATGAGCACAAACCTCAAATATTCAAAAAATAAAAAGAATCAATAAAATAAAAAATCATGACCTAAGCATGTCATGGATTAATATATTAAACTATTGCATATATTATTGATAACATGTTTATTATATGGAATATTATTTTATTACACACATGTATTTTATTGCATATGAGTGTGATGTAGGACACACATATTAAACATAGACATATAGATGTTTGACTTTCCTCTACCCAGTGGCCATGCTAAAACTAGGGGAATCTTATTTAATAGGTTTCACTATTACATGTTAAATAATTATATGACCTTTTCACCATGTTGAGTTACCTATATCACTTACACACATCTTTATAATTATTCATATTTTACATAGTGCTACATGGATATGTTTTTATACTATTATGTGACCTTGATACACATGTCTATTATAAACTAGTGTAACTTTTATATGTTCCATTGGTGTTACTACTCTCTTACATGATATGATAATTTTTTTATCTATTGTGTGTGACCTTTTGGCCTTGTTTTATACATATTTATGTCCCTTGAGTGTGGCTCTTGGAGTTATTTTATGAAACATATTATATGTCCCTTATTTGCGACATATTTATTTTCTTTGCATGTATCATTTAACCCTATTTTTTATGACATATTTATGTCCCTTTTATGCAACCCTTGGCCTTATATGTGGCACTAACACCTAAGCTTATTACACTTTTTGATATTTTTGACATTGAGTGGTTCCATGATCTATATCTATACTTAATAGTTCTATTCCCTACATTACATATGTTATATTCATGCCTTGATTGACATTTTCATTACTATTATGACATATTTTCCACATTTTCAAAGTATAGTACATGATACAATTAACTCTTATTTTTAGGTGAGTGACTTAAAGGACACATACCTCATCATAAAGTCTAGCACTACATAAAGATTTTCATCAATAAATTAGCCTCCATGTAAAAAAATATGATCAAAATATAGGTTTCAAAGATTTAGAATGGTTTAAATATTATATGTCTTAGTTACATGATATATATTTAAACATTGATACAAATTATGATGTCATATGTTATGCACGCATATGCACTTAATTTACATATACTTGAGCATAGAATCATACACACTTGGGTGCATATGAATGTGAATATGCACATAATTTACATGAATAAGAATTATAAGTTTCCACATATACATGCATTTGAGATATAATTTCTCAAATTTAGTTTATAGATGCATAAAATTATATATCATTTGGCATATATTCATGAGGCATAATAATAGTTCATACAAATATACATATTTCTCATATTCATGAGGCATGATACTAGTTCATGCATATACACATAATATAATATATAGTTTAATGACAAATGGTTTCCATTCCAATTGACACTTATCAGATTTGTGGTCATCATGAAGTAATTAACATCATTTATTATCTTTAAATAATGCATTTTATTATACATTGAGTGAACTTGAATGAAAATATATAATCAAACCTATAGTCATGATGGGGACATGAACATTATTCATTCCTTTTCTATTATACAATTTTTTTACATGGAGAAAAAATGAATGAACTTGAACAAAACTATATAGTTGAATTTATAATCCATCAGCAATGGTTGATTCAATTTCCTTGAGAAAACCTAGCCTAATGATTCCCTCTTTACCTATGTAGTTATATTGACTAGTATATCACATATTTATCCCCACATTCATGAGGGTTGGGACATGTCTTTTCCCCAACCAAAGAGATTGTGTAGTTATAAATGTTTTGGGCACAATCACCCTAATTCTCCATGTGTTTCATTAAGGAAACACAATTTTATCCAATTATTCAACAAGGATTATTGAATAAGTTGCAAGGGAAACATTGTTTTCACCTACATTTTCAATTTAAATTTTCATAAAATTAGTTTCATATTAAAATAGTCAAGCTATAGACATTGACTACACATGATTGCATATTTTTCTATTGATTAACCTACAGAATTTGATTTTTATACCAAAGATAACTTATGTTGTACACACTTAGATACATTTTATATTTTTACTCTAGTAATTCCATTATTACAGTAAATGGGGTAATTTTTATATACTAAAATCTATAATTAAGTACTTAAGAACAACAAGCTTGACATACATTTACCATGCATGACTTGAAAGCATAAACAAAGTCCTAGTTTATTATTCCCTCACACTTACATGTTATATTATGATTTTTACTCCTCCATTATGATATTAAACACCTATAATAACCTTAATGTATTTTTCAAACTTGTTAAATATTATGCACAAACATTTCCATACCTTCAGTTCAATCCACATGTACACATGTCAGTTTTGTTATTTTTGGTTAGTATCACTAGTAGATACATACCTGATCTAGTTGGAACAACCTTATCTTAGAAATTATTTATTTTTATAATCAATGTTTCCTTAGGATTGGCCCATGTTCCTAGCATGTTAGTGTCTTGATAAATTACCCAATTAGAGTTGTATATAATTAAATCAAGGTTTAAATCAAAAGGTACTTAGAAATTATATAACATAAATATATACACCATTTCACTTTCCAAAAATCTACCATATTATTCCAAAATTATGAACATATCTATCAAAATAGTCACAAGCCAATTCTAAATCATACCAAACCTATGTCAAAGCAAGCATTGTCAAGTATCAAAGACAACTAATTAACATCATACATATAATGAAGGAGCACAATTACAAAATCAAAGTAAGTGGGAGAACTACATGTGGCTTTATTTACCTCATTTAATTATCAAATATGTATGAAACATTCAAGCATCATATAGGGAGGATTAGGTTAAGCTCAACCCATTATAATTACCTAGTTTTTGAAGGTACCTAGACCTCAAAAATAAACCTAGGTTTTTGAGGTGAAAGACGGTAATATTTGATTTATATGCATCATTGGTGTTTTATACATCCCATAAATGACATAAAAAAATAAAATAAGGTAATCATATGGTCATAGTTCCTCATTTACACATAGGTTATTATCGATTGATAGTGACCAAGATCAACAAAACTGACCCTATGCATATATAAGTATAATTCCTAAACTAGATGAATCACATGTATGAATATATCTAATCTCCACTTATAGAATATTTTAGAGTCATAAATTAAACCAAAAAAGTTATTAACTATCTATTTTTTATGTTCATTATATTTAGCATATTCCACTTGTCAAATTATTTCTATTAGTTTTAGTGTTTTGCATTCAAGTGTATGCTCGAATGTCATATATTAAAATATGAACTAGATTTCATGTTTTTATCTTATTAGGGTTAAAAATAAAATTTAGGTTAAACTTATTGGTGTACCTATATACATATCAAACCATGCCAAATCTTAGGTTTATATTAAGGCTTCATCCTTCCAAGATTTCAATTTTTTTGTCCTAGGGTTTCAAACTTCATTTCTGATTTCCATACATAAAAACTATTTCACCTTTCAAAGGTTTTATATTTTTGGTCTTATGGTTTCAAATATAATTTATTATTTCCATACACACAAAAAAAAAATTCACCATCAAACCTAGATCTTCATCCTTACAAGTTTTAGATCTCAACCTTGGAGTTTTGTTTTCAAACATGGTTTTTAACTATTCTCTAGTATTACACATTAATCATGGTCATAACACATGAACATTATTGGTTAACACACATAATGAAGGGGATATTTTCATATTTTTATACATGGTTAATATATATTATTTAAATAAATTATGTAATAAAATGGGCCAAAAGGATAGAATCTAAGAACACTAATAAGGCTAAAATTAACAATGAAAAATTCCAAGCCTTCCTCCAAACCTATTGCTGAAATATATGATCTAAGATTACTTATTTTACCACTAAACACCAAATGGAATATATGAATATTTTTTTCCTCCTCATCAAAGGTATAAATATTTTGATAGCTATCATCCCACTCCAATTATTTTCCCATGACATATTTTGGAATTTGAGGTCCATGTTATCAATACTATATGAGGTAGAGTTCCCCATCATGCATCGTAGAATTATTTTATTCAACATGTTCCTCATCAACCCCCTCCAACTCTTAAGAATTAGGATAATCAACCCAAGTATATTAAATCATTTATAAAGTAAAGAATACCCATGATAAAATTTATTTATTGGAGTTGCTCAAGAGATCAAGAGTAAAAAAAAACATCTTATACAAGGAATTACAAGAAATAATCCTCCCTAGTGATGTATAACCTGCATCATTTTCCTCTATTATTAATACATTCAAAGATTTTTTAAAATGTCATCACCTTTGAAAAATAAGACTTACCTATGCAACACATAATAGATAAAATATTCAATTATTCATTCAAGATTAGGTACAAAATAATTAGGTGGAACATGTGCTAGTAGATAAGGGTTATAGATTGAACATTTATAACACTAACTTCTTAAAATTATTTTTGATCAACATGGCTACCATTCAAAAATTCAATCAATGTCTAAAAGGACTAGATAACACTTGATGTCAAATAATTGGAACCATATCATTAGATGTGATACTAGGTCCCTATCATATCCCAACATACCCCATTTTCAAATTTTAAATAGGGATCCATTATTATTCAAAAATATGCATGGTCTAGATGAACCTTAGGAATTGGAGTATTGAATTGATCTATGTAACCTGAGGTTATTTCAAGTTTATTTTTATTTTGAATAATTTTTTAAATCCAAGGTATGATATAAAAATTAATTTATTTATCTTCTTTGATTTTACTTAGAAATATTACTCCAAGATTGAATTTTTAGATGTAATTGATTAATATAAATAATAAATTTGTATGTTAAATGCATCTCAAATTTTAATTGTGTGTAGGGTTGTTTATGGGACTCTAGTTTTTTCCATAGTTAGCTTTATGCCAAATTATACTACTATGTGTCTACATCTCATTGGTTCTAGAATTTAAAAAGCCACAACTCATTGATAAATTTTGAATAGCCTTCACAAACCATCCATGTGTTAACATCATAGCTACCCATAGAATACAATTTAGAAGTCAAGCGTATTTTATTTTCTTAATCTCTGAGTTAATAAGATGTATCCATATGTTAGATTCACATCAACCTAAAATTTTAGAAGCTAGTCAAGGAAAATAAACAGTTAATATTCAAACCATGAAGCATCAAGATTACTCCATATGGCATGATCATGTTCATTGAAAACATAAAAAACTAAAGTACATAGACTTATATTATAATTTTTATAAATCCCCATGGACCATCCACATGTCCTCATCTTAAAATATTGGAGCTTGAAAATAAAAATTATATAAATAAGGGTTTATTACCCTAGAATATTGATATCTAACCATGTGGCATGATCTGAGAAGACCAGAGCTTGACAAGACCAAGTACAAATCTAAAATTTCTAAGTCTTCAAGTTAACAAAAGTTTTCCACATATAACAAAGCCTAGGACTTTTTTGGTCAAAGGTACAATTATAGAGTTATTTTTTCTATTGATTCTTGAGGACATTACATGTGTCATCATCTCAAAAGCCTAGAAATTATTAATAAGAAGGTATAAAATCTAAATATAAAAGGTTCTCATTACCCCAGATCTTATCATTCAAAAGTATAATGTCAAATTTCTATAAACACTAGAGCCCTAACATTTCTCCATTTACCACCATCCCATGCATTTAGTGCTCATCAAGAAGACTTATGCAGTATAAATGTCAAATATTTAGGTATTCCCAAGATCATTCCAAGTGTAAAATTATCCTTAATTCACATGCCATTGAGTATATAAATCATAATTATGAAAATTTAAATACCCCTCAATAAGATACATTGAAACAAGTGTAATAATATCAAAGATGCATAGCTAGAATACAAATGAAATATTTGATAAATAGGATAACTATGATATATGGTAAATATACACTTGCCTCATTATTATGACTAAACATTCAAGGTGAATGAAAAACTACCACGTGAAAAAATAGACCCACCAAAGTTGACTTACAAATTTCAAATCAAAATTTGAAACATAGCTAAAAGTTTTTGTTACATTAACTTATCATGAAATGGAATTAATGTCTCAATATTTAATTAATATAAACAAAATATTAAAGACATCAAATCACTTTTCAATTAATAAACAAACTACAAACTATGAATTCGATCCACCAAGTTATCAAAAACCCTAACTTTCTTTCTAATAATTTTGTGAATTAATCCAATTAGATTATGATAAATTCTATAGTATAATAATGGCTTCATTGTCTCGAGCATCTAACCAGCTCCCCAATAAATATTATATCATAGGAGCAACCAAATATTTAGATACAATCTTTGAAAAAGGAACATTGCAATTCCCTCATTACTTTGCCCTCTAGAATGAGGTAAATTCCATTGAACCATATTCATCCTAGGAAAAATTGGATGAAGATAGGATAATATACATAAATGACTTGTTACAATTCAAATCAATGGGATTTCACAATGTGATAGTGAAATATGAGGTAATTTCATGCATTGATTTGATACAATATTTATTTCCTAATGACACTATTACTAGACATTTCTTGAATTTTAGGCTTCATATAAATGTGGTAGCCTATATTTCTTGGGAAGCCTTTAAAATTTATATAAATATGGTAGCCTATATTTCTCAGGAAGCCTTTGAAATGTATATGTGACATCTAGTCCCTGAAATAAATTATAACCACATTATTGGTAATGCTTAGTTAGAACATAACATGGTTGAGGGTAAACTACAGCACTAGATGGAGAAAGGTGAAAAGTTGAATATTCGAGGTATTATTTCCTTAATTATTATAATCAAATTTAGGACAGGGATTATAATAGTCATGGTGTTTATGAATAGGTTATATGAATTTTCTATCATCACTTACATGGATGAGGCATGGGTGCTCTTGTTAGGTATTATTTTCGCCTCTAATAAAATTTTGGAACTTGGTGAAGTTATAGGTGTCAAGCTTAGGGCACAAATGTTCAAAATTAATGAAAGGCCATTTGATGGGAAATTTTATATGATTTATTATCCAATGGATGTAATTATGGGAATAGATCACACAACTTATGTACAAACATAAGAACCATCTTCAAAATATGTAAACAATAGGGTCCATAAAGACTATTCCATAATACATGTTTATAAAATAAATAAAGATATTTTTATAAGATGTATACCCACTATTGTACCAATCCATTTATGGGAACACCATGCCCTAACTCTATATAAATATAATAATTAACACTTCAAACATGGGAAACTATTGTTATTATCATGATTGCACTATAATAAGGATAGAGGGAACCAGAGCCCCTCCTTTGAATTTGTCTCATTTTTTTCCTAATAAAATGGTGGAGTAATAGATAGATTATAAATTATATAATAATTTATATGAGGATCTTGGTGCCAAACACCAAGGGTACTACCATAAGACCCCTCTAAGCATTAACCATATTCAATACTTATTGATGAGGCACCTCTGTTTAGTTGGTAAGATCAAGGTCCATTATGGTTTGAATCAAGCACAATACCATTATTGGGACCCTCCAAAAATGTTCATCAAATATCTCAATGACCTTAGGAAAAGGGGAGTTCATATTATCTATGGTCATAAAATCTATGAACATTATCAAATTTTCATCAGTGTTATAGATAATTTAGAGGTTTATACTCACATGAATCAACATAAAATGCCAATAATAGTGAACTAGAAAATTCAATATGATCCTTCAATCACTATGGAATAAGAAAATAAAATAGTGGAGGTAAAAAAAGATACAATCCATATATTTCCTTGGCCTCAATCTCAATCACCATCAAATCATGGTCACCCTTCCTCTCCACAATATAGAGAATCTAGCCTATTAGGGAAATGTGCCACTCAAGGTGAGATGGATCCAAAGATTAGGAATAAAATCCTTAAGGGAATCCAAATATATTAAATAAAATATAAACTATATCTCCCCATAGTAACTAAAAGGACTATTCCTCCTATAGGTTGACAAGTAAGAACAATTTCTTTGACACCTTTAACTCCATTGACCATGGTTCAACAAGAACGTCTTCCTATATTTTTGTAGATTTATTTTATAAATATAAAACTTAAAATTTCATTTCCTTCACCTCTTACCACATCTTCCATTCCATTAATTTCATTACAGGGAGCTATTTCTACTCAACCATCCATTGTTACATATAAGATAAATCCCAAGACTCATCTTGTATCTCCTTAAAATGTGCAAATGGAATAAAGACATGCTTAAGGTATCATTTTTTATAAGCATAATCACTGAGGGTGAATCAATGATGCAAGAAAATAAGGTTTAATTCCAATTCCTAAATCTCTTAACCATTCATCATAATCATTCATGAATCATATAAACCATTCATTTTAATGAATAAAGAAAACTATGCAAGATCAAAACACATAACACATAAATTATTTGGAAAACCCTCATGGGGGAGAAAACCCACTTGAAACAAGATTTTATTATTGACCTATAAATATATTGACTCAATTTATATCAGAACCAAGTGATCAAGGAGCACCCACCCCTCAATTTATTCAAGCACCCACTTGACCTTTAGCTAGCATTAACTAGCAAGGAGGTTACAACCCCCTAGATGATAAAGCACCAACTCAATCACCTCCAAAATGATATCCACCTCTAATATAATGTATTACACACTTTTTTATGATATTATATTTTTATAACACCTACAAACCTGCCTTTATACCTCATATAAGCCTCTTCCTCTTCTACATCACTCAACTAGACAAATAAACCTATCTGGCTTTGAAACAAACAATCTAATTATCTCACCACCTTCAACACCACTATTTGATCGTCATTACATGTTTAACATGGTTTTTTATGATTTTCATATCCTTAAAAAAATTTCAAACTCTCAAACCATTATATTCACTCTTTAATTATCAAAACATTTATACTATGTCACCAAAACAAAATAGGCCTTATAGCCTTGAAACAAATCTTTTTACTTGCTCATGACCTATAACAACTAATTTTATAAACTTTTCACATCTTCAAAAATATTTTATAATGGTTTTCATGGCTTTTTACCCTTATTAAAATTCATTTATAATTTATTTCACACCCCTAATTGTCTAACTATCATAATGAGGCCAAAATAGCCTACTACATAAACATGATTCTTTCTCCAATTAATCTTGGTTGGTCACAACACTTTCCTTAACCCTTAAGTCATATATACCAATTATATCAACATAAAAATATATATTATGACACATTACGTATAATTTACATCAACTCATTAGGTAGGCCATGCTTCAAATGGCTCAAAATAATACACTAGGCTTTAGTAAGACCTAAATAATTAGCCCTCTATTAGGCCACACGTTACACTTAGATACCAATAGCCTTTAACCAAAAATGGAACCCTTTTAAACACTTTAAAATAATTTATTCCACACCATATTTATTTATAACAAGTCATACAACACTTTTGAGTCACTCGTTCACCTTATGAAACCTCTTTTAGCTCTCAAGCCTATAATAGGTCCCATGGAGACCTAATTCACATTCACATAACACTTTAAGCCACTATGGTCTAGATGGCCATTATCAATGACCCAAAAAACTTTAGTAACTTTACCTAAACTCTTTATGATCATTTTACATGCTTAAGAAACATTAAATAATCTGATCATAATCTAAAACCTCCATTAGGTCTTAAAGACCTATTATGCTTAATTAACCCAAAAACAATGCCTTCACAAAAGAGGCTCAAACTAACTAAATATAAACTTTCCATGTATAATACACATATGTATGGAAATATAAATTCCTTAGGAACACCATAAAATCCACAATACACCTTCATTTAGCCTCTAAAGGTTCATAAACACTATTGTAATAATCCTACTCAAACTTGAAATAATTATAGTCAACAAAATTAAACTTTGTCCTAGAATAACTTCACCTGTATGTAAATTCAAAACTCAAAATCACTTTGGTGATGATATATATATGTATTATAATTCATTTTTTATTTTTATACTATCAATATTTGATTAATAATTTGTCTTCTAAAATCATTTATTTGCACCTTGGTTTATTTTAAAAAAACATAGTCAACTCTCACATGCAATAAATGCAATTATACAACCATTTAAACATCCTAATCAATTTTCATGAATAGAACTTGAATTCTTATACCACTTTTATTTTTATACTACCATTAAATTCATCCATTATCAAAATTTATAAACAAAATGATACTAACTAGTTTTCCTTTGTAAATTCAAACATTTGAATTCTAACGGTCACTTGATATTGCAAATTTGGCTAAGTATGGGAAAACAATGAAATCTACCTGGGAGACCAACTTTTAACTTCCATAGATTTTTCTAAACACAATTTCAAGACATTCAATTTTAACCACATGATCTAGGCACAAATATGAACAAACCCATATGACCACTTTCTTCTAACACCTTCACACATGAGAATTTTGATGTCATCAATATGCTTACTTAAGAAGATCTATCAGAGTGACTAAGCTAACCTAAACATTCATAAGGCTATTATAATGAATTCCTTTAACTCATAAAATTTCCCTAACTAAAATTGAACCCTCAAACATGGTCAATAACCTCAAAGGCCTATACACATGATATTCACTCTCAAATTCACTTGGATCCTATCACTTTTTCATTAATGCATTATGTAATAAGATCACTTTGACATCAATGATAATAAATGCATCTCAATAATTTGCTCAAAAAATCTCCCCC
Organism: Torreya grandis; assembly: GCA_037957365.1. Classification (NCBI taxonomy): domain Eukaryota; kingdom Viridiplantae; phylum Streptophyta; class Pinopsida; order Cupressales; family Taxaceae; genus Torreya; species Torreya grandis. The sequence goes on along the minus strand of JARHVA010004894.1, from coordinate 1,287,720 downwards.
TTTGTCATTGATGTAAAACACATTTTAGACTGCTCTCTCCCAAATTGAACAACTCCTTCATTCTTAACTTTTGTCCCCTTTGACATTAATGACAAAGGGTCTCTTCTTCAACATGCCAACTTGATCCTTGGACCTGTCAAACTGTTCATAGAGCTAGAAAGCTCCCACTAACATCATGCTCATCTCATATAACCTATTATGAAATCATACTCAGCCATAC
>JARHVA010004894.1:955000-1282500 GCA_037957365.1 Torreya grandis | reverse complement strand
ATCAAGATGTTTTTTAGTAGTTAAATGAGTGTGTTGCCAAGCTATGTGCTTGTTCTAGGAAGTGTGAAACTTATTTAGAGATGATAGTCTACTTTTGAGAGACAAAAGATTAATAAATAACTAAAAGAGAGGTGAAGAGAGAGATAAAGAGAGATACTATTGTTGATGGTCAACAACTTGTATATAGTAGAGAGTGACAGGGTTCAGGTGATGTATTTTATTTATATTTTAGAAGTTGTTTGGGTAGGTTTTCAAGAGGTTAAGGAATCCACAATTGTTGATGTCGGTAGTAGAGTGATCGACATCAATTATACAACTAAGGTCAGTGGTGGAGGTGACCAATATCAGTTCGATTATCGAGGTTGGTAGGGGAAATAATTGTTTGGGAGATTGTAGAAGGCTTTGATAGGTCTAGAAAATGGTTTAAATCAGGTTTAAGAGGTTGAGGAGAGTTATGAGAGAGAGAAAGAGAGTGTAGTTTGGGTAGATCTGGTCAAAGGTTTAGTGTGTCAGGTTAAGGGGAAATAAGTGAGCAAGCTTTGTAACTTCCTCATGGGGGCTCAGTCAGAAGTGTGTAAAGTAATGCATAGTAGATATAAAGTGATATAAAAAGAAGTGTTTAAAATACCTATGAAATAAGTGATGTACTTAGCTACAGTGGTCATTAAATGATAAGTTCTAGATTGATTATCCCTATCATGGAGTCTAAACTTGAATGCCTAAATAGAGAGAACAAACACGTGTTATTGGTCTTCAAGAGCTCAGTTCCTAATCATGATTGACTTATGCAAGATGATAGTAAGATAGGATTTCAAAAATAGAATGTCAAGACCTTAAATGCAAGTAATAATGAATTTTACTGATTTTCATTGAAGTAAACTTTAGGTTGGAGTTTGGCTTATATTACCAACGTCGGTGATCCCACTGATATCATCCATGGGTTGACTGACATTGGTGGCCCTAGAATAGGTAAACCTTACTATTTTTGGCCTATTATCTATTGTTCTACATGCTAAGTGTGGCATCCATTACAAAATAGTAAAAATAAGAGGTTAAGAAGTAGGTAGTTGATTAGGAATTTAGTTTGGAAGTAGGAATAATTCTTGGGTAGTTAGGATGAGGGGACCAGGTCTTGAGGTGACTCATCAGGTGAGAATTAGTTATAGGGTGAGGTGGCTAGGTAAGGTGGAAACATGGGTTTTTAATTAACATAATTAAGTATTTTAAATTAATTAAATGTGTGAGGGGTAAAAGTATGGGTTAGGGAGGTTAATTTTTATTATTAAAAAATAGTTTAAAATTGGTTTCGATTTATGAGTTATAAATGTGTGTGTGACATAATTTTGGCATCTACATTTACCCCTTTTTTTCTTGTAATTTGTACTAATAATTTTTCAAGACAAAAACATGAGTTATATGCTCTAAGTAATGGATGAGGTATCCCCCCTCAAAATGGGAATCAATGGAGGAAAAACTAGAATCGAGTACTAGTTTGATAAAAAAGTAATTAGGTAAGTGGTGAGGAATTGAGTATCACTTCATATGCATATACTATTATCAGTTATAGTTGATAAAGTCAAGATTATGCAAGGTTAAGGAGGAATTAAATAGAAGTAACCAAAGCATAGATTATAAGTGATAGCTGATAGGTCAAAACAATCAAAGTTATAGCTCTAATGGTTGATGTGTCCTAGGTATCTAGGGTAGGAAGTTCCCTTGGGAAACACAAAAGGGTTGAAGGTCATATAATGAGATTTATTTCCATTTAAAACACCTAATATACATGTGTGTGCATAATATCCAACTATATTATAATAACATAAGCTGTCAAGATAAGCCATGTTAAAGTGGTGTAAAAGGGTCAATGAGTGAGGAGATATTCATGATCTCTAAGAAAAGTCATCATGGGTAAAGATTTAAGTGATCTTTGATGGTGTTTTTCATGGTTGGGGATATATATGTGATCTCTAGTTACCCCAATGTATGGGTAAAGTTTGAAAAGTTGGGGTTGTTTTATTAGGGGAAAACATTATTGGAATGGTGCTGACATTGGTGACATTTATCAATATCAATAATAGAAAGTGCCAACATCAGTAAACTAGGGCAATGTTTTTGATGTTAGTATGTGTAAACATCAACTTTGATAGATTAGATCAAGAATACTGATGTCAATGGTTGACCAAACCTAATCAAAAGGGGCTTTGGTAGTCAACCAAACACATTTACAACTTTGTGATTGGAAAGAGGAAATAGAGCTTGAGAATGATTGTGATGGTAGAGCAAGGAAGGGACCCAACAAGAGGTGCACTACCATAGGATCTAGTTTTGTAACCAAGAGGATATGAAGAGATGAGGTAAGAGTCTCTACTAGTTGTTTTGAAAGCTAATTTGGGTATTTGTAGTTTTTAGGCTAATTTAGAGGTGGGGGTGTATAAAATGTTAGTAGAGGGGTAGATAATAGGGTAGGTTAGTTATATGATAAGTTAGGGGGTTATTTAGGTAGGTTGTTAGGTGAAATTTGTAATTTTAGATTTGTGTCATTCAACCCTAAGGCCAAACCAATCACCAATGTCAGTGAGGTCCATCAATGTTGGCTAACATGGCATCAGGATTGGTAGGTGGTTGTCGATGTTGACTGACACTAAGACTTACAAAGCACTGATGTTAGTAGTAGTGTTGATGTTGGTGATTGTGAATGATTGGCAAAATGGGATAAAAGGTCAATTCAGATCCCTAGTGGAAGTAGTCAACTAGACTAATGGCCAAGCTAGCCTCAGAAGACCTTATGTCAATTGAGTGCTACATACATAGCTTGATTTAGGGCCTTAGGCCAATTTAGTTCTCCTAGAGCATAGGGAAAAGATATAGAAAGGTATGTTATGGAAAATGGGTAAAAAGGTAGGTTTTGATAGGTTAAGAGGTTTAGGGTTTTAAAAATATAGGGCATAGTAAAAAGGGTTAAATATATAGGCTGTGAGGCCTAGAGTTGTGATAGGTGGGTAGGCCTAGGGTGGAGAGAGAGAAGAGTAAATAAAGCCTAGGGTAGAGAGAGAGAGGTAGTGAAACCTAGGGTAGAGAGAAAAGAGTAGGGTAGTTATTTAAGTGGGTATATGCTGAGCTAACCTTAGACGACCCCATGTCAACTAAGTGTTGCCTATATAGCCTAGTTTATGGCCTCAGACCAATGTAGTTCTCCCAAAGAGAAGGGAAAAAGGTGATGATAGAGTATATTAGATATTATGTGACTTGAGTTGTTGTGTATGGATGCAAGCGAAGATGGAGTTGATATTACAAGATCATCTACTGAGGTTGTTGACATGTATGAGGAGGGATGTCACTCTAGATGAGTGGGATCATATGATGGATATGGGGTTAGGAGGAGTATGATGGTACTATCAAGTCATATGGGATGTGTCCATGATGATAGCATTGATTGAGTGATGGGATCACACCACTAACATAGTTCATCTACTAACTGAAGAGTTGATAGTGACTTAGGAGGATATTTATAGGATTTTATGGCTACCACTCTAGGGTGAGGAGATCATCACATGATCAATAGAGGAGCATGGTATACACATGGTCAAATTATATGGAGAGCATGTGAGTGAGGTGACCTACCATTTTATGAGTTTTATGTATGAGCCACTTTATATGGTTGATGAGGACTAGCATCAATTGAGCATCTTCATGATGATCAAGATCATGGTCAAGCATTACTAAATGCATATGGTGGTAGATTTCTAATTACATTGATAGGTCTGCTTGCATAGATGGTTAAGTAGTGGATTATTTTTGCCTAGGGTCTAGTATTTTTAGTGCAATTATACAGAAAGCTATGGGGTTTGAGATTATGACAATGATATAGTTTGTGAGTTGACCATCTACTGCACTATTAGGCATATGAGCACATCATGGTGACATGACCATTAGGGCTACCTACCATGATATTGGCCAGCTTTAGGGTTGGTTTTAGATGGTAGAGAGAGGGCATGTCATAGACCTGAGTGGATGGATTAGTTCAAGACATTACCTATTATAGGTGCATGATTAGAGGTTTGATCCTTATTGATATTTTGTGGAGATCCTATTTAATATACCCAATTTATAGATGATAAGAATAGTAGCTTGTGGGTTTACAAAGTTCACTATGGGTCAGGGATAGATGAGTTGGTGAGTTGGAGATGGTACCTATGACATAGGTCAGGAGGTAGTTTGGTTTAGTCCAAGATATTATATCTACCTTCCCTTGATATAGGAGGGATGACATAGAGGCACCCCTACCATTGCGCTAGGAGATATATGTTCCAAATTTTGAGGAGCTACCAGTAGTTAGGGGTTGGAGACCCAAGATGCATAATGGTGTATATAACTTGGTGGGTTGGTTTACATCCCATGGTAGAGGTTAGGAGGCCACCATTAGATTTATAGGTGTTGGTGAGAAAGAGGGATGTAATCCTACATGCTTGAGATGTAAAAGTGTAGGCTTAAAATATATCCTAGGCTCACATATTAGCCTTATAGGTGTAGATGGTGATGTTGTAGGGTCAAGTTAGGGCATTATAGGGCCAAGTTGTAACACTATAGGTCTAGATTACTATTTTATAGGGTTAGGTGAATATTGTGATAATAGAGAGAGTTAGTTTGAAAGCAACAAGCTAGGCTTTTCCTCCTCCACCACCATAGGGACTAGTATAGGTTGGGCCATCATCAAGTGTTATGGGACCTCCACAGACTATATCTATGGTGAGATATACAACTGCCCTATATGAGTTGCCTACTATGAGAGGGAAATTAGAGAGTTTTTATATATTTATAGATAATTAGAGTTTAGAGAGTAGAAGAGGTCTATGTTACATGTTATGGCTTCTAGCTCATGTAGACATAGATAGGTAGAGAGTAGTGATGACACTGCTTCCTCATGACCACATGGAGAGCCTCGAGGACCTTGAGTGTTAGAGTTTTCCATTTTTTATTATCTATTTTAAATGTATACAGGCCTACGAATTAAAGATACAAGATGTATATTTGAGAAAGAGATGTTATTATGATGATGAATTTATGGACATGTATTTGGATCTCTCTCTCTCTCTCTCTCTCTCTCTCTCTCTCTCTCTCTCTCTCTCACACACACACACACACACACACACACACACGAGATGTTCGTTTATTATGTTTTTGAGATGTTTTTATTGTGATAGATGATGATGATTATTTAGATGATAATTTTATGCTATGCTAGTTTTTATGGTAATCCCAATCATGTTAGTTGAGTTAGACTAGCCTTTCCCATTTATGTGATGGTATATGCATAGTTGGTTGATTAGTTTCATCTTAGCATTTTTCCATATTTCATGATGGTGTATGCTTAAAATGAATAGATTGGTTATGTTGGTTTATTTCAGCATTTTTCCATATTTCATGATGGTGTATGTGTAAAATAAATTGAGTAGACTTTAATAGTGTTGGTATGACATTGTTACTTCATCTCAAATAGTGAGATAAACATGTGATTTAGATGGGAAAATAAAGAAATGGAATGCTTGTGCATTAGAAAAGACTATTATCAGAACATAAATAGGCTCAGAAAAATGAGCCTCTTTCATGCCTTATATATTTGAACCATTGTGTTTGTTAGAGAAGTGTCATTTTTACCCTATGTTAAGTGAGCTTCATAGACCCTTGAAATAGTATGAGGGAAAAAAGGATTAAATGAGTTAAAATGTTTGGGTAGTATAACCTACAAAGTAGGGATGATATGCCCCTTTTGTGGGTGACTCGAGAGCTAATATAGGCAAGTCCATGACTTAAAGCTTATTTTTTTCTTTTTCCTTTTTTTGTGTAAGATGATCAATGTGGGAAGCCTACAATAGGATGTTCTATGGGTTAAGGTCGTATAAATCTATGAGAAGCCTTTTTCATTTGTTTTTTCCCTTTAAGAACAAATCTTATCTTAGCCATACTACAAAGGAGTGGTCTAAGAATTTGTTTTTAATTTTAAATAGTTATCCTTCAAGGGAGTAGTCTATTGATAGTAGAAAAGGGAAGTCACATATATATCCTTCAAGGGAACAGTCTACATTGAGAAGCATGACTTGAGACTTTATAACTTATTTAGATGTCCCATTTTTTTTCACTTTTAGTCATGGACAAGACTATAGAGGCTTAGGATTTTTCCACTTTGAGGGAAAACCCATACCACTATGTAAGTTAACTAAGTGTATAGGAGTAAGTGTGAAGAGGAAATGAAATGAATGTAATAGGAATGCTCAAGGGACAAGCTCAAGTTAAACACTAGGTTAAGTGATGCTTGTTTAATAAAAGAATGGTCATAGGTGTAAGGAATTTAAAGGCTCTAGTTCTAGCCTTCCTTCAAGAGAAGACAAGTGATAAGTTCCTGAGCCATACTTGTGAGTTATGATATAAGGTCTAAGCCAATTAGGAGCAAACTTACCCCATTTGCTTTTTTCCGTGTTGATTTTATTTTAAGATGAGATTTATAATATTGAAATCTCGCTCTTTGTTGTTATAGTTATAAGCATGTTTAATATGCTTTTGATAGATTTGGAGGTGGTTGAGGGCTATGAGATGATGCTCATCAAGCAATTCAAGTTGAGCCAGATGTTCTTGGCAAAAGTCATCATTAGTAAGTATGTGTTTCAAATAAATGTAAAGAAAAAGAATTTGGACTTCAAGAGGCAAAATAGTCTCCATCCCATATACCATTGAAAAAGGGGTAACACCCATAGGGGTTCGAATGCTAGTGTGGTAAGCCCATAAATCAAAAGGAATGTGTATGTGCCAAGCCTTGCCCATATCTTTGACTACCTTCATATAAATTTTGGTCAATGTTTTGTTAGAAGCTTCTACCTATCCATTAGCTTGTGGATAGTATGGTGATGAGAAGCTTAATTTGATTCCAAATGTATCAAAAAGACTTGAAATAGTCTTGTTTTTGAAAGATTTGTCATTATCTATAATAATTGTATGAGGGATACCAAAATGATAGATGATGTGATGGTTGATGAAGTCAACAATTTTGTCAGCCTTAATGGAGATGAGAGGAATGGCCTTGACCCACTTGGTGAAGTATTTAGTGGCAGTAATGATAAAATGATGATAGAGGGATGAATGAGGGTTAATCTTTTTAATCAGATCTTATCCCCATTGGGAGAAGGGCTAAAAGTCTTTGGTGACTTATAATGCATGACTAGGAACATGAAGGAGGTTAGCATGTTATTGACACTTGATGCAATGCCAAACATAATCAACATAGTCTTGATGGAGCATGGGCCAATAATATCCAAGTCAAAGGATATGTTTTGTAACTGTGTGACCATTAAAATGCCCACCACAAATCCCATCATGGACTTCCTTAATAGCGAAGGCATTCTCAGTACTAGTGAGGCATTTAAGGAGAAGACCATCAAAAACTCATTTGTAGAGAAGTCCCCCTAGTATGGTGTAATGAGAAACATAACTTATGAAGGTAAATTTCCCATTATAGAAGAGATATAAAGGGGCAATAGAGAAGGAAAGATAATCTATGAGTTGATTGTATCATAAGTCATGTGGGTTGGTTGTTACATTTCTGACAAAGAGGATGTTAGCTGAGATATAAGAGGGTAATATTAAGCGATGCATGGTGACATAGATTCTTGAGGAAGAGGGTAAAGGGGTATGTGTGAAGCAAGTGAAGCCATTGTGTCATCAAACTTGTTTGTATATCAAGGAATAGTTTGTAAGAGATAAGAGTCAAATGATCCCAATAACATAGCTACATGATGTTTTTACCACTGTAGAATTTCATTTTTTCATAGGTAGGAGCCATTAACCTAGTTAACCACTAGTTGAGAATCACCAAAAATGGTTATGGATTTGATACCCAAGAAGAGAGATATTTAAAGTCGCCTCATATTTGGCCATATTGTTAGTGCATTCAAAATCTATTTTAAATGACAAAGGCATAGGCTCACCATCTAGAGGAGTAAGAATGACCCCCACACCCCCACCATGTTGACATTTAGATACATCAAAGAACATCATCATTTTATATGAGATGTCATTGATAGAGATCATTGAAATGGATTCATTAAGGAATTCAAGGTTTGAAGGTTGATTGTTAGGTAAAGGGGTAGCAACTAATTGGTCAGCTTGCCCCTTAATAAACTTTTGCTAAATGAAATGTAAGTTGAATTCAACATGGAACATGAGCCACCAAGATACACATTGCTTATTATATGGCTTAAAATGCATGCATTTAAGAGGATCAATATGGGTGACTACTTAAGTTTTGTGATTTAAGAGATAATGGCAAAGCTTGGAGGTAGAAAAGACCAATGCAAGGCAAAGTTTTTTTAGTATGGGTATATCGAGTCCCATAATCAATAAGTCTGTGACTTATGTAGTAAATTTCCTACTCTCGATGTTGGTCATATTGATGTGTAATCATAGCACCTAGAGAATGGTCTATTGTGCAGATGTATAGGTAGAAAGGTTGATTTTCCTTAGGTGGAATAAGAACTGATGGGGAAATGAGGTATTGTTTAAGTGTGTCAAAATTTGCTTGGCAATATGTATTCCAATGGAAGGAGACATCCTTTTTAAAGAGATGGTGAAAGGGTTGGTAGTGATTTGACAACTAGGAAATAAACTGGTGAATTGACTAAAGTTTGCCTTGCAAGTTATGGAGTTGTTTGATATTAGTAGGTGGAGGCATCTCTAGGATTTCTCTAACCTTAGTAGGATCGACCTCGATACCATAAAGAGAAATAATAAAACCTAAGAGCTTACTAGAAGGAACACCAAAGACATTTCTTTGGGTTTATTCAAATGTTGTATTAGAGAAGATGAGTAAATATGGTCTTTAAAATCATCAAGTGTTGTTGATGAAGTTTAGACTTGTTGATTAAGTCATCCATGTAATCTTCCATAATTTTATGTAGGAGATCATGGAAAATGTAATTCATATCATATTGTTAGGTTGCATCAGTGTTCTTTAGGCCAAAAGGCATGACCCAATAATAGAAATTCCCCCATTAGGTAATGAAGGTTATCTTGTGCTGATCTTCAAGAGAAACTAGGATTTGATTATATCTAGAGAATACATCCATAAGTGAGAGCATCTCATGACTAGATGTTAGATCAACAAGTTGGTCAATACTTGGTAATGAGAAGTCATCTTTTGGACAAGCGAGGTTTAAATCATGATAGTTGGTGTAAATGCAAATTCCTCTAGTCAATTTTGTGATAGGAACAATATTGGAAATCCATTTTTTATAGTTGATGGGTTGGATAAAGTTAACAGAAAGGAGGTATTGGAGCTCTTCTTCGACAAGGAGAGTAATATGAGGATGCATCTTGTGAATCTTTTTCTTAATAGGTTTAGCATCTTGATTGGTGATAATGTTATGGGTGATGATAGAAGGGTCAATACCAGGCATGTCATTGTAAGACCAAGCAAAGGCTTTTCTATGGTCATTAAGAAATGTGGCATAATTAGCTTGCTCAAAGGAATCTAAATATTGGCCAATCTTGAGGATATGAGGGTTATCATGAGAGGGTAGGTTGATGTCAATGGTTGATTCATTTAACATAGCTTATGTTTTAGATGGGAGTGATCATTAGATATATAAATCATTCACACCCATATATATGATAATTGTGTCATCATCTTGATAGTGGATAGTGTTAATAGTGGGAGAGTCTTCATCAATTATTTTAGGATGAACGAGAGGAAGGGACCTTATTTCCTTACCCTGATGATAGGTGAGATGCCCCAAATGGATGACATTTATTGAAAAATAAATTAGGAGGTATAGATACCTCTAATTTGATAGTTGATAGTGGAGAATAAGGTGGAGAAGGAGAGACTTGTTCTTTGATAATTGGTACATGGGAAGTCTTAATGAGTTTAGTTGGTTCATCATCTCCCACTCCATGTTTCTTTTTAACATTTTCAATGGTATTGCTAGTAGGATATTAAATAGGCATATGGACACCTTCTTCATAATGACTCAAACCAAATCCTTTATAGGCACACCTATAGAGATATGTGTGAGTGAATCTAGGGTTACTTAGGAAAGACAAGTCATAGGTAAATAATTGTGGCAAAGAAGATGGATTGCTGATAGCAGGAGATTGATCAATTCCTCAATATGTAAAATTGGTTTGAAGGTTAGGGGGGCCATAAGGGATGACCATCCCAATACGGGGATCACAATTTGGGTACATGTGAATCCTTCCATACTCTTGTGGAGTATAGAACATGTCTAGCATCAAAAAATGATATTTTTTTAGTGATAAATGTTGAAAGGATTCTTCCATGGGATCTTTGTCAAGAATTTATGTTGCCAATATTTGAATAACTGTGGGAGTATAGATTGTAAAATATTCAAAAGTATCATGAGGATAATATGATGTTTTCAATGGAATAAGAACATCATTGGGACTATAGGTCATGTTGCATGTTTTAAATAGAGGTGGGTTAGTAGGTATAACATGTACTTGTCCATCATGTTCAAATGTGACACAACAATGCAAAGTTTAGGGTACACATGCCATAGCACTTATCTAAGCTCATCCAAGTAGTATGTTATATTAGAACTCTCCTTTCACAACATAAAAGAGCTCAGGAATAGTGCAGGGACCTACATAGACATGTAAGACAATAGTGCCCATCGTAGTAGCTATAGTATCATTAAAGGAGTGGAGTACCGCATCAGTTTGAGACATGCAATTTTTAGAAAGGGATATTTGTTTGTAGGCACGGGTGGAAATAATATTAATACTAGCTCCCCCATTAATCATGACTCTATTGACATGAGTTTGATCAATATATGTAGTAATAAAAAGGGTAGAATCCTGAACTTGAGGGTGTTGAAGTGGAATTTTTGAATCACTGAAAGAAATTAGGGAGATGGAATTAAGGGAGCCAACCAAAGCTGCAAGAGTTTTGGGATCATTTGATTATACCTAAATCACTTTCAAGGCACTAATCAAAGATTGATGGTATTGAGATGAGTTTTAGATTAACTCATACAAAGACATTTTCATAGGAGTTTGGTGAATTTATTTCACCATTAAACTTTGAATAACATCTAAAGATGTTGTTTGAAGAACACCCAATATGGAAATATTAGGATTAAGAAGAGGAGTGTCTTTGGTGAAGGGATGGGTCCAAGGAGTAGTGACCTTTTCCTTAGCTTTATCTTTTTGTTTTGTGACCGTGTGGCCACATTAACTATGTTGATTTGAAATGTCGGTGAAAGAGGTGGTAAAGGGGTTATGATGACATCTTTAGGTTTGAATTTAGGTGGAATGGTAGGAGTCATTATGGATGCCAAAGGTGGAATAATAGGAAGGTTAATGGTAGTATCATTGAAGAGAGTGTCAACATCAAAGTGTTGTTGAATGACTATTGTGAAGGCTTTATAACTCTCAATATCACGTCTAGGTGAATGATGATATAAACACATTTGTGTATCATGAAACCAAGATGGATTCATTCTAAGAAGACTATAAGGCTTAATGGGAGGAAGAGTTATTATGGAAGATTGTAATAACTGACATAGGAAAAAGCTTTGAGAGCCTACAAGTGGGATCACACTTGTGCTAATAAGAGTGGACACCTTCTTTTGTTTCATTGTTGAAATGGTAATTTTACATGGTGCCTTGTTTGGTGATGGTGGAGTTACATGTTTTGCTATCACTTTTTTTTAGTGTTAGATGTGAGTGGCCTACTAGATGGCAAAGGTAGGAGTGGAGGTAAATTAACCTTTTTTTTTATTGATTAGGCAATATTCCAACTAAGGTAGAGGGATGTGGCCCTAAAATGGATGATAAAGTTGAGGGTTGAAGAGGGGATTAGTGAGATCTAGGGAGCTTAACATTTTTTTATAATTTAGGTCATGAAATTCCAACTCATGGATGAGGAGCTAAATCTAATTTCACAAGTGGATGAATTAAATTAGAGATGGGGCATATGCCTAAGGGCTTGATCTACTTTAATGTGATAGATTTCTATGAGGGTCAGAGTTCTAACATAGGTGGTTAAAATTCAAGTGCTTTTGGTGAAAAAGCTCTAGATTTATCAAAGACCTTGGGGTATAGGGTAGTAAGAGGGTTGGTGGTAAAGGTTGACATTCGTTGTATTGGATATGGAGTTTTTAGATGGTCCCAAAATTTTGCATGATCTAGCTTCGTGGAGTCAAGAAATTCTAGACTTTTTACCAATCATGAAAAGGTTTTAGACAAAGTTGGTGTAGGCCTTACAGTTGTGTATTTTGATGTCTGAGGTGTTTGAGAAAGAGGGAAATTGTTGGTTTTTACTACTTCAATATAAATATGAGAAAGAACCACAATGGGGTCCTCTTCGATAGAGATAGAAGAAGATACATGGTCTACAATGGGTGGAGGGGAGGTAGGTGAAGAAGGTTCCTCAAGACGGTAAAACATATGTATTATGGCTCCCTTAACATATGGGTAAGGCATGGGTAAAGTATGATCCTCCATAGGTAAAATAAGGGGTAAGAGTGGGATAATTAGAGTAGGTACAATAGATCTCTTGTCTATTATGGGAATAGATAATACTGACTCTTCTAAGTGCAAAGGTGGATTGGGTGGAGCACTACTATCTATAGGTGGAGGAGAAAGAGGCAAAGAAGGTTCTTATAGAGGGTATAATGTAGGAATGATGTTCCATTCAACATGTGTTTAAGTAATGGTTAGGGTGTGTTCTTCAAGTGGTAAGAGGGTAGGTAATATTGGTGCAAAAATAATTGGCATTACAGGCTCCTCAAGTGGTAAAATAAGTGGTAAAGGAGGCTCTTCCTCTCAAGGAAGTGGAATGGGTGAAATAGGCTCTTCTACCTGAAGAAGAAGAATGGGTGAAATATATGCCACTAAATATGGGGGAGGAGTCAATGAAATGGATGTCTCCTATTGATGGGATGGTTGAACTAGAGGTAAAGGAAATACCATATTAATCATATGGATATTATGATCACCTAAGTTAGTTGTGGACTAGAAAATATTTTGATTTGGTGAATGTTTAGGAAAAGGGTGTTTAAACACATCCATACTTTTATTAGGGGGTGCATTAGGATTATCCAAGATGAGATCACCTATATCAAGCATATCTTGAACAATGTTCTTGAGTGTCTTATAGTTATTAGAATTGTGGCCTTTACTCGATGGTAACCACAAAACTCATCTTCCTTGTACCAAGTTGGGATCAGATGGGAAGGGTAAAAATATATAGGAGGTTTTATCTGAGGAAGGGTTATGACACCTTGTTACAATAGTTTCTCCAAGATTGATATAGGTAACAATTCAGGTGATGGGTCCACCCCAATTGATGATAGAACTTCTGGGAGCCATAAATTTTTCACCATAGCTCAAATTGACTCATAATTTGAAACATTAGAAAGCTAAAAATTAGGAGAATTTGGTGCAATGTCATAGAACTCTGATTGATAGATTTTGACCCCCCAAAACCCAATGGAAGTGCCCCAAATTTCAATTTTAGTAGTGTAGTCTAAAAATAATAAGAGTCTAAAAATAGTAATTCTTCAAATTCTGTATTGTTGTAAATTATGGAACTCAAACCACTTAATCTCCCTCAAGATTGGTGACCTTACACATCCTCCTCCCACCTTAAAAATATGTATAAATGAATATGTAACCTGAAATGGAAATGAGACATCTCTTCTTAGAGATAGGCATATGTTTAGGTTTGTAAATTTGATCAATAAAACATCTCCTCTCAAAGATAGCATTATTTAAATTATCTTGTTCTTGTTTATTGAATTATCTTTCAACCAAATATTTGGATTTTTTGATCAGTGGTATTAGAGTGGTTTGTATTTAGAGTGTATGATCTCAAGGATGAGGCTAGATTACTGGAAGCTTGGTTGGAAAATAAAACCACCAAACTATCTACCTATTCACTCCAAATGACTTAAAATGGAAGACAACAATGAGACATCCAATACTTTCAATTAAATGGTGAATGAATCCCTCCAATATCAGCAACCATAGATGCTACAACAATTTTCTCAAATTTTCCAACAAATCTTGATGGGAAATTTTGGCTCCTCATATGTACCCACACATCCTTTCAGTGCCCCACCACCCTTCAAGGTTCAGATGAATTTTGATATCCCTACATTTGAAGGCAAAATCAATGTTGATGTAGTAGAAAATTGGTTAGATCAATTATCATCTTATTTTTCTGTAAATAAATTCATCAATAAAGAGAATATCACCTTTATTCTTTTTAAATCATCATTGCCTATCAAAAATTGGTGGGAAGTATACAAAAATATATTCAGTGTAGATGATATTAGCATTGAGGTGGAACCTACCTGGGATGATTTCATAGAAGCTATAAAGGAAGAACACTACCACATTAGAGCATATGACAATCTGTATATAGAGTGGCAACAACTTCATCAAGGTAAGGAATAGTCTGTTCAAGATTACACTAACATTTTTCATTCTCTATCTGTGAGATTGGGCACTAAGAAAGTGAGAAACACAATTTTCTCAAATATCGTGGTGGACTACAATGGTACATATAGGGAGAAATGAAAATCTTCAATTTGGAAAACCTTGGTGAGGCATAAAAGTTCACAGTGAAGATTGAGTAGAAGTATGGAAGAATGAATATGAAGAGTTAGCCTTCAAAATTGAAAAGTGACAAAGAAGGTCAAACACAAGGCCAAAAATGGAAGAAAAAGGAAGGAAAGACTGGGAAGTGGTGTGATTATCACAAATCTAGAACTCACTCCAACAAAAAATGTTGATCCACCAATTCCTTGCTTTCTGAGTCACAATCCTCAACATCTAGTACTCTACCTCATACAGACCCTGCAGTTGATTAAGTTGAAGAAGATATTATAGATGTTGAGCTCGAAGCCATTGTTGCTTCATCATAGAGCCATGAGGAGAGGCTAGATGATAAAGAAAGGTTGTTTCACTATAAGTTATGGGTGAAAAGTAAGCCTCTACATTTCATTTTTGATAGTGGAAGTCAAAATATTTTAATCTCTATGAATGTTGTGAAAAGCCTCAATCTATCCATGAAGCCTCACCCAAAGCCATATAGTATTGGATGGTTGAGTCTAGGGAAAAACCTCTATGTCACCCACCAATGTCTTCTCCCATTGCAATAAAACCTTTTCAAGATGAGGTCTTATGTGATGTGGTGAATATAGATATTTATAAATTATACTCTTTGGTCAGCCCTTCATGTATGATCAACATGGCGTCTATGAATCAAGAACTCAAAAGATCACTCTCACTCTTGGAACATGGTTTTACAAGGTACTAGAGGTACCACCTTCTACATCTGTCTCTCTAAATAGTGTCAAGAAATTTGTTCTCATGGTGGTCAAGTGAAAAGAATACAAAAGGGTTGATGTTGTAGCCTTGAATACACAAATAATAGAAGAAAATAGATACCAATATAAAGAATTTCATGACCTTCCATCCAAAGATTGATGGTCAGATAGAAATGGTGAACAATCGGGCCCTGCACAGTTCCATAAAGTACAGTCCATTCCAAGTATGCATCAGGAATAAAATCAAAATACAATTGCCATACTTGATGACAAATATTGATGCAATGGGGACCATTACTTATCAAGGAGTGATGAATGATCTGAGTAATAATTGAAGTGATAATTTAGATGATGGTTCTACCCTAATTGATGATAGAACTTCTAGGAGCCATAACTTTTGCATCGTAACTCCAATTGACTCACCGTTTGAACCATTAGAAAGCTAAGAATGAGAATAATGTGGTGAGATGGCATTAATCTTTGATAAATGTATTTTTACCCTATAAAACCCAATGAAAGTGCCCAAAATTTCAATTTTAGTAGTATAGTCTAAAAATAGTTAGTTTCTAAAAATAGTAATTCCTTAAATTTTGTATTATTGTAAATCATGGAAGTCAAACCAGTTAATCTCCCTTGAAATTAGTGACCTTCCACATCTTCATACCACCTTAAAAACTTGTATAAATGAAGATGTAACCTGAAATGGAAATGAGACATCTCTTCTCAGAGATAGGCATATGTTTGGGTCTACAAATTTGATCAATAAAATATCTCTACTTAGAGATAGAATTATTTGAATTGTGTTGTTCTTGTTTATTAAATTATATTTCAACCAAAAATTTTGAGTTTTGGATCAAAGATAGATGTATATGACTTCCGAGTGGGATTGTATTGTCTTTATTCATATTATTGTTGGAATTACTTGGTCATATTTTGGGAAGTTGAGGAATTTAACTGGTTTGTGGTTGTGGAAGAAGCTGATTTAATGACCACTGCATTGGTGGATCATTTAGATTTTTGGTTTAAGGGTGAAATTTTAGAGGAGGCTTCATTTGATTTTGAATTGGGATTCTTATTGTGCAACTTGACTTTGCCTTCATCTATAGTACAAACCTCAAGTTTCTATGCCATTGTAAAGGCCTCATCAAATGTGTGGAAAGTTTGTATTCAAAGTGTGGACAAGATGTGCTTATCACATACCCTTGAGAATAGCTCAATAATCTTAGGTTGGAGTAAGGATAATGAGAGTTGATTGATCAAGCTTCTCCAATGAGTGACAAAATCTACAATCGACTCATCATCAAATTATTTGATAGAATAAAGGTCTGTTATAGAATCATTCTTAGAAATGTTAATAGATAAATGGTCCAAGAATATTTACGTAAGTTGGGTAAATGATAAAAGGGAGTGTTGAGGTATAGATCTATACCAATCCAAGGTAGCACCTAAAAGAGATATAGGGAAAGTGTGAAGTAGTAATGCATCATCATGCCCTATTAAATAACAAGCATGTATAAATTCTCACAAGTGCTATTATGGGTCCTTTTTATTATAGAAATGAGTAAATTTAGGGAGTTCCCATTGGCTTAGATAAGGTTAAATAGGCATAGAAGGATGGATTGGTTCATTGCATATATAATCAGAAGATAACACATTATTTGAACTAGAAATAAATGTCTCCAGATTAGACATGTTATCCATCAGCATCTTAATGAGGAGGGGATTAGTTTGTGGAACACCTCCTAAGTTATAAAGAACCTGATAGGAAGTAGAGGGAGCATATGACATAGCTTTTTGAGGTTGTGTTGGGGAAACATAAGGATAATGAGTCATAGGCTAGGGTACAAAAAGAAAAGGGGCTTGTCCCATTAGGTTGGAGACTATGCCTTGGTTGGTTGTTGTTATTGCGGGTTGGATTATTAACATGGTTAGATTAGATGAAGGGCGAGTCATAACTCAAGTAATCATAGGTACAAGGGTAGATGGAATAGGTAACACTAAATTTTGAAATGGGGTATGAATTGGTTGAACTGGTTGTGGTTGTGAAAGTAGGGAAGTCACACCAGTGTTTATGTGGGATTGGGTAGTTAGAGATGCTACACTTTAAACATTGTTTATAGTTAGGTTACTCATTGAAGTGGTGGTTTGGGTAACCATGGGGAAAATAGTGGAGGCAACTAAAATTGAGGTTGTCTCCATTAAAGAGGTTAATATCCCATAGATTGGGTCTCTTGAATAATTATGGGTTCAATGCATAGCAAGGTAATGTTGATGGGCTATTACATTGTGATCAAGAAATTTAGCAAAATCTTGATCTCCCTGAAGTATAATGGGAATTTGGTTAGGGCTAGGAGTATGCTCTATATCTAAAGTATACTCCATGGTAGAACTAGGAGTGAGAGGGGAAGGTGGAAGTGGTTTTTGAATTACGTAATCAGCAATAATTTTGGCCTAAGCTCATGTAAATACCATGCAAGAGGAAGTTTAAATAGTCTTACGACCTTGTATTTGAAATAGAATAAGGAAAAACCAAGTTTGAGTGTGGGTAAGTGAGTTATTTGAAATTGCAATTTTGATTTGATGAAATTACATAGTCACCAACATTGGTCACTTGACTGATGTCAGTAGAAAAAGCTTGTTGACATCAGTGGATCAACTGATGTCGGTAGGTAAAATCTACCAATGTTGGTAGGGTTAACCAATGTTGGTCATTGTGATATCCTAGGAGATGAAAAATTTGATATTCTAAGAAACTAGAAGTTGAATTAGGATCATAATAGATGTAAGAGGTCTATGTAAAAAGGAAGAACACTCAAAAAACTTGAGATAATAGGTTATACAAATTGAGGATTAGAAATAGTATTGATTTTGTGAATCAATAAGAAAATGTCCTTATTAACTCCAAAATATAGAAAGAAAAAAAAAGTGAAAAAAGAACATACAACCAACAACTATTAAGTCATATAGATTAAATTTTAGTCTCATGTTGTCATATTTCTTAATCAGATAGTGAGAAGATAATTTAGTTATTAAAGGTATTAGAAAGTAATCTAGAGCTAGTTTTAGGTTAGTTTTAGTTCTAAAGAGGAAATATATGTTAGACCAGGTATGTGACTTGTTATAAGAACTTGCTCTCTACACTTCATGAACCTAGAGCTAGGCCAAGCTGCTTAGCCAAAATATACCTTCTATCTAGATTTTATACTCTGCTAGAGAATGAAGTGGGTTCTCACCTTGGTTGTGAAATACAAGTAGGATAGATGGGTAGGGTAAGGTGATCCACCAGGTGATGAAATCTTGATGGGACTTTTCTTAGGTGAGTTTAGATATTTTTTTATGTGAATATGATTTGGTTGTGTAACATAGGTGCACTAAAATTTATTCAAAATGCTTGTAATTAACTAGGTGAGTTAATATGCAATAAGCAAACAATGAAATTTACTAAGTTTTAAACCCAAATCTGAAATGTTTAGATTCAAATGAAAAAAGAGATGAAATAGGTATAGAGTATTAAATTCACTATCCTAATGTGCATGTAAGAAGAAGTAAAGAAGAGATTATTTTTTTTACTTGTAAAAGAAAATGACAAATTACTTTTAGAGGTAAAGAGAAAATAAAGAAAATTTTAGTTTAATTCTTTTTAAACAGAAAATAAAATATTGAATTTTTCATTTTAAGAGAAAGAGAAGGAGGAAGTGCAAGAAATGAAATTTTCACTATAATGCACCTATATGAATGCTTAAAACAAGAAATGAACCCAAGGAAAACTCCAGGGTCCCATCGGGTGTGCCAAAAATGTTTCACTAAATATCATCTATTTCAAGTCTAAAGGAAAATAGAAAAGAATGATGAGGATAAGTGATTAGAATGAACCTAG
Organism: Torreya grandis; assembly: GCA_037957365.1. NCBI lineage: Eukaryota > Viridiplantae > Streptophyta > Pinopsida > Cupressales > Taxaceae > Torreya > Torreya grandis. The sequence continues at coordinate 1,263,279 of JARHVA010004894.1, read as the reverse complement.
ATTTGTTTGTGCACTACATCTAGATGTTGTGAGCACTCCTCTTTGGCTAGGGAGGACTACCTGCAAGTAAGAAATCACTACCATAAGATGTTTGTTAGTAGTTAAATGAGTGGGTTGTCAAGCTACGTGCTTGTTCTACGAAGTGTGAAACTTCCTTATAGATGATATTCCACTTTTGAGAGACAAAAGAGTAATAAATAACTAAAAAAGGGGTGAAGAGAGAGAGAAAGAGAGATACTATTATCGATGGTCAATGACCTATATGCAGTAGAGAGTGACAGGGTATAGATGATGTATTTTATTTGTATTTTAGAAGTTTTTTGGGTAGGTTTTAAAGAGGTTAGGGAATCCACAGTCATCGATGTCAATAGGGGAGTGACCAATATCGATTATACTACTGAGGTCGATGGTTGAGGTGATCGATGTCAATTAGGCTATCGAGGTCAATAGGGGAAATAACTATCTAGGAGATGTATAAGGCTTTTATGGGTCTATAAAATGGTTTGGATAAGGTTTGGGAGGTTGGGGAGAGTTATGAGAGAGAGAGTGTGTAGTTTGGGTAGATCTAGTTAGAGGTTGGGGGTGTTAGGTTAAGGGGAAATAAGTGAGAAATCTTTGTAACTCCCTCATAGGGATTCAGTCAGAAGTGTGGAAAGCAATGCATAGTAGATATAAAGTGATAGTAGAATAAGTGTTTAAAAGACCTATAAAATAAGTGATGTACCTAGTTTTAGTGGTCATTGAATGATAAGTTCCAGATTGATGATCCCTATTAGGGAGTCCAAACCTGAATGCCTAAATAAAGAGAACAAGCGAATATTATTGGTCCTCAAGAGCTCAGTTCCTAATCATGATTGACTTATGTAAGATGATAGTAAGCTAGGATGTCAAAAATAGAATGATAAGAGCTTGAATGCAAGTAAGAATTAATTTTATTGATTTTTGTTGACCTAAACCTTAGGTTGGATTTTGGTTTATATTACCAATGTCGATGATCTTATCGACATCAACCATGGGTTGACCGATGTCGATGGCCCTAGAATAGGTAAACCTTACTATTTTTGGCCTGTTATCTATTATTTTATGTGCCAAGTTTGGCATGTAATACAAAATGGTAAAAATAAGAGGTTAAGAAGTAGGTATTTGATTAGGAATTTAGTCTGGAAGTGGGAATAAGTCTTGGGTAGCTAGGATGAGGGGATCAGGTCTTGAGATGACTCATTAGGTGAGGTGGCCAGGTGAGGTGGTAATAGGGGTTTCTAATTAACTTAATTAAGTATTTTAAACTAATTAAATGTGTGAGGGGTAAAAGTATGGGTTAGGGAGGTTAATTGTTATTATTTAAAAATGATTTGAAAGGGGCTTCAACCCAGGGAGTTATGCACATGTGTGTGATGTAATTTTGGTGTCTATACTTATAAATAAAATATTACTAACTAGTTTTAATTTATAAATATAAACATTTGAATTCCAACAGTCACTTGATATTAAAAATTTGGCTAAGGGAAAACAGTGAAATCTACATGGGAGACCAATTTTGTACTTGTATAAAGTTCATTAAAAATCATATCAAGACCTAAAATTTGAACCACATTATATAAGAACAAATATGAAAAAACCCATGTGACCACTTTCCTCTGAAATATTCACATGTTCAAATTATGACATCATCAATCTTCTTACTTAAGAGGATTTGTCAAAGTGACTAGGCTAACCTAGACATTCACAAGGCTATTCTAATGAATTCCTCTGACTTAAAAAAGCTACCCAAGCACTCTTAACATCTTATATGACCCCTCAAACATGGTAAATAGTCTTAAAGGCCTACACAAATGATATTCACTCTCAAATCCACTTGGAACTTATCATTTTGTTATTAATTCATTATGTACTAAGATCACCTTGAAATCAATGAAAATAAATGCATATCAAGAACATGCTCAACATCATTATAAAATATTTCCCTCTCTATGAGTAATAAAAGAAGGAAAATGAGGAATGAAAATATTAATTAAATAAAAAAGGATCTTATATAAGTGTTGGATAGTGATGAAGAAGGAAAGTGGTCATTCTAACAAGAGTGATTTTCTAAAGAGGACATAAAACCTAAAGAGGACAAATTTTTTTTGAGGAAATAAATGAAGAGGAATAAATTAAATTTAGAGATACATAAATATTATTAAGATAGGACACTAGAGTCAAATACAAAATTTATATTGAAAAAAACCCATACTCTAGGACTTACTCATGCACCTATGACAACATCCCTAATTTATTCCCCTAAATCTATTGTTATAAAATAATTTACTCTAATAGAGACACCAACTACCAGCCAAAACAAAGATTTTCTTATTGTATAAGAAAGGAAGGCTTTGAATAAGGTAGTGTCTTATCTCACTCCCTCTACTAGTCTAGATGCTAATCCAATTTATCCATATGAATCATTTCAAAAATATTTTTAAAAAACCAATTCATTATATGTCCATGCTCATATTGAGCAAACTATGCCATAAACCTCTAATTATTTTGATTCTTTAATTTCTTTAACCATAGTCTTAGTAATGATCAAACCTCAAACCCAAAATATGAGAGTTCATTTTTAAAACTTGGTATTAGTTCATATTTTTGATACATGATAATTTACTTCACCTTTTAATATGTATGGCCAATTAGACATGTCCATTCCTCACTCTACTCAAATCAAGTCTTTTATTTAAAGACTATGGTGCAAATAAGGTAGGTGGTGGGGACCACATATTAAAGGGACATCTCAAGATGGAGAAGGGTTAGTCAACCACCTATTCAAGTTCCAATTCAAAAAATTGATTTAATACTTCCACCAATATTTTTTCCACCCACCACCTCTACACAAAAAATTCACCTTGAGTAAAGAGAAATCATTGTCCCTTCTTGGATCAAAGAGTCTCAAAAGTAGAAAAAGGGTAGAATGGATCTGGTCCTTTTATAATTACAAATGATAATCTCAAGTTTGTATATTAAAAGTCACACCATGCAAAGGGTAATGAAGAGACAAATAGTAGCTAAGAAAGGGTAAGAAATAATATTAGATTAAAGGGAAAATTTATTTCCCTTAGCCAAGAAACATAACATTATCCCCAATGACCCTAAAAAATATGTAAAATAATTTTTTAATATTGTGGATACAAGAGGGGAGGCCATGAAATTAATGTATATAATTTAGGACCAACACAAACATATACTCCTATATATGCAAATTATTCAAGTCCCAAGAGAAATAATAGACAATGTTTAGAGTGAAAAAAAGAAGTTATATGACATCCTAAACACTATAAGGTATTCTAGGGGTGAATCCCAACATCAATGGGGAAGGTGGTAATTTTTTGGAACCAAATAAAGGATTAAAAAAGAGGCTTAACTTTTTTATATCATATTTCATAAATAGTGCCTACAATCACTTGAACCTGATGACTTCCCAAGAATCCATGTGGGCTTTAAATAATGTGAGTCCCATAAGAGATAGTCCTTATACTTAGAACCAATAGGTGAAAGCCTTTGTAGCATAGTTTAGCAGTAAAAAAGAGAAGCTATTGATATTTTGATAGATATTAAAGTCATGAATCTGATTACCCCTATAGGGAAACTGGTGAATAGGCCCAATTTTGAGGGATTACTTAAGGTAGTTGTAAATAACTTCAAGGGTGAATTTGAAGGCACTATGTATAAGACTAGTGAAGAAATTTTACATTTGATTAATTTTTTTAAAGATAGATTGAACAAGGTAGAATTTGTCATATCTATATTCAAAGCTTCATAATTTAAGCACAAAAGACTAATGTATGAAATTTCATGAATATTCAATCCATCCATGCTCAATTTTGGTATTATTAATATTGATTTTAACACTCCATATGCCTTATATGAACATTTTAAGGTTGTTCAACAAGTTGTTTCCACCACCACATAGAGCAAACCTATAGGCACTCAACCTTATGTGGTAGTTCATATAGTGGTGTAGGTTTTTACTAGGCCCACTAGTATCACTAAATAAACACCTATTTCCACATCACTATTAGTTTTCACTTCAATTATTTTTTCACATGCCAGGATTCAAACTACTTTAGTTACTAAGACAAACATACAACTTCCTTATTATTTTCATGGTGCTAATATGTCACCATAGTTAAATATAAATATATGTGTTTGCATTTAATCTATTGTAAGAGAGATTTAGATCTCCACTATATTTTTATCATATGTATATTTATATTGTAATTATGTAATTGCAGCCAATTATATTATTTATATCCTACACATGCATAATTTTCATGAATTTTAAAGTTTTAAATGTAAAATTAGACCTAGATTAGAGGATGAGGCAACCACCCTAAAGCTATACATACTTGTATCCTCCAGATTCCAAGAGGAGTATTTTTGGATATTAAGGTGAATAATAAATTCTATGGATTATTCTATAAATTTATCTTGATATGAAAAATGTTATTCTTTTCCAAACCCATCATTAATTGAATAATTTTCATTATTATGGAATTGTAGTATTTAGGTTGTGTATAAGTGATTTTTAATATAATTATTCATATTGTGTAAATAGATAATTTAGATGATTTTGTGTTTAAATAATCATAATGTCCCTTTGAAGATTTATAATTTATGTCTTGATAGAAACAAGATTACTGAGAAGGGGGCTGAATTAATCTTCAAAACTTTTCATTCAATTCCACTTTACCATGCATGAATCATTCTAATAAGCATGTACATCTTAAAAAGCATAAACATCAAATCACAAGAGCATGAAACATATGAGACAAACATATACATGTGAAAACATCCAAGGAATAAAACCCAATGATTAATAAAATGTAATATATTCCTATAATATGAACATCAATCTTTAGTGAATCACCAACTTCATATGGATTACCATACCCAACTATCTCAACACCAACTCAACTAGACTTTAGAAATCACCCACTTACAAGGAGGCACAAGCCCCTAGATGAATAAACACAAATAAAGCCACCTAATTATTTGATCACCTTACAAAACCATTTTTTCTTCTATAATATATGATGATTTAATCCATCTCTTCTCTCACTTTTATCCCTCAAAAATTGACCTTTAACTTTCTTCACTCATCTAGCCCTCTTCATGGTTTGATTAGGTCTTATGGCCTTGATCTTCATATAAAGGACATCTATTAGATATTAATAACGTTTATATGATGTTTTTAATGAAATAATTATACCTAATAACTATCTATATCATTTTTGTATCCTCTTCTTCTCTCACACTCAAAGACCTCTCCCAATAGGCCTAAATAACCTTGCTTTTATAAAAGTCACTTGATCATATCCTTCTTAGTTAGATACATATTTAAATCACTTGGTTTATCCATTAATATGTCTTATAATATTAAAAATAACATTAATTAATCATGAATTAGTCAATAAAATAGGTTGGGCATATATCAATTAGCCCTTACTCCTCTTTTAGGCTTATGGTGACCTGATAGACCTTCTTAACAAGACGTTACCCTTTGATATTTATTAAATCATATAAAAACATCTCATATGGTAGGAAAAAATGATATTACACTCCAATATCCTTTATCCAACTTAAATTTAGGTCTAAAACACCTTATAGGTTCAATCACCACTTTAACCCTTTCTTAAATTACTACATATAAAAGACCTGTGCATATACAAAAACTCTGTCTTGAACAACTGAGGCATATATTCAAATTTTTTTTAAAACCATGGAAAAAATTAAATATTAAAAAATATCATGAGCTCAGGGTAATCACAAAATCCATATAATTCTTCAACTTAGGGTAAACAAGCTCAAACACTTCTTTGAAAAATGGTCACTCCAAAACATAGTCAAGGAAACATGAACATCTAACACATGATTGAATATCTTCAAGGTATTTAAATGCATGAAAAATATATTATAATATCCTCATAGAAACCTCAATAAATTATATCATGAGATCTAATGAAAACTAATGGTCTTACAAACCAATCTTCTGACCTTCTTTCTCAAGACTCTACTTATATAGATAAGCCATTTTGGCTTCAATGATTCAACCTATTAAACTGAATTTAAAGCCTATAAAAAGTATGGATAGATCATTAATGACCCAAAAAACATATTTATGCATTTAAATGCATTAATATTACATGAATAGACATCAGGAAACATATTTTTACTTTTGCCTAATTTCCTTACTATCTTCACCACTAGGTCTATTTATCAACTGGCCAACTTGGATCACCAATTTTTCACACCTAAGATGTAGAAACTATCCAAAAATATTCATTAATAATAAATACAAGTCTCATAATATTATCTTCATACACTTGGTAAATTTTACTCAATCAACTCTATCTATTAGAATAAATCTCTAAAAGATAAACACTTTTTTGTAGGGTCTTCTTATTCACCTGAGAAACTAATCACACTTGGAGATGTGTGGGATATTTTAATTAAACATAAAATAACTTTTTTGATAATATAAAACCATTATGAGATATTTATAACAAGATATTCAACATCGGGTCACTATTAGGGTTTTATGAGGATTTAGACCATCTTCTAGTCTTAACAATCATTCATAAAACTTAGCTCCTATTTTAAGAAACCAATGCTTGGAACTTTGAGATAGAAAAATTACTCATCTACCATGAAAAATTAGGTTCTCATGCATAATATACACATGATAATGAGCACTTATAAAACCTTCTTCGGTAGATAACTCTTTATTTTATGCACCGTAGAAAACGTAAAACACTTTTTAAAGCCTTTTATTGCAAACCTTAATCTTAAACTTCATGCACATACTTAAAAAAACTTAACTCACATCTATCAATGTTTACCTACTCACTCATGCCATGGAAATTGATCATGTTACCTCATCTATCCACCATCTCTCTTCTTATTTTCTAATCCTTGACCTGCAAGTGTTATTCAAACTTGAATATGACCTTTTATCCACTCTATAGTCTTCACCATGAATCTCTCCTATGTTTCAATGCCTCTTGTGTATGCTCAAGAAACCTCATGCACTCATTCTTCTTTAGAACTTAAATAAAACTTATTTGGATCTACTTATAGATCTTCCAAGCTTGACTATAGCATCTTTAGAACTACATACACAGATCTTCAGAGATGACCTTATAATCATTTTTGAGGTCCTCAACACCTCATGTATAGTTTAAAACAATCTCTCTCATGATAAAACACTTTTAAGTGTTATTTGGATCATTCTCATCTTCATATCTCATTCAAAGCATCTTTAGAATTGCTTGTAGATCTTTGGAGAACACAACTTATTTTTTAGAGATTGCTCATTTAATCATGCCACCTATAAATACCATCTCACAAGGTCTAGACAAAGAATTACAAGATAATTTATATTTTTTATACTAACCTATACTCACTCATGCCACTTATCAATGATCTAACTCAAGATGACATTAGAACATTCTTCAACTAGTATTCTTTCATCATAGCAAAAACACTCATTATGCTAGTAATATAACTCATTCATATACATACCTCAAGGCTTACTTGACCAATCATATTCACAAGAACCTTTAACATCAATGATATTAGATTGACATCAATGAAAGAACCATGAATCTTCATAATAACTTTTGACATCAATGATAACATTAAATATCAAAGCTTAACACTCAATGATAATTCTCAACAATTTCTCCCTTAACCAATAACAATGTTCAATAATATCCCCCTTTGTCATTGATGAAAAACACACTCATAAAACTATGTCAACCAATCTTGATGGTAATCATCTATTAAACCTTGTTATTTCTTCTCATACTTTTTTATCTTTCTTCTTTTCTTGCCTTTTTTATCTTTCTCCCTTTCTAATCTTTATTTATTTCTAAAATTTTCTTATCTTTCTTCCCCTTTGAAATTAATGATAAAGGTCTTATACACTATCATCTCTTTTAGAATAGCCTCAAATTACAAGATCACTACAACATAGATCAAGTTTAATCAACAACTTGAACAACTCCCCCTCAAACTAAGAATCCACCATTCTTTAGTAGACATCAATGATCATATAAAACTAATAAAATCACACTCTTATTCCTATGAGATGATACTCTCTCTCAAATAAACTAGATAACACATAGTCTTTAGAAAATATGGCAACCACTTATGATAACCATTCTTAGAAACTTCTCAATTAAGTCACACTCTTAGCTGATTCATCAAAACTTAAAAAATAGAGTCTATGAAGCATCCTAGACACAATATCTTGTTATCTCCACGCATATCAAAAATCAATCACTTTCTTGATAAATAAAATAGATCTACCAAGCTCTCCCTTAGATCATGCATATCATTTTTATAAGAACTAGGAACTCAAAATCACATACCTGTCTTGGTATGGCTAAAAAAGATAAAAATTTTAAACACAACAAGGCTATCCCATACTTAGATATCAAATGAAAAAATAGGGACTCACCCTTTGTATTCATAGATCTAGATCAATTTATCATAACAAATAGATCTTAGAAGCTTACCTCTTAAATACTAATTTTCTGCACTTTGACTTCAGATATTTAATAACAATCTTAGAACTCTTATCATGTTTTTAATTTACACCATAGAGATATAAACGTAGGAATGGATAATATCCATCTTCATCTCCTTGATTACGACATATACAACCTAGAATCTTCTTAAAAAAATCCTTCTTTGATTGCACCCTCATGCCTTTTCTATAGAAGAATGTCTCCATGAAGCTTAATGGAGCCAACCCCTTTCTATAAGAGACTAGAACAATATGAAATTATAAAATTCCTAGATCTCTATCTTTTAATGAGACTAAAATTCTTCAACATTCTTCTGGACTTGATTGGCATTATAGGTTTGATCTTATTATCAATCTTATCATCCTTCTTCTTTTATTTGACTACCTTGACAACACATGTAAATAACAAGTGTTTTTGACATTTATTACTTTATTTATGACCTAAGGTATGCTCTATCTCAGCAATTAGTCCATTTGAGATTATATATTGATCATGACTTGTCTTTACTGCCTTTGGTTTCCATATATTCATTTCCCTTATTTTTTGAATTCTAGGAGCTTCAAACTTCCTATTTTGACTTGATGATCTTCTAATTCTATTAGGATAGAATCCTGTAATGTTTTATACACTATAACAACTATAGCATACCACCTTATATACACCATTTGATTAATGATGATTATGATATCCTTTTGAGTAATTGCTTTTATTTCCATAGTTATATGAGTACTCTTTATTAGGTCTTCTACATTCTCTTGCTCTATGATGAAACTTATTGCATGTAAAATACTAACCATTGAAAGAATTAGCATACCTTATAGCATTGGGTTGTCTGATAGGTCTTTTTATGTTGAACTTTTTTTCTTCAATAGTCTTGTTTTCAACTTGAGATGCCTTCTTTTGGTCTTATTTAAATCCAAGATTTGTCTTATCACTTGTAGACTTTTGATTGCTTAAAATATCATCTAGAGCCTTAGTGATTTTTTTAAATTTCACAAAGTTCTTCATCTTGATAGATTCTTTATCCAAATAAGATTTTAGATATTCTATTTTAGTTTCATATTTGTTGTAATATTCTTATTTAGACTTTAGGTTTGTTATCATAATCTCTATCTGGGTTTCAAATTTTTTGATGATCTCTTCATATTCCTTGGAAGTGTTTCTCATCCTTTCCTCAAATAATCTAATCTAATCCTCATAGTCTTGAACTAATGAATTTATACTCTTGTTCTTCTTTTTCATAAGTTTGAGCTCTTCTATGGCACCCATAATCTCTACTTCAAGATCTACTTCAGTGTCTTCACTATCATAACATACTTATTCATCTGATTCTACATCAATCAAAAGGAATTTATTATTTTAACCCTCATTATATGATTTTATACCTATCAATAGGGTTTCATTATTGTCATGTTATGATTCATTACTACCATCATCACTATTAGATGTGTCTAAATCACTCACATCAGATGAAGTATCTTCTTTGGTATAGAAGCTCTTATTATTCCTAAATGACTTTTTCTCACCTTCATTATTTTTGAAACTCTTCTTGCTCTTGTCAGACCTATAAGATTTCTTGTCGATATCATCATCCTCAATTTTTTGCTTATGAGGACACTTGTTTGTAAAATTTATAATTTTTCCACAATTGAAACACTTGAATGTCAACTTACCTTTATACTTACCTAAACCTATTCTTAGATTTCTATAAAACATGGCAATCAATTCATCATCATCAATATATGAACATAACTCATCTTTCACCTTCTTGGCCTTTGAATCCTTGCCAACCTTGAAAGTTTCTTCCTTCTTGAGAGGTCTTCCTTCATTTTCTCTCATCTCATAGGAAGTCAAGATGCCATAAAGCCCATCCATCTCTAGCTTGTCTAAATCTTGCATCTTTTCTACTACAAACACTTTAGAATCAAACTTAGGAATGAGTGATCTTAATACCTTTTTGATAACACTATACTCTTTCAATTATTATCCCAATCCTCTTATGATATTGATAACTTAATAAACCTTCAATAAGTAATATTAAATAGTTTCATCTTCATTCATCTTCAAAAATTCAAACTATCTTCTATGGGTCTTTAACTTTGCCTTCATTACTTTAGTGTCTACTTCATATATGGTCTTCAATTTGTCCCATATGTATTTGGATAAAATAAAATGCATTAAATTTACAATATTTACCTCTGATAGGCCACACAAAATGGCATTCATTACTTTGGAGTTATTTTTAATAGCCTTCTTACCTTCTACATCTATTGGTGGAATTAAAGTTTCTATATAGCCATCCATATCTGACTAAAAAATATCATGTCCTTGTGACATCAAATATATATTCATTTTGACATTATAGAATGTATAATTAGGTCCATTGAATAATGGAGATTTACTAGCAGAGAAACCACCTTGAGCTTGCTAACTAGTCATCCTTGCTTCTTAGGATATCCTTTAGGCTTTCAATCCTAATCCAAAAGAGTTGATCTAATACCAATTTTTAGAAATAAGATGATTGAGAAGGGGGGTGATTCAATGTTCAAAAAAATTCATTCAATTTCACTTAATCATGCATGAATCATTCTAATAAGCATGCACATCTTGACAAGCATAAACATCAAAACATAAGAGTATGAAACACATAAACATAACATATACATTGAAAATCCTCTAAGAGCATAAAACCCACTGATGAATAAGATGGATTAAATTCATATAAGACAAACATTAATCTTTAGTGAATCACAAACTTCACATGTAGCACTAACCCCAACTAGCTTAACACCAACTTAATTAGGTTTTAGCAAATACCCACTTGTAAGGAGGCACCAACCCCCTAAATGACTTAAAATAAACTCAACCACTTGATTGTTTGATCACATTTATAAAAATTTGTTTCTTATATAATATATGATGATCTACTCCTTTAGATATTCACTCACTTTTATCCCTCTTAAACTGAACTTCAACCTTCTTCACTCAAATAACCCTCTTCATGGCTTGATTAGGTCTTCTAACCTTGATCCACATATGTAAAACATATATTATATATTCATAATATTTATATGATGGCCCACATGATGTCCTTATACTCAAGAATGATCTATATCAGTCTCTTATGCTCTTCTTCTCTAACTCTAAGCCCTCTCCCAATAGGCCTAAACTACCTTGCTTTTATACAAGTCACTTGATCATATCTTTCTTAGTTAGCTACATATTCAAATCACTTGGTTCAATGATGAATATGTCTTATAATATTATAAATAATATTCCTTAATCATGAATAAATAAATAAAATAGGTTGGCATCAATTATCCCTTACTCCTCTTTTAGGCTTATGGAGACCTAATAGGCCTTCTGAACAACATGTTACTCATTGATCTTTCTTGAATCATATAAAAACATCTCATATAAAAGGAAAACATAATATACCACTACAATATCCCTTAACCAAATTCACTTTAGGTATACAACACCTTTTAGGCCCTTTCAGCACCTGAACCCTTTCTTAAATTAATACATATAAAAGGCTTACACATATACATAAACTCTATCTTGAACAACTGAGGCATATACTTATTTTTCCAAAATAAACATGAAAAAAAATTAATATTAATAAACATCATGACCTTAGGCTCCTAAAATAATTCATCTAATGCTTCAACTTAGGGTAAATAGTCTTAAACACTTTGTTGCAAGATGTTCACTTTGAACTACCAACTAACTCTAAAACACAATCAAGGAAACATGAACATCTGACACATGATTGAATATATTCAAGGGTTTTCCATGAATTTGAATTATATTATAATATCCTTGGAGAAACCTTAATAAATCAAATCATGAGATCTAATGAAAACTATTAGTCTTACATACCAATCTTCTGACTTTCTTTCTCATAGACTCTACTCAGTCAGATATGCCATTTTGGCTTCAATGAATCAAACTCTTACACTGAGTTCCAATCTTATTAAAATAATTTATAAATAACTCAATACCCAAAAAACATCATCATGTGTTTCAATACATAACTCTTTCATGAAAACATATCAGGAAACATCTTTTCACTTCTGCCTAATTTCCTTATTGTCTACACCACTAGGTCTATTTAATGACTAGCCAATTTGGGTCACCAATTTTCCACATCTGAGATCCAAAAAATTTCTATAAATATTAATGAAAAATAAATATAAGTCTCACACTTTGATCTTATTACACTTAGTAACTTTGACTTGATCAACTCTATCTACTACAACAAATCTTTGAAAGATAAGAATTTTTTAGTAGGGTCTTCTCACTCACATATGAAACCAATCACACTTGAAGATGCATGGGACAGTTGGATTAAACCTCTAATCACTTTTTTATCACATCAAACCATTTTGAGCTCTTTAGAACAAGATCTTCAACATCTGGTCACTGTTAGGGTTTTATGAGGGTTTAGACCATCTTCCAATCTTAACGATCATTTATAAAACTTAGCTCCTCTTTCCAAAAACCAATGCTTGTAAATTATATATATAAACCTTTCTCATATACCATGAACATATTAATTTCTCATTTGGATGTTTCACATGCCAAGATCACTGAGAAAACCTTCTCAGATAGACAACTCTTTATTGTGTGCACTCAAGAAACTATGAAAGACTTTTTCAAGACTTTTCTTGCAAACCTTGATTTAAAACTTCATTAACATACTTAAAAAACTTTAATCACATATAATAATTTTCACCTACTCACTCATTCCATGTAAATTGATCGTGTTACCTCATCTAGCCACCATCTCTGTTCTTGCTTTCTAAGCCTTGACCTATAAGTCCTATTAAGCCTTAAATCTGACCTTATATCCACTATGTAGTTTTAAAATTATGAATATCATATGTTTCAATTCCTCTTGTGTATACTCAATCAAATTCATACACTCACTCTTATTTTTAACTTCAAAAAAAACCTTTTTAGAGATACTTAGAGATATTTAGAGCTCAATAATATCATCTTTAAAGCTACATACACAGATCTTCAGATTTGACCTTCTAATCATTTTTAATGTCCTCAACACCTCATATATAGTCTCAAATAGTCTATCTCATGATAAAACACTATCAAGTGTTCTTAAGATAATTCCCATCTTTGTATCTCATTTAGAGCATCTTTAGAACTATTTATAGATCTTTAGATCACATAGTTTCTTCTTCAGAGATCATTCATTTCATCATGCCACCTAAAAATACCATCTTACAAAGTCTAGATAAAACATTAAAATATGATTTAAACTTTATATACTAACTTGTATTCACTCATGATTCTTATTAATGATTTCACTCAAGTTGACATTAAAACATTCTTTAAATAGTATTCTTTTATCACAATAATAACACTCGTTATGCTAGTAAGAAAACTCATTCATATACATACCTCAAGGCTTACTTGACCAATAATATTCATAAGAACCTTTTACATAAATTATATTATATTGAAATAAATAAAATAACCATGCATATTCATAAAAACCTTTTACATCAATGATAACATTAAATGTCAAAGCTTAACACTCAATGATAATGATTAATAATTTCTCCTTTAATCAATGACAATGTTCAATAAGTCTTTCATCCATAGGAACCTTTCATTATGAGCACTAAATTTTATTATATTTTTTTACCTTAAAATCATAACTATGTTTGTTTATTTTGTGTGTTAATGATAAATTGTATCAAGAATTAGTTTTCTAACTACTTATCTAACCCATAGTGTAAGATCTGATTGAAAAGGGTTTCATATGTCTCTAGTTCAAAAATCATCCTTCCTACATTACACTTATTTATTTTTAAGTTTATGTTGATCTTACTCACCTTATGTTAGATTCACTCACATATCCACCCATCTCAAGTAGGTCTAGAATCACATCATATATAAACCATCTAAGGTAAACAACTACTCTAATCCCTACTATTACACCACCAAGTTGTTTATAAAAATGAATACACTGAAACTTGTGCTCGATCCTAAAACATTAGAATATAACTAATAATATTCATTTGTGTGCATAAAATCCACATAAATATGAATTTAATTAGTGATAAAAAGAGGACTTACATTTCATTTCTTTAAAAGATCACTTGAGTTGTGTTGGTATATCTAGAAGACTAACAAGGTCCAACTTTGACACTAATATGTTATCCCACCCTTGTAGATCAATATAAAATTTAGGTCAAATAGTGGTGTCTTAAGGGGACCCTACACTCAATATTATTACCCCATTATAAGACTTGTCTCCCTCCATATATGACATCCCTAGTTTGGTTAGTTGTTTATGTTAAACTTATACACTAATATGTTATCCCACCCTTGTAGATCAATATAAAATTTAGGTCAAATAGTGGTGTCTTAAGGGGACCCTACACTCAATATTATTACCCAATTATAAGACTTGTCTCCCTCCATATATGACATCCCTAGTTTGGTTAGTTGTTTATGTTATTGGTGTCCCTAGAGACATGCATGACCTACCTTGAAACCTTGAAAAAGTATCTTCCTACCTTTTCTCCCTTAGGAGGTAGGATATCCAAAAAACATATAAATGATTTCAAGACAACTTTAGGGATACTAAACATAACCCATGAATTTATGGCATGAAGACTCTTCCATTTTACCTTGAAATATGTTTCTTATGATTAGTTCCTCAATACTCCATAATATTCGATTAGATTTTAAAACCAATGTCAATTAACATTTTTGGCAGATTTTGGACAAGTAACTATCCCAAGTACTATATTTTAAAAAAATTCAAGCATGAGGAGATACCCTAATAAACCAATCAAATCTTTCAACTCAATATTATAGAAGATGTATAGTCGAGTTGACAATGACTATAAACCCAATGTTGTTTTATCCCTTAAAATGTATAAGAATGCCTTAGACTCTATGATAATTGTCTTTCTCTATAGAGCACCTTGTATTAACTCATTTTTATTATCCTATCCTAAAGCTATTAATAATTATAGGTAGTTGAATCCTCAGTTACAAGCTTTGTACCCACCTAATATTTGTCTTAATTTTTTAGCCATCAACCCCATTCAAAACTTTAATCATGATATTATAACTCAAAAATAGAACCAAGTGTATACATAATTTCCTCTATCCCATGCTCCACTTAACCAACACCTCAAATTTTTTAATAATCCTATATGTGCACCTAATCATGAAAATTAGAGTCATTCTTTGAAATTAGTTAAGATTGATACCACCTAAGGTACTACTTATAGTTCTACAAAATAAAATTGAATGATATCTAGTGGATCATAAATATGTTGAGAAATGAGTTCTTAAGCTTGCATAAGTGAATACAAAACACATAGGGTAGATTACCAATCAAAATTTTGAATTCTAAAGGTATAACAGACCCTTCAATAGATATGGAAAAAACACTAAATAACAACCACCTAAAAAGATGCCTAAAATAAACATCTTGGAATTAACATTACATAATTGTTGCCTAGTCCATAATACAACACATGGGATTTGGACTGCATAAAATTTTGCATTACTTTTGATATCTTTCAAAAGGGAATGGATAGGTGTGAAGTTTTTACAAATTAGCTAGATTCACCTCCTTCCATTTCTCTAAGTACGTACAACACAAAAATGGTATTCAAAACATATGATTTTCCATTTCTAGTGGAGGATGAAAATGAACCTGAATATAATACCAATAAAATCCATGTATTTTAGTAGTTCTATAGGAAAAACTACAAATTCATAATTAAATAATCTATTACTAATTTAATTCCTTCAAACAATAATTATATTAATCCTTTAGATTCTAAGGCAAGAAACAATCTACCTCCTCCAAAAGGAAGTGATCAGTAACAAAGCACAAAGCCACAAAGCAAAGGTAAATACAATATAGTCAAAGATATGAATAAGATCAAGGTAAATATTAGTCTTCACAAGTTAGCTTAGATTAATAAATAAAGAAAATTATTTATCAAGGTCTTTATTGGGATGCCATCAGCTAAAAAATTAAAGGCTGATCATACCAACATGGTTGCATACAAGGATAAGTATGAGGTACCACCTTTTATTCTAACTATTAGAATGTTTGATAAGAACATGCATATTTATTTGGTTAACTCAGGTGCCTTAGCCAATGTGATGCCTAAAAATATACACAAAAAAAATTATTTATTACCCTACATACATCCAAAATAGTGGTCCTAAAATTAGACAAGTCCTCAGTACCATGCATTGTGGAATTAAAAAATGTGTGCACACAACTTACCTCTAAGCCACAAGTAAAATAATACATATACAATTTGGTTGTTGACATCCATGAAGCTTATGGTTTGATGCTAAGTTGTGATTGGTCAAAGACACTAAATGGGTAAAAGATAAAAACATTCTCACATATGTGGCTACCTTGGAAATAAGTATCTAATCAAATATGATTGGATTGAGAACAAAAAATGAAGTACCTAACTACAAAATATAATGCCAAGAATGATGATGTTGAATTTGTATCCTCACATGTAGGTTTTTACATGTTCATTACCAAGAATCAACCTCATGAGCAAAAATTTACAAGTCCATAGACCCTAAACTTCAATGGTGTAAGATCGAATCAAAGTTCTATCATTAGAATAGATTTGATCAACCTAGATAAAAAATAGTATCTAGCTACATATAGGCTATAATTCTTATACACTAATACCTAGACAAAGTTTGAAGCTCTAATTTTAGGCTTATAATTTTCACTAAAACATGATGTTAAACAACCTAAGATATTTTTTAATTTAAAACTAGTTTTCAACTAAATTAGAAGGAAATATTAGTGCAAACTTGCCTACTTAAATAATTATAGAAATAAATCCTAGGATATGATATAATCTTTAAAAACATTCAACATCAAAGTTATTCTAAGAGAATAAAATCATACAATATATTCACTAACAACTTTAGCTTCCAACTTGGCACCACTCTAGGTATCTAAACTACATAAGTTCTCTATGGAGTTGGTCCCTTGCCCTTCCATCCCAAAAAACATTAATAACTTAAATATATTTGATGATTATCAAAACATCATATAGTTCATGAGTAATTTTATATCCTTTAAATCTCAAATAATAGATGAGAAGGATTATGAATTTATGAACATAGAAGAATTAGGATAAGAGAGTATCTTCTATTTGAAAGAGAATATTTTATATATGGGAATGGTATCATTGGATAATGATTTTAATATGGATCTACAAGCTCAAAAGTTAAAATATTCAAAGGCAAGTGATTCAAATTTCACTATAGAGAATTTAGGAGTAAGTGAACAAGTGAACATACTCAATATGTTAACATTGGCCTGATTTTCACTAAAGGTGAGAAACAAAAATTGAAGGGTCTACTCACAAAATACAAAGATGTGATAGTTTGGACATATGAGTATCTAAAGATCTTTGATCTTAGGTTCATCACACATACTATCCATTTGAAATAAAAAAATCCCTTTAGATAGTATCAAAGGCTAATAAATCCAATCTTAGATCCCATCATTCAAATAAAATTTTATAAAATCTTGACTTCTAAGATCATCTTCCCAATCGAACATTCCACTTGGGTTGTGAACTTTGTGCTTGTTAGGGAAAAAAGTGAAGAAATCAATTCGTGAATTGACTTTACGAAATTGCATAAAGCATTAGAAAAGGATAATTATCCTTTTACCTCCTTGGATGAGGAGAATAAAATGGTTAGTGGTCCTAAAATGATGTCCTTCTTATATGGCTTTTTAGGCTATTATCAAGTATTAGTGGAAGTAAAAGATAAAATGAAGATCGGTTTTACTAAGTGGGGAACTTTTGCATATAAAAGGATGAATTTTGGCCTAAATAATGTAGGAGCAATCCTTTGATGTGCCATGGACTAATTTTTTCAAGGAATTTTTGGAAAATGCATCATCATCTACATGGATTATCTTATAGTATTTTAAAATAATACAACTAATCATGTATATCATCTATATAAGGTATTTAATAGAAGTAGAAGATATGGAGTATCACTAAATCTAAAGAAGAGCATATTTGGAGTTATAGAAGGCATATTTTTTAGCCACATCATTAAAAAATATGGGATTTACATTGACCTAGAGTGAATCCAGGCCCTTTCAAAGATAATACCTCCTAAGAACAATAAATAATTGAAGTCTTTCTTTAGAAATATAAACTTCGTGAGAAATTTCATTTCTAGATTTATAGAGATTGTCAAGCCACTAAATGCCATGTTGAACTAGGATGCCAAAATAGAATGGATATCTAAATCCAAGAAAGCATTTTAAGTTATTAACCCTATTATTTCTTAATCTTTGATTCTAATTATCCCTAATTTTACTAAGGATATTTTTTAATTCATTTTATTCATAACACACTATAGAAATAATACTCACATAGAAGGTAGATGATAATGAACACCCATAACCTTCATGAGTACTAAATTGAAAGATTCATAATTGAAATATTCAATGATAAATAAGTAGATATATGCCTTGATCAAGGTAGTGAATAATTTTATGCATTAAATCCTTAAGAACAAGACATATTCCATCATTTGAGATCTAGCCATCAAGCTCACCCTTGTCTAGAATGAATTAGGAGAAAGGAGAGGTAACTAGATACAAAAATATAGGAGTTTTATCTTGAAATTAGACTCAATAATATGGTGTAAGGCCAAATAATCATCCATATCATGATTTCAATATATCCACTCATTCATATTGAGCATATCAATGAAACTCATATAGATGGTGGTGAATGGTATGCTCATATCCTCCATTAATTACTCACATGAACATGTCCCCTTAATTTGAATATATATCATTTGTGATACCTTAGGATTATTTCAATTAATTATATAATAAAAAGGGAGTCTTGTATAGAAAAATTATGAAGGCATTTATTCGAGGTGTGTTTCAAGAGAAGAAGTTGGGGATATCCTTGACAATTTACATCAAAAAATAGCTAGTAGACATCTTTTTGGAAATATTATAGCTCATATAATCCTAAGAATGGATATTATTGGCCTACACTTTTTAGATAAAATAATAATCATGTTTTAACATGCCATTAATGTCAAATATTTGTGAAATTAGAGGTGCATGTTACCATGCATTTAAAACTAGTCATTAAAGGATGTTCGTTTACACACTAAGGTCTATATTTTAATGGAGTGATCATTATAAGTTCTTTATTAGGTCATATGTTTATCCTAAAAACCACTAATTATTGTACTTGATAGATAGAGGTTATGGATACAAAGAACTATAGAGCCTAAGATGTGACCACTTTCTTAGAATAAAACATATTGACTCGACTCGGGACTCCAATCTCCTTAGTCTATGATAATGGTCCATCATTTCAGTGATTTGAATTTAATGAACAGGCCCATTATAGATATATTAAAATTAATTTTTCATCAAAATATTATCCACAAGGGAATGGATTTATTAAATCCACCAATAAATACCGAATAGATGCCATTAAGAAATTAACACAAGACAAACCCAAGGAATCACACCTAATGCTAAAGTATGTACTATGGGTAGACAAAATGAAACATCAACAAGATTTTAAGACTTCACCTTTCTTATACATTTATGGATAGAAACCAATTTTTCCCACCACTCTTAAACTACCAACATATCAATTCATGTAAGAGTGTATGGGACAAGATGAAATTTTTTAGTCAAGTTTGTCATTTATGGTACAAATGGAGGATGCAAAAACTAAAGCATTACATAGTTTTAATGAATACCAAGACATTTTCAAAATATATTTTGATAAAATATCTAAAATCAAGGCTTTCATGATTTCAGACTTAGTGCTTCTATGGGATAAGCCACATGAAAATGAAATAAAACATGATAAGTTCACTCCATTATGGATTGGGCCATACCAAGTCTTTGAAATCCTAGGTAATAATTCTTATCATTTGAATGATATCCAAGGTAACAACCTTAGTGTTGTAGTCAATGGATAGTTTTTGAGACATTATTCCATGGTTTTTCTAATTGTATATGATTCTATATGAATGAAAGTTCCATTGTAGCAGTAGAAGTAGACTAGATTTGTTTCTTTTTATTATAAATTATATGCTTTATATCATCTTCTTCCTTAGATACATGTATTACTTTCCTAGGTTAATATTTCTAGTCTTTCCTAGATTAGTTTCTTTCTTTCAACATTTTATTTCACATTTCATTATTTTTTTGCCTTCTAAATTAGTTTTTTTAAAACTACATAATAATCCAATCGATTTCTTATGTTAAAATCATAAAATGCCTACCAAAAGATAAAGATGATGACTCAAGAAGTATGTAATTAAAATTCACCAAGGTTTATTCTTGTAGTACTTTAATAAATCCTAAGTTAAGGTGTGTGTTATAACTAAAATCAAGTTTTTATCTGGATTGAATAATTTCACTTTGTCTTTAAGAGTTGATCTAATACAATCATGCAAATTTTAGATATTATTTTCATTTATAAGGATTGACTACACTATTACATGCTAAAAATTGGATGAGATAGAATAAACATTGATGGATATATGCTGAAAGAGACATATTGATTAAAAAAAGATCCATTGTACTTACATCCAACTAATGGTATTTCCCAACACTTATTCCATTTATGTTCTTTAAAAAATAAAAAATAAATCAATTATATAAATTTATGGAAAGAGGGCGAATCAATAATCTCTATTAAGTTTATGGATGCCTTGATGATAGTAAAACATTTCTTAGAGTGTAATCATAGGTATTTCTATCAGGTCTATGGATGCCTAGCTATTAGCAAAGCAAATCTCAAGCTTCCCTTATTGTTGTTTATAAAATTAGAAATCAAAATGAAGCCTACAGTCTATATCTAGATCCATGTAAAAAACTATCATAACAAGGGGTAAATGAATTCCTCAAAATCACACAAATCCTAGGAATGAAAAGGGTTAGTATGTTTCATGAGGAAATTTGAATCTCTTTCATTTATCTGGTCTATTTATTATTTTCCTATAAAGATAGAGGTTTTGTTATAATACATTAACTAAGATTCAATGTTATCAAATACTTAGAAGCATTTCCCCACCGAGTCACCATTTTTTGTACCCCAACACACCCCATTTTTAAATTTCAAATAGGGACACATTATTATCTTAAAATCTTCATGGTCTAGATGAACCTTAATAATTGGAGTATTGAATTGATAAATGAAACCTAACATTATTTCAAGTTTAATTTTACATTTCTTAATAAATTTCAAAGATTGTACATGGTAACAAAATTTATTTATTTATCCACTTTGATTTTACTTCAAAACCTTACTCCAAGATTGAATTTTTAGATTTAAATGAGTAATATAATAATAAACTTGTATGCTAATGCATCTCAACTTTCAAGTGTGTGTAGGATTATTTTTAGGACTCTAACTTATTCCATATTTGGTTATATGACAAATTAGGCCACTATATGTCTAAATATCATCAATTCTAAAAATTTAGGGCCACAACTCATTGAGAATTTTTGAACAACCTCAACAAACCATCCACATATTAAAATCATGGCTACCCTTAAGATACAATTTGGTAATCAGGGTTTTTTTCTTTGTCTACTCTCTAGGTTAACAATATCCACCCATGTGTCAACATCATGTCAACCTAGAATTTTAGAAACTAGTTAGGAAAAGTAAATAATTAATATTCAAACAACCTCATAACCTTGTTATTGATCTATGTGGAGTGATCACATTCATTTAGAGTGTAGTGAACCAAAGTACATAAAATTATCCTTTAAGTGTTTTGGATCCTTGCAAGCCATCACATGTCCTCATCTCAAAATCCCAAAGCTTTATAATAAAAATATAGAAATAAGGTTTTATTTCCCAAGAACACTGAGATTCATACACATGGCATGATCTTGGAAGCTTAGTTCCTTCTAATACCAAGTATAGATCAAAATTTTCAAAGTTTTTGGTTTAACAATATCCATCCATATGGTGTGAAGACCAAGTCTTGTCTAGTCTAAGGTACATTGCTAGAGTTATATTTTCTCCAAATTCCATAGGACCATCCATGTGTCATCATCTCATAAGATCAATACATGTTAAGAAGAAGGTATAAAATAAAAATACAACAGTTTCTAGAGGGCCAAGATTTATCCACGTGGTAAGATATCATTATCATGTAGCTTGTCATTCAAATGTATAATGCCAGAGTTATGTGAAAATTAGATCCCTAAGATTTTTCTACTTGGCACCTTCTAATGAATATGGTACCTATAAAAAATAATTATATAGTTTAAATTTCAAATATCTATGGATTCCTAAGATTATGCCTAGTGTCAAAATATTTTTAATTCATAGTCTACCAAGCATACAAAGAAAAATTATGAAAATATAAAGAACCTAGAGAAAAAAGAGATTGAAACAAGTGCAACAATATTGGATATACATACCCATAATTCAAATGCAAGATTTGGAAGTTAGTCAAAAGACATTTGGATCATGATGATGAATAAGAATTCATAGTGAATGAAAAGCTACCAAAAGACACATACCAAAGTTGATTTTCATATTTAAAATTAAAATGGGAGAGTTAAAAGACATTGTTGCATGAACTTCACATGAAATAACATTCAAGCCTCAATATTTAAGATATATAGGAGAAATCCTAAGGACATTAGATCACTTTACCATTAATCAATGAACTACAAACCTATGAATTTGAACCATCAAATTATTAAAATCCCTAATTTTCCTACCAGTGAATTTTTGAATAAATATATTTAGATTATGAGAGAATATATAGTATAAAAATGGATTATTCATCTCAATAATCTAGCCAACTACCCTATCAATATTATATGAGGGATTGAGTATCTATACATATTATTTGATGAAGGAACATTAAAATTCCCTCATTACTCTTTCCTATGGGATGAGATAGATGGCATCAAACCATATTCAACATAAGATTAATTATAAAAAGATGAGAAGATACATGGACAACTTGTTACCATTCAAATAAATGTGATTACATAATGTATAAGTAAATTATTAGGTAATATTGTTCATCAATTTACTTCAATATTTATTTCTTAATGACAATATTAATAGAGATTGATTACATTTTATATTTCATATAAATGTGGTAGCCTAAATTTTTAGGGAAACCTTTGAAATGTATTTTTGCCTTATAGTCCTTGAAATAACTTATAACCTAGTCATATCCAATGCTTGGTTAGAACATAACATGGTTGAGGGTAAGCTCAAATAGTAGTTGAATAAAGGTGAAAATTTGAATATTCAAGATTTTATTTCCTTAATTCCTATATTAAAATTTATTACATGGATTATAATAGCCATGGTATTGATGAAAAGGTTACATGGATTTTATAGCATCACATAAATGCATGAGGCATGGGTGCCCTTGTTAGACATAATTTATACCTCTGATAAAATTATGGCACTATGTGAAGTTATTAGTGTTAGGATTAGGGAATAGATGTTAAAAATTAATGAAATACCATTTTATGGGACTTTTATATGATTTCCTATGTAGTGGACTCAATTATGATAATAGTATACACATCCTATTGAAACCCCTTGGAACCATCTACAAAATATGTAAATAACAGGGTCTATGATGACTATTTTATACTACATGTTTATAAGTTTATAAATTAAATAAAGACAATTATAGAAGACATATATCAATTAGTGTACCAAGTTTTTTATGGATTTTCCATTCCCAAGCTCTCTAAAAATATAATAAAAATAATTTCAAATGTGGAAGACTATTAGTATTATCCTAATTGTACTATATTCAATATAAAGGGAACTAGGGACCCTCTTCTAAATTTACCTCATTTTGTTCCTAACAAAGTGGAAAATCAAGATATATTATATCAAATATAAAAAAAATATGAGGATCTTGGTTCCAAACACCAAAGGGTACTACCACAAAACCCCTCTGAGCATCAGCCAAATTCAATACTCAGTGAGGAGAAACCTTAGTTCAGTCGGTAAGATCAAGACCCATTATGGTTTGAATCAAACACAATAATAATATTGGGACCTAAGAAAAATGTTAAGAATTATCTCAATGACCATAATAAAAAGGGAGTTCATATTCCCTATGGTCATAAACATTTTGAACTTGATTGAATTTTCATGAATGTTACAAATAATTTATAGGTCTATACTCACACGAATCAACATAAAATGCCAATGATAGTGGCCTAGGAAATTCAATATGATCCTTCAATCACTAGGGAATAGGTAAATAAAATAGTGGAAAAGGTTAAAAAAATTTAAAGCCATTAATGGCCCCAACTTCAAGCTCAGTCATAACTAGAACATGGTCACCTTTCCTCTCCACAACAAGATTAAAGTTGCATATCAAAAGAATAAGCCACTTAAGATGAGATGGATCCATATATTAAGAAAATAATAATTAATGGACTCCAAAGACATAAAATATTATCTATAATTCATCTTTCCATAGCAATTTCAAGGACTTTACCTCCTACATGTAGACAAGTAGGAGCAATTTCTATGGCACCTTTGCCTCCATTAACCATAGTTCAATAAGTCTTCATGTATTTTTGTAGAGTTATTTTTGTCACTCCACCACATGTAGTTTTAGTTCCTTCACCTCATAACACATATTACATTCCATCCATTTTATGTCAATTCCTTATTTCTACTCAACCATCCCTTATTACATACAAGATAAAGCCCAAGATTCCTCATGTATCTCCTTAAAATGTGCAAATGGAAGAAAGACCTATTGAAGTTCTATTCATCAAATGGGACCCTCTATATGAGTAATGAGATGAGTAAAATGAGGAATAAAAAGAGAATGTAAAGTAAATAGATCATATCCTATTTTTGGATAATGATGAATAAAGACAGTGGTTGTTTGAAGAATAATGGTTGTTTGAAGATGAAACAAAACTTAAAGAGGACATAAATTTTGAGGAAATAGATGAAGAAACTAAATATGGAGATATAAATATTAGGAGAGGGTGAATAGGTGGAATGAATTAAAGTAATAGATATAAAAGATATAGAAAAGGTTAAGCAAAAAAATAATCATTTAATAGATACCAAATTATAGGAGTAAGATATAACATTGGAGTCAAATGTATAATTTATATTCAAATAAGACCCTACTTTTGGACTTAATCATGCATCTATAACCCCAAATCCAAGTTCTTTCCCTAGATATACTATTACAAAATAATTTACTCCAATAGAAACACCATCTACTAGTCAAAACAAAGATATTCTTACTGAAGAAGAAAGGTATCTTTGAGTAAGGTAGTGTCTTCTCTCACTCCCTCCCTTAAATTTATAAATACTCACATGGTTAATGTGCCATCTACTAGTCTAGATGATACTCCATTTGACTTATTTTATAAATATTGTTAAAAAACTAAATCATTATATGCCCATGCTTCCATTAAACTAACTGAGCCACAAACCTCTAATTATTTTAATTATTTAATTCATTCAACCATGTACACAATAATGGTCAGACCCCAAGCCCCAAATAGGAGAGTTAAATTTTAATAATTTTTATCATTTTTTATATTTGATACTTGATTACCTATTTCAACTTTAAATCCATCTACCAAATTAGACATGTCCATTCCTCAGTCTATTCAAACTAAGTCTTTTATTGTGATGATTTTGAAGACTTTGGGATGGATAAGGTATGTGGTGGAGACCACACCTCAGAGGAACATGTTAGGATGGAGCAATATTAGTCATCCATCTATTCATGTTCTAATCCAAATAAGATCGTAAATTATTCCAATAATATTTGTTCCACCCACCAGCTCTGTAGAGACTAGTTAGCCTAAGGAGAAATGATAACTCATTATCCCTTCTTGGGTCAGGGTCTCATGAGTGGAAAAAGGATAGAATGAGCCTAGTACTTACATAAATTCCAATGATAAAAACATATTATGATAATAAAAGTGGCCCCATATAGAGGGTAAGGAATAAAAATATAGTAAATAGAAAAGAGGAAGACATAATATTTGAGCAAAGGGAGAATTTATTTCCCATAGTGAAGAAACATAAAAAGAACCCCAATTACCCTAACAAATATTTATAAGATTTTTTTATTTCATGGATACATCATGGGAGGCCATGAAATAAATGTATAGGAGTCAATACCAAACCAAACAAAGGTTCTTACGTGTGTAAATTATTTAATCCCTAAGAGAAATAATAGACATTGTTCAAAATACAACAAATGAGCTATATGACTCCCAACCTCAATAGAGAAGAGTGATTACTTTCTCAAACCATTAGAAAGAATTGGAAAAGAGGCTTAAATTATTGATATCTTATTCCATTAATAGTTCATATAATCACTTGAACATGATGACTACCTAAGAAGCCACATGGGATTTAAATTATGTGATTACTAGAAGAGATAATGCTCATAATTGGTACCAATAGGTGAAAGCCTTGGTTACATAATTTACAAATCAATAAAGAGAGGTTATTGAGATTTTTATAGATATGAGAGTCACTAATGCGATTATGCATATAGGTAAACTAGTGAATATTCCTAATTTTAATGGATTACTTAAGTTAGTTGATGAGAGCTTTGAGGACAATGTTGAAGGCACTATGTATAAGACTAGTGAAGAAATTTTGCAATTGGTTAATTTTACTAAAGATAAAGTGACCAAGGTAGAAGCCCTTAGATATAGATTCAAAACTTCAAAATTTGATTAAAAAAAAGGTTAATGAATGAAATTACATGAATATTAAATCCATCCATGCTAAATTTTGGTATTATTAATACTAATTTTGACACCACATATGCCTTATATGCATAACTTAAGGCTATTGAGTAAGCTACTACTACTCCTACCACACAAAGCACACTTAAATTAAATTAACCTAATTTAGTAGTTCATACAATTTTTTTTCTACTAGGCCCACTAATGTCATTAAAGCAACAACAACTATTGCCATATCACTATTATTTTCCACTTCAGTTAGTTCTTCACCTGGTGGGATTTAGACTACTTTAGGTGCTATGACAAACATGTATCCCCCTTATTCTATAGGTGGTTCCAAATGGCACCATATTTAAATATAAATATATGTGTTTGTATGTATTCTATTGTAAGAGAGATTCAAATATCCATTCTATTTTTGATCATGTGCATATTTATGTTGTAATTATGTAATTTTGGCCAGCTATCTTATTTATATCTTGCACATGCATACTTTGCACAAATTTTAGATTTGGAAATTTAAAATTAGACCCAATTTGGAGGTGTGTGTATATATACTTGTATCCTCCTGATTCTAGGTGGAGGAGAATTTTGGCTATTAAGGTGAATACAAAAATCTACAAATTATTTTACAAATTTATCTTGATATATAAAATGTTATTCTTCTCAAAAAACCTCATTCATGTAATAAGTTCCATTATTATGTTATTTTAATATTTGGGTTGTGTATAATTTTTGTTTAATACAATTATTCATATTGTGTAAATAGCTAATTTGGATGATTTTGTGTTAAATAATCATAATCTTCATTTGAAGATGTGTAATTATATTCTTTCATCCATAATAACCTTTGATTATGAGAACTAAAGTTTATTTTATTTTGTTCCCTTGGAATCCTAACTATGTTTGTCTATTTTGTGTGCTAACAATTACTTCTAGCAAGGATTATCTTTCTAACTACTTGTCTAATCCATAGTTGAATATCCAATTTAGAAGGGTTTCATATGTCTCTGATTAACAAATCTTCTTTCATACCCTCGCTTTATTTATTTATTTTTTATTTTATTTTGATCTTACTCACCCTATGTGAGATACACTCACTATCCACCCATCTCAAATACGTCGAGACTCACATCATATCCAAACCATCTGAGGTAAATAATTGTTCTTCTCACTGCTATTTTACCACCTATTTATTTATAAAAATTAATACCCTTAAATTCATGCCTTGGTGTGAACCTTTTGACCATATCCTATAACATTAGAGGCTACCTCATAAGATTCTCTTATGTACATAAAACCCACGTCTAAAGTCCCAATATGGTACCTATTACTTTCCATGTTATGACTAATCAATTATAGTACAACTTGCTTTTGTGGTGACCATGGATACATGTTATGGCAACAATACCATTGAAATTACATAGATGTATCAGATAATTAAATAAAATCTATTAGTATTCATAACTAGCATATAATGATCCTTAAAAATATTACAAGATGACCCAATATACTAATGAAGACCAATCATAATCACATTAATATCATAATATTATCTCTCCATCACAACCCATTCCAATAGCTCAAATTCATGCATATAAGGTTGGATAATCGAGTATATAAAATGACAAGGAACCATTCATAACAGACAAAGGATTTTTTACAACATAAGCCACAAGTTCATATAAAACAACCATAACTTATTCCCCATCTTTCATTACTACTGAATATAGAATATAAATATTATATATTCATAGTTTATTATGATAGTGATAATGAATATACCAACATGGCAAGTATGAAATATGATCAACTAATCAAGTCAAACTTCAATCCTTTAAAGGAATAATTATCATCCCTTCTATTCACACCTATTAGAGTTGAAGAATATTGAGATGACTTATGTGTAATAAAAGGGAAAAGTTATAAATTCCTATTCAAACACAATATTTTGGGAGAAAATGAAAGTAAAAAATGATAGGTCATGAGTATAATCTATATGAAAAAAATATTTTTAATCCTATTTCACACCAGGCATAGGAAACACTAAAATTGAGCATGACATTGACAAATAAAAAATCATATGTTTCATAAATAATGTGGAAATGATTTACATTAAGGCTCCAACACCATTTCAAATATTAAGTCTTCTTTATAACCTAAGAATAATATTTTTAATATTAAATGATTAAAATATCTTCACAATACCATACACTAAACATCAAATAGTTAGACATATTTCATCTCAAGAGGGAAAATCATATTATGGTTATCATATAATCATAAGACATGACACTGATCATTTTAAGGTGTTAAAAAATTAAATTTAAAAATATGATAAATAAGGTATTATCAAGGTATTATAGTATCAACACAAACCACTCACATCTAGCTCCATAAATACACCATTTACAACTATAACAAGAAAAAAATTTCCTTAAAAAGAAGCTTTGGCCATCACATTATATATGTAAGGTACTTATTAATCACTTATTAAAATTAGTGAAGACAAACTTCAAAATGTATGTATGATCATATAATTATATTAATTTGGGTTCAACATTAAGGACCTATACAATCCATGTTATGATACATTCATTGGATATATTACCATACAAATTTCATGTGGGCCAAAATTTATTGATATATATATATATATATATATATATATATATATATATATATATATATATATATATAAATGAGTAACACCTTCTACCACTCAGTCAATAATCCCTTTACCATTGGAATGGATATGCTTGATGAAAACTACAGTGAATAATATAAATCAATATATCTATTTATTACATGAAAATAAGGCAATCATGATTGAATATTATGGCCATGACACTCACCAAAAGGAAAAGTACTTTAATATAATAACAAGAATAGAGCATGAAAAATTAGAAACAGTGGAAGAAAATTCAATGTGATTATGAAATTTTTACAAGATAAGCTAGTGTTTATCAACATAAATCCTGATGAGGATGATATACTAATAAATTTATGAGCACAAACCTCAAATATTCTAAAATTACTCAAAATCAAATAATCAAGAAAATATTAAAACATTCAAAATATTAAAAAAATAAAAAATAAAGACTTGAGCATGACACAGCTACTATTTTACAACTATTTACATATGCTATTTATCAAGTGTTTTTAAATTTCATATTATTTATATATACACATGCATTTCATGATATATGAGTATGATGCAACACATACAAGTTACACATGGACATACAGATGTTAGAATTTACTCTACCAAGTGTCCATGTTGATACTAAGGGCATATTATTCCATGTGTTTTACTATTATAGATTATATTTATATTATATTTATACCATGTTGATCTACCTACATCACTAGCAACATATTATTATAGTTGCTCACATCTAACATAGTGCTACATGGATATGTTACTATCTTGTGATGTAATATTGATACATTTGGATGGTGTAGACTAGTTTAATTATTCTATAATCCATTAATGTTAATACTCTCTTACATGATGGCCTAATTTTTTATTGTGTGTTTCCCATTGGCCTTATTTTTTACATCTTTATTTCCATTAAGTGTGGCCCTTCAACTTGTTTTCAACATCTTTAGTTCCTTTGAGTATGACCCTTGGCCTTGTTTGATGTGAAATCTTTGATGTCCCTTATTTATGAAATTTTTATGTCCCTTGAATGTGTCCTTTGGCCTTATTTTTAAAAAAAAATTATGTCCCTTTTATGTGGTCCTTGACCTTATGTGTGACCCTAGTACCTAATATGTTTGAACTTTTTGAGATTTTTAATATTGATTAGTGCCATGATTGACATCATGAACTTTTACTATGTAGTCTTAATCAATGATCCTAATACTAATGTGACATTTCTATCACATCTCTTATTATATTTCAATTTCAAAATCTATAGTTGGAATCATGATAGAGTTGAGGTCCATTGGTTTGTCGTATGTTAGTATATTAGGGTAAGAGGTCTCATTATATCATTACCTATTTATATCTTCTCACATTTTGGTGCCACCTACTTTCTCACATAACTACCCAATCTTCACAATAGATCAATGACTATGTAATGGGTCCTAAAGAATAAATAATATGATGTGAGAAATTAGGATCCTTAATATTTTCCATGCATATATCCTTCATGGATGATCTTTATACATCACTTGTTACAACAAACATATTTTCCAAGTTTTTAAAAAAATTTTAATTATATTTTAGGATTTATTTTTGAATCATGTTGAAATAATTTTATCACCTAGTGGGATACGATATTATTATTTAAACTCACTTTTTAGCCCAATCTTATGATTTCTAAGTCAAAATATCTTAGACTTGATCAATTGGTTAGAGTGTTTTATAAGGATTTATATTTCACCCTTGTGGCATCTCATTTCATTATATTTCCATCATATCTTTCATGATATCCTATTTATGGATATTAATTTTTATTTGAGCTTCATATTTGACTTTTACCTTCATTCATGATGCTTCTTAGCTTTATAATTTTTTGGTTGCATTGTAATATTTGTGGAATACAAATAGGAATCCCCCCAAAGTCCCATAATTTTTCATTTTTACACCATCTCCATCATTAAACTTATGTTTCTATATGGTTGTAGCTTCCTGCATTATTTCTTTAGCAGAACATTGATTTAGATTTTTCACTCATCTTACATTGATTGTTTCAATAGTCATTTTCTCCCCTTTATTTCATTTGGGTTTCTACCTATCTTACTTAGGATGTTTTTTAGTCATTTTATTCCCCTTTGTTCCATTTTGGTTTCTATCTATTTTACATTAGATGTTTTTACAATAATTATACTATATGCTTACAATCAATATTGGTTTGCCCTTTTTTTACGTTTACTAAACATTTTTACTATTTTTTGTTTTTACATCCATTTATTGACTATATTATTTACACCTGCACTGATTTTATTTGTTTATATCCTTAGGATTTCTCAAATTAAGTTACTATGACCTCTATAATTGATATTATGATATTTTTATGCATCATTTATGCACAATGGTGTGTCAAGGTATGTATATGGTAATTTCAATTATTTATTTATGACTAGTTCTTTTAGTATTTATTTTCAATTATGGTCTTTTGTGTTAGAATGTATCTATCCCAAAACACCATCTCATTTTAAACTATTATGACACATAGGTATTTTCATATGGGGCATATGCATACCCCTGATATTTTACCTTTATCACTTTACTAAAATTTGATATAATAGGGACTTCTTGATTCATCAAACTCTTTGAGTGAACACCTTAAATGGTGAATTTGAAATGGGGTGGGATCAAATCATGGTAATTTGTGAGATATGTTTTCATACTATTAAATAATACCTTCATTATTATTTTTCTAATGTCATCTAAATACATTTCCATATTACCTCTCTATCTAATTTCCATTTAGTATCCTATCTACCCTATATCCATATTATATTCTCCAAAAAATATAGTTTATTTCATGCATGTCTATATTTATATTGTATTGTCCTCGCTGATACATCTTTGAGTTTTTCTTATATCATTTTAAATGCACCAGTTTGTGTTATATAGTACTATGTTAGTTGAC
Source organism: Torreya grandis (assembly GCA_037957365.1). Lineage (NCBI taxonomy): Eukaryota > Viridiplantae > Streptophyta > Pinopsida > Cupressales > Taxaceae > Torreya > Torreya grandis. Next base: position 1,230,307 of record JARHVA010004894.1, on the reverse strand, counting down.
ATACTTCCAATTTTATCATCCTAGCTAATACTATTGACTTAGAGTTCATGGTCAGTTTTAGGAATTATAGTTATATATATATATATATATATATATATATATATATATATATATATATGTATGTATATATATATATATATATATATGTATATATATATATATATGTATATATATATATATGTATATATATATATATGTATATATATATATATGTATATATATATATATATGTATATATATATATATGTATATATATATATATATGTATATATATATATGTATATATATATGTATATATATATATATATATATATATATATGTATATATATATATATGTATATATATATATATATATATAGAGAGAGAGAGAGATGTCATATTTTGTTCCCATGACATATAACACACTCATGTACTTTTATTTCACATACAATTATGCTCTTAAGTAGTAAAAATAAGAGTTACTTGGGGTTATGTTCTTGTTTATGGTCTTTGTATCTCAATAAGAGGAGTCATGTCTAAGAGGTGTCCTAGTACTTGGAGTCCCAAACTAAAGATATCTCTATATTTTTCTTGATATTTAAGATCTTCAAGCTAGAAAATCTATTTCAAAGTGTCACTTGAACCAAAGGGTGAGATTGAGGCACTGGCAAGACCATGTAAAGGTAAATATAATTAGCCTTCGTCTCTTTCTTTTATTTAATTAGTAGATTATATATTAATTTGCTAATTTATATTTTAGACATGTATTTTATCTTTAATTATTATCCTCATTGCATAAAATAATGTGTTATAGCTATAGGGTTTCTTAGGATTCCCACTTATCACCTTAGGTTACATATAAAACCCATTGGTTGGCCATTACACCACTTATATTCTTATTAGTTAGTACTTTTATTTATTTTAGATATCAGTTACCATTGTTCATTAGTTTATTTCATGTGTTATCCTCACTATATCCTTGGCACACCCATTTCATACACTTAGGGTTTGTAACTTTTTCCTCTTTGTATTTGAATATTGTTTAACCTAAGCTAGGTTTAAGGTTATTATAAGTGCTTATCTTCTCATCCAAATATTAAAAAGCTCTATTTTTGTAACCTTTATTATATCATATTATTTAAATATAAATAATATTATTACTATCCATCATATCCCATATATGCACACATATGCGTCATTATCTACCAACACACATTTTACTAATTTTATTTATACTTGGTCTTGAATAAATAACAGTATATTTTTTCTATTTGATGTTGCATAAGTAAGTATACCTTATCAAAGGTAATGATTTTTTCAATATATTTGAATGAATTCATGATATAATAAAAAAGTGTAGCCTATGTATTAGTTTAGAGAGTTGTTTCATGTAATTCCTTATGTAAAATATAATTATAAAAGTTAATATCTTAGGTAATTCAATACTATAAATATTAGCATGCTTATTGTTTAGGTAATCAATGATTTCATACCCTTTGGGTTGACTGGTTTACTTCATGGGAGGTAGAATGGTTTACTTCATTCTATTCCACACATGGTACCCTAATTATTTGGGTAGTTACAAAATGGACCATGGAATCCAATCTAAGAATTGGAAAAATAATGGGTGTGGGACGTTATCAGAGGCAACATTGAGGTTTAGGGGAGGAGGAACAAAAGGATTCATGCATACCCTTTGGTACCTAGTGGCAATATGAAACAACTTGCATTGGAGGTTGAAACAATACAAGCTAAAGAAGACCAAGTATTATTCATTATTATTTTAGCATTATTAATATATAAAAAAATGATCCATTACATTACATAGTTACAAAATTTACATAGTAAATTAAAATAACATGAAAAATTAAAAGCATAGCTTGTATTGTGTGTGTGTGTGTGTGTGTGTGTGTGTGTGTGTGTGTGTGTGTGTGTGTGTGTGTGTGTGTGTGTGTGTGTGTGTGTGTGTACTTACATATACATATATCCATTTTTAATTCATAATATTAGGGAAAATTGTAAATCAAGTTTGAAAATGAAACCCTACGATATAAATTTAAAAACCCTATAAATAAGGATGAAACCCTAAGGGATACATATGGTTTGGTGATGTTAGAGAAATATATGAGTTCAAAAATATGTTTTAACCTATTTTGGATTAAAGCTAACCATAAATAAGATAGAAACTATTGTAATAATTTAGATTATAGTGTATAAAAATTAATTATGTATCTAAATGTAAAGGTTCATGTTGGAATAATAAACACAATCATAAAAATATTTGTTGTAATAACATGTACTAACAAATATTTTGATGATTGTGTTTATTATACCAACATCTAGTTTTATGCATGGCTCACATCAGTTTTTTTATTTACTTAAAACATTAGATCTATTTATAATGTTAAAAGTAGGCCTATAAAATGGGAATTAAGGTGTGTTTCTCTGACCATAAGCACTCTACATTGAATAAATATCACTACCTACATATCCAATACTTCAAAGATAAAAATGAAACCACATGTAGTTATCCCTATTATGTGTATGAGTGAAAATAGTGATCCTATAAAGTATAAAACTTGTGATCTAGGTTTTAAAACTTGAAAAATGATAAATTTGGCTTGGTTGTAACTTGATTTAGATTAGGCTAAGACCTCTTAGTGATTGATTGGTAAATCGAGGAGAATAGGGTATTCCTTTAAAATGCACAATAGTGTATATATGCAATCCAAATAAGTTATAGATGCTTAATAAGTCTAAAATTATTTATATTTTATATGATACCCTTTGGGTAATTTATCATGACATAGATATGCTATGTGGATGGGCTGACACATATAAGTGATTTGATTATGAAATATGGTTGATGTTAGGATACGTAAAAGAACTATCAGAATCAAGAATTAATTTTAGGTGGTATATTTTGAGTCTAATTTAAGTGTACAAGAGAAATGAACTCTAATATAATGAACTAGATAAGTTTGAGTGTGATTATTTACTAGTTTGGCATAAACTGGGGAAAGTGAATGAAAAAAACTTGGGAGGATTAGACACATAGATAGAATGTAGATGTCATATACAAGTGAGTTAGAGTCATATATGTAAAAGCAAATCATTTAGGGTTAAGGTAGGTAAAAAATAACATTTAAAAGTATTGAATAAAATATTTTAGTATCTATAGTCATCCCACACTAATTTCAATAGACCTACATGCCCTTAGCTAGTATATAACTACATATGAAGACATGGTGGTCCCCATAGCTAGTTTCAAATGGGATCCCAAGTGATTCCTGCCAATCACAAGTCCTAGTTTACACCTTACACCATAAATTAATTCTACTTTAAATCTAGATTACCTTTATGGAAATTACTTAAAAATTGATCTCATATTATTTTTATGGCCTCAAAACTGGTATAAAATAAATTTCTTAGATACTTTATGGTATATCACTCCACTTCATATCAATAGTTATATCTATCTTATCATAACCATTATATATAAAGAGGTTACAAAAAACATATGAATACATAAGGAAGGAAATAAAGGGTAAAATATGATCTTTACAAGTTTAAATTTTCACATGTGATAAATGGGAAGGAAGATTTTGAGGATGACTTTTCCATACTCAACCCTTTCCAACTTCCTCATCCTTGGATGACTTCCATTAATAAGGTATCCATTTTTTGTCAAAATTTATTTTATTTTATTTTAATTTTATAATTTGATGCAAATTTTTTTAAGTGTATTTTAAAATTACCTAGTTTCTCTAAATGTCTCTAAGAGGTCTCAAGATCTTAATGTATTCAAAATCTTCAAGATCCTCCACTGTCATTAATGGTTGTGTGTATGTAGGTTTATTTTAAGAGATTTATATTTAATTTTAGGTTTTAAATTTTATTTAAAATAATAGAGGATGAAATTGACCTATCTCGATGATTTTAGGACCCCTTAAAATATATCAAATCCAAAATAGCATCTTTTTACAAAAACATATTATTATAGAAAATATATATACTTTCATGCCATGAAGCCACATCAATGTGGAAGAGTGAAAATTTTTAAAGGGTTTCATTTTGGGTCACCCCTTCGTTGGGCCTTAAAATTACCTTAAATAATTATTCAAAATATTATAAGTTTATTCATAAGGTCTAGTTTGGAATTAGAGGCTTATCGGGGACTATATAAAAGAGATATTAAAACATGTAAATAAATTTTAAACAAGTATAATAATGATGATGATGATGATGATGATGATGATGATGATGATGATGATGATAATAATAATAATAATAATAATACATACCCAATAATTTTCATGGTGTGGTTTAATGCATGGTCAATGGATTTGAAATTCTTGACCATTTCATACACTAACCACGTCTTATAGGCCATGTGCCTAACAAATGGAGAAACCAAAACATATGGGTAGTTAGGAAAAGGGGATTTCCACAGTCAACCAACAAGGCATGTGCCTTGAAACAACCTTTCTAGTCCCAATTTGGCATTAGCAGTCTATAATGTAGTCATGTGGGATACCACCAGCTTAGGCCAACTTACCCTAAAAAAAGAGCCACTACCCTCCACATAAAGTCCCTATGTAAAAATGACCCTATATGGTGTTTTAAAAAATTACTACATGATATAGGAATCTTTATAAACTCTAAAATAATTTTATAAAATCTAGAAGTTTTATAAACTTTATATTAATTTTTTGAGTCTCTTTTCTACCTTGAAAAACATGATAATTTTTTTTAAAAAAAGGGTTAATTTCCTTAATGAATTAGGACATATTATCAAATTTAAATTAAAATTTTCATACCTTTTGTTCTATGATGCCAAAATTATTCCATAATCTTTTTGTGGATTCATGATAGAGTATAATTTATGAATAAATTAATTTTGGAAGGTTTAGATATATTTATCATTCATAAAAATTATAAAACATAAATGTTTAACCCTTTTTTTATTATGAGTGTTAGATTAAATAATATTTTAATCAAATAAATGGCTAAGCTAATTTACAAGCAAGCTAATTAAATAATCATAATAATAATATTTTGATATAGTGTTGAATTATGAAAGTATGATAAATATACAAAGTATAATTCCAAAGAATAATTTAAATATAACAACATGAAAAAAAAATACTTGGCTTATTTACCACTGCACATGCATATCTCACAAATGTAGGTAATGAGAAGACATGATGATGCTCCATAATGATTCATCAAATTATAAATATTTTCTTTTCCATCTTGGACACTATCATCAATATTTAGGCACTACTATCAATGATTTTATCCAAAATCTAACACTTCTATCTAGTATAACATATAGGTCATTTTTTGGAATGACAAACTCTACATATTTTTATTAAAGGTAAAAAGTGGGTTTTAAATGGACCCTACCCATAAATAAATATCACACTTTTGGAAAACCACAAGTAGTAAGAAATCCCAATTTATAAAACAATAAAAGGAATCCAAAATAACAAAAATAATAAAAAGACAACAGAGACACAACAAAATAACATCACCCACACAATACAAACCAAACATGAAATACTCAGTTGTTGAATTGTTTCTAGTTTTCATAAGCCTTTCTCCAATATTTGGTCATGATCTTAAGTTTATATATCAATGATCCTTTTAATTTTCTTCTCCTCATTTACAATGATGATGCCTTTGAGTTTCTTATTAGGTCTGATTCCTTTAGAAGTATCACCCTTGTTATTGAAACACATAGACAAGACTTCCATGCTATGCATGTCATTTTTGATAGTAAATTTGCTAAAATTTACAATGATGTTAAAATTTTATTTGAGGTCTCTAGGGTATCCACTCTATTATTAAGGGTTTCAGTAAGGGATAAAAGCTCAACCTCCTTTTCTTTTATACAAAAGAGACCATCCATTTTATTAAACTTGTTGACATCTTGATTTAGATAGGTATGGTCCCTCATAAACCATCTGAGAAATGATTTATGAAGATTAAATTCATCTTCCAAACATTATGGCTTGATCTGATTCTCGACATACTTATCCATGTTTTTAGGATCTAGAATGTTATGATTACTGGAGGGAGACTCCCCACCCTTGTCTTCATGCCCATCCTCCCAAAATCTACTTGCAGATCCTGTGATCAAATTCCTCTATTTATTAAGAGAATACATAATAGGAATATGGACTCATCAAAGTCTATCACAAAAATATTATCCTATTGAAAAATATTCTTCATATGCACTTTAGAAGGAGATGCCTTAGAATATTTCTTGGGTTTGGTTTTAGTGTTGCTATGAATAAATATAAAAGAATGCCTGATTATGGGAGGTTGTTGATAGATTTGATCCTCCATTCAATCTTGAGCTGATAGATGCTAGGTTGGAGGAGCTCATTATGGTCTATGATTATCAACCATACCCTAAGGGTTTAGATGAAGAACCTAAAAATATTTATAAATAATAAATATAATCACTTGATGAAGTGGCTCTAATTTTTTTTACCATATTTCACTTCAAAAACCAACTATTCTATTGAATTAAGGATGTATAACAGAATACTAATGGGAATATTATTTTGAAGGTAATTTTAAAATGGAAAATGATAGAAATGTATAACCTTGTAGTGACCATCAAGAGTCACATACCTTATCAAATGCTCTACAACCTCATTGAATGGAGAAGGAAGGTATTCTCTTTTGAAACCCCCTTGAAATGATGTGAGACACTCATTGACCATCAATAATTTCTCCTTCTCATGATCAAAATCCTTAGTAAGATTTTTGAATTTCCACTCTTCAATTTTGATGCCTATGACTATAGCGATGATCTCACATATTTTCATCAAAATATTTATAATTAATACCATTCTATTTCTCCATTTTTTATCAAATTGCCTAGACAAATACTTGTAAATACCAAAAATCTAGTCAATGAAATTAGTAATGCCCCTAGTATGGAGGATTTCCCAAACCTCTGGCTTATTCCTAATGTTTTTTACTGACAAAGGTTCTAACCTATTCAAATCTCTTCCCTTTTTAGACTACAAACCAATAAAAAACCTTCAAACTAAAAATATAGTATTTCCCCTACCGCATAATAACTTACAAATAAATCCCAACGTGTCTTGAAATATCTAACATAGACTTGGTTATGTTGTACTTATAATGATTAATGCCCAAAATACACCCCATGCCATCCTTCAAAACATAATCATTACAAAGTATGTGCAATATTCTCTTCCTAATGATATTAAGTATTCCCCACATGATTATAATTAGTTTTATCCTTATGTAAAATGTCATCAATATTATTAGGTAGGATTTTCATATCATTCTAAAACTTGAATTATCTAGCAAAAACCCCTCTATTGGTAAAATAATCCACAAGCATATTGCCTTCATGGTATGTGTGCTAAAAAGTAATACTTTTGAAACTCTCTACCAAGTGATGAATCTCCATAATAATGTGATCAATGTAATAGATAACAACATTATTCTTATTGATGTAATTTATTATGTTGAGGGAATCCCCCTCAACCATAATATATTAAAATACCAAATCAAGAGCCATCTAAACACCTCATAAAGTTGTTAAGGTTTCTATAACATAATTCAATTGAACATCCATACATCCTTCATATGAAGCTAGAAAAACCCCCTGATTGTCTTAAAACACCCCTCCACCCCCAGAAACTCTAGGATTTATTTTGAACACCCCATCTAAGTTAATCTTGATATAACCATGAGGGGGAACCAACCATCTCACATTTTACCTAAGGATAATCTTGGGTTTCACCATAGCTCTATCATCTAAGGAGATAAACCATTCTTTAGAAATGAATTCCTTAGAAGGGGAGAAAGGTTGCTTCTTCCCTTAACTAATGTTTTTGAAATTCTAAAAATAAGTGAAAATATAAAATTAGCAACTTTGAGACATGTATTCCTATTATCCCTAAAGATTTTATTGTTTCATTCTTTCCATATACCCCAAATTAGATGAGGGAATAAAAGTTTCCATAAATTTTTAAGTTCTTTGTGAAAATAAGGGCTCTTTCAGGCAAGCCACACATCCAATAGATAAAAAGGGTGAGCTCAACTAACTAGGAATTTCCTATATAGTAGGCCCTAGTTTTTAAATAAAAAGACACATTCCAAGAAAATATGGAAGATAGATTCTATAGCTCCCTCAAAAAAGACACATCTATTCACCAAGGTAATCCCTCCTTTACAAAGATTATTCATAGTGAGTATCTTATTTTGAACACATAACCACTGGAAAATGTTAATTTTTGGAATTAAAACTTATTCCACACTTTTACCATTGGGTTAACATCCATAAAATTTGGTTGAAGAAGTAAATAACGTGAATTAACATGGTAAATACCATTTGACAAATCCTCCTAGACTAATTCATCCTCCCTTAGCAAATTGGGTATATGAATACCTTTGAGTAGGAAATTTAGATCCGAGACAATGGTGGCTATGTTAGAATCAACCTTATAAATACTCAAGTGTTTTCAACACTTTTTTACCATTAACCACTTAGAAAAAATCTACTACCTACTCACCAAGAAGATTAGAAAAATGGGGACCTATTTCGTACCAAGGTATAAGAACCTCCAGGGGGTGTTTCATGATCCAAGGGTCTTTCTAGAATCTGATACTCATGCCATTACCTAATTTACATGTATTTCATTTTATAATGTTGTCTCTATTCTTAGAGAATAAATTCCATATGTTAAAACCTTTGATAAATTTTCCTCATACAAGAATTCTAATGGGACATTGTTTTGAAGATATTTAGCATAAAATATCTTAGTCCATTGACTAGAATCCTTTATAAATCACCAACACAACTTAGTAACAAACTCTTTATTCATGATGGAGAGATTTTTGATGCCTAATCCTCCACAATATTTTAGAAGAGAAGCCTTCTTCCAATCCACAAGGTAGAATTTGAACTTATCCTCAACCCCCATACATAAAAAGTGCTTTTGAATTCTATCAAATTTCTCTTAAATTTTCTTGGGAATCTTAAATAGGGACATTAGATTTATAGGAAGACTTTATAGTAAAATATTAAGTAAGACTTGTTTTCCATCCTAGGAGTGTAGAGAACCTTTTTAGCCATCAAGTTTTTTTTTTGATACCTTTCTATGAGAGGGTTCCAAAATTCCACCTTCATTTTACCTTTAAACAAAGGCATGCCTAGATAATTCATGGGAAGTTCTTTGATTTGGTATTTAATAATTCTAGTAATCTTTAACTTCCATGGCTCTTAAGTATTCAAGAAAAATAAATAAATCTTGTTGAAGTTGACCAATTACTTAGAAACCTCAGTATATCTAATAAGATTGAATTTTAGCTCCTTGGTTTCCCTCACTGAGACTATGGATAAAATGATCATATCATCCACAAACTAGTGATGAAGGGAAGGCTGAATATTAGATGTCAGTTTCAAACCTTTCAAAACCCCATTTTTGAGTGTAGCCAAGAGGTTCCTGCATAAGGATTTAGCCATAATCATAAATATGAAATGAGATAAATGATCACCCTATCTTATGCCTCTTTCACTCCCAAAAAATATAGCAAGAAATCCATTTATTATAATAAAGAACATTGTAAAAGAAATGTAACTATGTATCAACATCTTAATATGTTTATGAAAACCATTTTTTTCCAACACCAAATCTAGAAAACCCCAATCCACTCTATCATATGCTTTAGCAATATCTATTTTGAAAACCATGCCTACTTTTTCCCTTTCTTCTATGGAGTGGATAGTATCATGCACAACCAAAATTCCATCTTGAATTTGTCTCCCTGAGACATAAACCCCTTGATTAATAGAAATAATTTTATCCATTCAAGGTTGCATTCTCATAGCCAATAATTTAGTAAATATCTTGTAAACCAAGTTACACATGTTGATGGGCCTTAAGTCTTTAAACCTAGAAGCCCTATTTTTTTAAGAATGAGGGTTATGAAGGTATTATTAATCTCTCTAAACAACTTGCATGATAAGAAGAATTATTGCACTACTACTAATAAGTCCTATTTAATGATACCCTAGAAAATTTAAAAGAAGGCTATCAAAAATACATTTGCACCTGATGCTTTGTCCTTATTCATAATGAACACCACTGCATGAAGTTCCTTCTTTGTAATGTTATTGAGTAAGTTTTAATTATCTTCTTGGTAAATAAGATAAGGTACATGTTGAAGAAAATCTTTAGTCATGTTTCCATCAATTTTAGAGTTATTCACAAAGAGTTCTTTGAAATAAATAATAGCTTTATTCTTTATACTAATTGGATCTAAAGACATATAATCATATTCATTAATAATTTTTTTTATCCTATTATGATGTATGTGCTTGAGCATGACCATGTGAAAGAATTTAGTATTGCGGTCTCCCTCTTTTAGCCAGGTAGCTCGAGATTTTTGTCTCCAAAACATTTCTTCCTAATTAAAGATGGAATAATACTTAGCCAAAATAATTTTCTCCTATTGGAGTGTTGAAGCCTCTAATCCATGGGAGGTAATATAACTTTCAATCCTCTAAAGATACAATCTAATTTTTTCTTTCTACTGGAAGATATTGTTAAATACTTCCCTATTCCAAATGTGGATTTCATTCCTAACTTTTTTTAGCTTCTGTACTAGTTTATACATGGTAGATCTTGGTACCTCCATGCTTCACCAATCATTTATTCTTTCTATTAGTTCTAGGTAAGATAACCACATGTGATTGAATCTAAAAGGGGTTTATTGAGTATTGAATCTAGTAAGGACATTGAGAACCAATGGATTATGATTGAAGCATATTCTTTGAAGTAAGGATAGGCATAAATCTTGAGCATAGAACTGATCAACATCAATCAAAACATGATCCAAGTGGGTTTGAATGAGACTTGTTCCCATCCTTTTGTTTGACCATGTATAAGGGGAATGTCTAAGTTTAACATCAAACATACTGTTGAGACTAATGAATTCAGCCAGATCCTCCATGTTGTCTAGTGATATTGAACTCCTTTTTTCCCCAACACAAATAGGGGTGTTAAAATCTCCAACTAACATCCACTTGATATTATCAAATTCTTTTATAAAATATGCCAACTCATACCATAATTTTTTGTGATCTACCATCAAGTTTGGAGCATAAATGTTATAAAAAGTCAATGAATCATCTTGATTTTTATGGGAAAAAGGAATAGCTAATTGATGATTGTTTGCAACCAATACCTCACCATTCAGCTCTTTATCATTCCAAAAAGTAGCAATACCACCAAAGGTCCCTTTTAAGTCCACACTAGAAACTTTTGCTTCCTTTGAGACATGAAATTTCGTATCATTAAGGACATTATTAGTTATTTTAGTTTCTTCAATAGCTAGAATGGTTAGTTGATCATTTTCAATAAAATCCCTAAACACTTTATATTTGTTATTATGGTTTAGGCCTCTAATGTTTCAAGTGTTAGGAATATAGAATGTAGAGAAATAATAATGAAATAAATATATTAAAATTCAAAAAAATTAATAGAATAGAGACACATTTTTAATGTGGTTCACCCAATATGGGCTATGTCTACATAGAAACTATCAGTCCTTATTATTCAGTTCAACAAATGAAGAGAAAAACCTACAATACATCCAATGCAATATCCTCTTCACTCTCTCAATATACCACCTAATTGAAATTCTCTAATATCAAAAGAGGGTTAAAAATTAGGGGGGAAATGTGCTAAATTAATTTTTACCATTAGATCTAAAACCTAATAGTAAACGATCCAAATTAACTACAAAATTACAATATTTTATAATGCATTTTTCACAAAATTTTGCTTTAAGGTTACTTCCCCTGAAACCCTACTAGGGGGGATCCAAAATAGGTCACCACCCCTTTAGATCCCCATGGTGACCATAATGTTGGGGGGCGGGGGGGGAGGGGGGGGAATTGCCCCTGGGGGGGTGGAGGGGGAGGGAATTACCCCCCCACACCCGTTATTAGGAACTGGGCATTAAAATAAGATCAGGATCCACCATCTAACAATCTCCCACTTGGAGACTGATTGTTACAGCTCCACCTCTACAACTCTTGGAATTTTTTTGAAATTTTACATTGACATGTTTCTCATCTTCCTAGTTATCTTTGAGGACCTATTAAAGCTGCAAAACTCTCCATCTTATCTTTAGTGACTACCTTTGTTAGCATATTTATAGGATTTTGACTCGTATGGATCTTTTCCAACTTCAATTGACCATCCTCCAAAACTAAATGAATGAAGTGATACTTAAGTTGTATATATTTGTTTCTTGATTGGAATTTAAATTTATTTTCTAAATGAATTGCACTCTAGTTATCACTATACAACCTAGAATCTTTTTGCTTATACCTCAACTCTTCCATGAACTATTGCATCCATATCATCTTGTTGCTGGCTTCCATAGCTATAACATATTCTACCTCTATAGTTTACAAAGAAACTATCTTCTATAATTTTGAAATCCAACTAACTATTGTGTCACTAATAGTGAATACATAACCTATGGTTCTCCTACCATCTAAATCTCTAGCCATATCTGCATCAACATATCCTTGTAAGGTAACATAAGAACCTTCATAGCATAAATGCCTATCAATGGTCCCTCTCAACTACCTAATAATACACTTGACTTCATCCCAATGCTCTTTTCCTAGATTGTTCATAAACCTACAAAAAAATCCCAATACATGAGCAATATATGGTCTAGTGCACACCATAACATACATTAAAATTATAACTAATGAAGCATATGGCACTTTGGTCATGTAATTGATTTATTCCTATGTTTTAGGACACTGTTCCTTGATTAATTTAAAGTTCCCTCCCAAAGGTGTACTCATAGGTTTTACATCTTGTATATTCAACTTGACTAACACCTTCTTGATGTATTCCTATTGAGACAATGTCAATTTCCTATTTTTCCTATATTTTTTTATTCTCATACTGAAGATTTGCTTTGTAGCACCCAAATCCTTCATTGAAAATGAATCTACTAGTTTTATTTTCATCTCATTTATATCAAGCATGTTAGACCGTAACAAGCATGTCATTTAAATATAATAACAAGATAATATAACTATCATTATCTAATCTCTTAAAGTAAACATAGTGGTTAGAATGTTATCTAGTATAACCTTGTTCTACCATAAACATGACAGATTTTAAATACCACTATCTTGGAACTTGTTTTAATCCATACAAACTCTTCTTCAACCTACACACCATTTTCTGCTTACCTTTGACTACATATCATTGTGGCTGCTTCATATATATTTCCTCCTCCAAATCACCTTGAAGGAATGAAGTCTTCACATTAAACTATTCAAGGTTTAAATCTTCTTCTACTACCAAACTTAAAATAGTTCTTATAAAAGTCATTTTAACTACTAGAGAAAATATTTTGTCAAATTCAATACCTTTATTTTGTGCAAACCCCTTTATAACACATCTAGCATTGTACCTCTTTTTGCCTCCATATTCTTCCTTTAACCTATAAATCCATTTATTTTTCAATGATCTTTTACCTATAGGAAATTAAACCAAATTCCATGTTTGGATGTGTACCAAAGATTCCATCTCATCTTTCATTCATTGCTCCCACTTTTTTCTAGTTTCTACCTACATTGCTTCTTCATATCTTTCTGACTCACTACCATTAGTCAATAATAAATAATAAAGTAAAGGAGAATAACATTCAGGGGGTCTACTTACTCTATTATATCTTCCAACTACACTTCCAAGAGTTTGAGGTACTTATAGTTTTTACACATTTTGATTTTATCACACTTTTGGAATTTTATTTCTAGTAATTTCATCAAATACTGCATATTCTGTATTTGACTTTTCTTGTTTCTTTTTCTGCAAATGATCTCTATACATGACCTTTTCGTTAAAGATCACATCTCTACTCTTAATTATTTTATGATTTTCAATATCCCATAAATGATAACCAAAGTTATTAACTCCATATCCAATAAAATTACATTTCTTGGATTTTGCCTCAAGTTTGGTTTTATTTTCTTTATCAATATGGACAAATGCTTCACAATCAAAAGTCTTTAAAAAGGATTAACCTACCTTATTACCTATTAATTATTATTATATAATGCCACCATCTAAAGGACTTGAAGGCCCTCTGTTTATTAAATAAATATTAGTATCCATAACATCTTCCCTAAACTATAAGGGAAACCCTGCAAGCAATTTCATACTCCTTGCACTATCCATGGTTGTCATGTTCATCCTTTCTAACACACCATTTTATTTTGGTATTCTTGGAACTATCTTCTCTCTACAAATCCTATGGGATGAATATTAATTATCAAAATACTTACTATAGTCTTCACCTATATTGTCTAATTTGACACACTTCAACTTATTTCTTATCTCATTCTCAGCTAAATCTTTTCATTTTTTAAAAGTATCAAAAACATCAAATTTCTTTCATATGTAATAAATCCAAGTTTTTCTAGTTGCATCATTGATAAAAGTAACATAATAAGAAGATATATCAAGGGATGATACCTAAGTTGGTCCCCATACATCTGTATGCACAAGCTCTAACTTTTCATCCTTCTTTTTCCTCTCAACTCTAAGAAATCTGACTCTCTTCTATTTTCCATACACACAGTGCTCACAAAAATACAAATCCACCTTCTTCAAATCTAGAAAAAAATTCTTTGAGTGGAGAATTTTCATCCCCTTCTCACTTATGTGCCCAAGTCTATGGTGCCATAATTTTGTATCTTCTTCTATAGAATCTAAATAAATATAAGAGTCAACATCACCATTATATAAATATAATGTACAGACCTTCTCTCCTTTTGCTATTACTAGTGATCCTTCAGTGACCTTCCATGAATTTTCAATGAATGTAACTATGCAGCCCTTAATTCCTAGCTAACTTGCTAAAATTAGATTTCTTATCAACTTAGGAACATGCCTTACCTCTTTCAGCATCTATTTATTTTCATTCTGTAATTTTGTCTATATCTTACCCTTTCCTACAATTTTATAGGGTTCACCATCACCTAAATAAACTTGCCCAAAATCACCTTAAACATAGTGTAGAAAATATTTCTTATGGGGTGTAACATGAAATGAAGCCCCTGAATCTAAAACCTAAGAATCGTTAATACTAATTAAAGAAAGTATTAAAGCATCTTGTAACACATCACCAACTACATTTTCTTCCTCGTTTTTATATTATTGTCCATCTCCTTGTTTTCCTTTTTAAAACCAATAATCTTTCTTCAAGTGTCCTTTCTTCCCATAAATCTAGCAGACTAATGTTCCTTCAAATTTATATCTACCCTTCCTAGACTTCTCATGATTTCATGGGCCCTTTCCTCTATCCTTTTGTCTTCCCATATTCTCCATAGTCAAAGCATTGCCTAATGTCTCACCTATGTTTTTCCATCACATTTCCTCACTAAGGATAACACCAATAACATCATCAAACTTTAAAGTGTTTGATCCAAAGATAGAATTTGCTCATAGCCATGACCAAGCCATTCCAACTTGCTAGAAATAATCATAGAATCAAAAGATCCCTAACCGCATCATAAAAAATTACTCTTACAGAGCTTAACTAATTTTTGACCATGTTAAATTCATTTAAATGGTTAGTAATAGACCCACCTTTTGACATTTTTAGATTAAATAACTGCTTCATAAGAAATACCTTGTTGGAGGTTGAGGGTTTTCATACACTTTATCTAATTTCTTTATCACATCCACTATTATCTTTTCTTTTGAAATATTTAGGGCCATAGATGCTACTAGGTATAGCTATATTATTCCTAGTGTCTTTCTGTCAAGAACCTCTTAGTCTTCATCCTTCATAGTCATTAGCTTCTTTGCTATTCTACCCAATGGTAAGAAAACATCCTTATGATATATATATTCCTCCATTTTCATCTTCCATAGATGTTAGCTTTGACCATTAAACCTCTTGACCTTAAACTTGCCTTCTTCCACCATTATTCCAACTCAAATAAGGAAACCTCTTTTCTTATGAGTTTATCTACCAAATAAACCTTTGGATTTAATAATAATTGTTAGGAATATATAATGTAGAGAAATAATAATGAAATAAAGACATAATTAAAATTTAGAAAACATAAAAAAATAGAGACATAGATTTAATGTGGTTCACCTAATATGGGCTACATCCACACAAAAATTGCCAGTCCTTATTATTTAGTCCAACAAATGAAGGGACAAACTTGCAATACATCCACTACAATATCCTCTTCACTCTCTCACTATACTTCCTAATTAAAATTTACTCATATCAAAGGAGGGTTAAAAATTATGGAAAAAAATCACTAACTTAATTTTTATGATTAGATCTAAAACCTAATAGTAAATGGTCCAGATTAACTACAAAATTATAATATTTTATAATGCATTTTTCACAAAATTTTGCTTTAGGGGTGCTTCCCTTGAACCCCCACTAAGGGAGGCTCAAAAATAGGTCACCACCCCCTTATATCCCCATGACAACCATCATGGGGGGGGGGGTGGTGAAACCCAATTCCTTAAAATAAGATCAGGATCCACCATCCAACCCTAAGCAAGAACCTTCATTGATCTATTTTAAGCCACTACCTAGTAGATTCTCTTATTAGTTTCAACTCTATCATTGATTACATGCCATTATCAATTTATTATGTTTGATTTGTTCTAATAACTTCCATTTAATTCCTTCCTTTTTTATTTCTAGGACCTATATCTACCTGCCTTTTATTTCCTTTAATAGGGACTTCCTTTTCCCTATAAATCTTTTTGTGTCTGAGGATAGGGGATGTAATTATAGCCATCAATCTACTATTGAAATTTTCCTTTCTATAGACCTCTTCCAACTCTAACTAAACATAAGAAGAGGTGTTGGCCTTGAAGAGAACATAAAAAGAGGAATCAAACTATTAATCCCTTTCATTTAATCCTTCCAATCTATGAAAGGGATTTGGGTGGATCAATGATGTGAATTCCTTAAGTGGAATGTTATCAAAAAATATCTCATGATCTGACTGAGAATTATTCTTCTATCTATACAACTAATTTTGAGGAAAGCTAAGGCATTACTTTATTCCCTTTGAAACTATAGCAATTATAGCAGTGGTATCTTTACGATTCCCAGTTAGAAGGATGTCTCTTCTAGTTTGACTATGATAATGTTTTAGGATTATCCCTACTCTAGTAGGCATGATTTCCTTTTGAAGGTCCTTTTTCACTAACACATGGTGGTGGAGTGGACTATTAAGAGGGGTTGTAGAAAGTTTTTTGTCCTTGTTTTGACTTTTCTTAAGATCCTTAGTAAGCTCCTCTATATTGAGCATGGATTTCCTCATCTAGGTATTTTGGTCTTTTTTAAACATAAAAGCATTCCCTTTATTCATGAATGGTAATTACTTGTCATGTGTCCCATTTTGTTACATCTTTCACATTTCAAAATGGAATTTTCATATTCTATTTTTTGAATTCTTTCCCAACTCAAAGTATTAAGGATGACAAAGGGGGAAGTTATTGATCCATGCAAGTGTTTACACAAAATCTAGCATGAACCATGAGGGTTCTAGCTATTTTAGTTAAATCAAACATTATAAGATACCCAAATGTTTTGGATATGATAATGAATAAATATTCTTCCCAAGACTCAAGTGGCAACCTAGGTAGCCTAACCCATATAAGCATCATATTGATATTTTCATGTTTCAGTTCAAACCCTGGATTCCATTTCTTCAAAAATAGACTTGTTCTACCCACAAAATAAGGACCATTCACCATTATACTACAATATTCCTTTTTTTTATTACATTTAATAAAAAAATTCATTGCTCATGGAAAAAATATCTAATGAACCTTTAGGATTCCAATGAATTTTAGCCCACAATATAAAATGATCAATATTAGTGTACATACCCTTGAACTTGCCCTTCCAATGATGAACTATGCATGTTAGGGCTTAATGAAACCTTGAATATTTTTAACTTGGTTTGCACACATAAGTTCTAGATATTAGTCTTTTGCTCTAAACCTTGAATCTTCCAATTTGGGCATGCCACCTTGAAAAATGAATCTTAAGCGGCTCAAGTGAAGTTTATATGACCTAAAATACCCATATATAATTGATCACTACCTATATATCCATATACCTCAAAGAGTTCCTCAAAATTATGTAGTCCTCCCCCTTATGTGGACCTTTGAGTAAACAAATATGTAATATGTTATATGTGAGTGCATGTGGTGATATAGCTTGTAAATTGATAAATACTACTCATGGGATACTCTTTGAATGCTATAGACATGTAAGGAGACTGATCTTATGAATTATTTTTAAATTTGAAAGAATAGAGTAGTAGAACTTAGTTGTACAAATGATCAACTAAACTTGATAGGTGTTTAATTGGTAAATTACTTGATGATAATGAATGAATTTTTAGTTTATTTTTATACCACACTTTTTTAAATGATATCATTTTATGTTTAATTAATACAAATAATTTTACCCATACATGTCAAAATATTTTCAAATTTCATCATTTATAAGGTTAGACAATAACATCAAATTTGGGACACTAGTTTCTTAATCTAGATGGTACTTTTCAGGAGGATAGAAAGTTGTTAAAGATTTGTAACTATAGGAGTAGGATATAAATAAGGTTTTATGTATACTATGGACTATGAATTATTTGGGTAATCAAACTATTAGGGCCAGACTATAGGATAATAAATTTAGGCATAATGAGATGGAAAATGCAACCTTTTGGAAGTGGGAAGGTCATGAACTGAAGGGTTGAGTGATGAGTGATATTTTTCAAGTTTACAAGACTATTTTACCATATATAATCATATTTTAGTATTTAAATTTTCCATCACTTTAATTCAGTAATGCATAAGGTTTAAATTAATAAATTAAATGAAATAAATACATACAGTAGTGTGTACAAGACACCTTATCTCTTCTTGATCCATGTTTGAATTTTTTTTGCATGTTACTTGCAACCAAGATCATGTTATAGTGTGACTAATACATATAATATGAAAAATAAATAATTAAAATACTTAAAATAAAATATATAAAGGAAAATATACACCTATGTACCAATGCAACCATATTGTTCTTTGGTAGTTTATTTTAGTTATGATGTTTCTTTAGTGAACCATAGGAGAGAGAAGTTCACAACTCAAATTTGGAGATGTGAAGAGGATAATTGGAAGGTGATTATGCCCCCAATATGATGTAAGGGTGAGTTTTTCCATGGCCATCAAGATCACTAAATATCAATCAAAAAACTTGAATGAATACATAATATATCCAATCTCACCCAGGTAAAGTGGTGTAACTATCTCAACCTTAAAAATGGAAGTAGTGACAATGATATCAAGGGTGTTGAGTCTCAACCACATTGCTAAAGGGATCCAATTACTACTAAAAAATTAATCTCAACTAGTGGATCTTGGCAAGGTTGGTGCATATATTTGTGTATAATCTAAATATTTATCTATTATTTGATGTATTTTCATGGCATATGCACCTTTAATGTGTCTCAAACTGAAGTATGTGTAAAAATACTATTAATCATGGGATATACTGAGAGGGGAGGTGAATCAGTATATCATATATCTTATAAAACTTTCCCTTTATCAAATTCCACTTAATCAAACATTCAAGATATGCAATAAAACTGAAACAATAAACACTACACAAAATAAAAAGAGACACCAGATATAACATGGAAACCTAATGTGGGAAAAACCATGGAGAACAATCTCAAGTATATGAATGAGCACCAACCCAAACAATATTCACAAGCACCAACTTACAGGAGCACCAACCCCTTTGTTAAGCACCAACACATCAACTATTTGTGAGTACCAACCGACAAGAGCACTAACCCCTTTGTTGAGTATCAACACAACAAAAATTCATGAGCATCAACCCACAGGAGCACCAACCCCTTTGCTGAGCACCAACCCATAGGATCACCAACCCCTTTACTGAGCACTAACACAACAACAATTTGTGAGCACCAACCCACAAAAGCACCAACCCCTTTGTGTATACCACACAACTATCTCTCAATGTTTCTATCTCAACAAATGATAGTTCATTACAACATCTCTTTCCTCTCTCTCACCTTTGCTCTTCTAAGCTAGATATAACAAATACAAATCATATTCATCTCTCAAAATTGCTCTTCTAAGCTATATATTACAATATCAAATCAACCTCTATCACTCACATTACAAATGGCTTCTCAAGCCTTTATTTATAGTTTTCCAAATGAACTTTGGCCTTCCCCCTTTATGACCCTTCAATCCTCATGGAAAATGGTGCCAAACTTGTATGACCCTTCATATCCTTGCCTTTGAAAATTCATGTGATGACCCTTCATGAGCAAAAATGTCCTTCCCTCTTTTGTCCTTATCTTGGTGACTTTTCATATTCCTCAAAGTGTCCCTTCATGAGAAATTGTGCCCTTCCTCTTTTGTCTTCACTTGGTGACTCTTGGAATTCCCCAAGATGACTCTTCATGGGAAAATGCATCCCATCCTTCTTTTGTATTTACCCCATGGCTCTTTGACTTCTCCATGGGCCCTTCTTTTATTTCATATGTAACTAAAAATATATTCGTTAATATTAAATAAATATTAACACACATTAGCCAAGATATATTTATTATAAACATTATTAAATGCAATGGGGCCTTTATCACCAATAATGCTAGACCTTTGACATTAATGACAATAATTCCAACAACCTCAATCTTAAAACTATGACATCCTATCACCTACACATATTGTCATCGAAAAACATACAATAACTTCCCTTTACTATAGAAACATGTACCTATTCACTGTACCTATTTTTGCACCTATACCTATTATCCTCCCCCTTTGACATCAATGGCAAAGGGCCTACCTAGAGCTAATACTTAGCTCCCCCTCAACTAATGATGAACATCAATGGCTGGAAGTAATATAAATTACTCCCAACTCCTCTTGTATATCTTTGAATGTATCCTTTGATCATGCCTTTAAGAAGATATCTAATAATACATACACATTGTTCCCTATCCTTTGAGCATCTAAAATCAACTCATTTGAATATTTTCTTATAATATCACAACCTTATATATGAAACTTTAATGTGTATCCTTGATCACATATTTGAATAGCACTCAAAATATTGTGCTTAAGAACTTTTACATATAAAACATTTTTAGTTTTAGTTCTACCATTATCTAAACTTAGTGTACCTTTTCTAGAAATTATGGCAATAGTATTGTCTCCAAATTTCACTGTGCTACCATTGATCTTCTTCAAGGTTATGAACTTTCTCTTATCTCCTATCATGTGCCTCAAACATATGTTATCAATAAACCATGGCTTTTCTTCATTTCTTGCATGCAAATCTGTCTAGACCAACATAGAACATTCAGGTTGTTTCTTCTACCATGTCTAAACCTTTTTCTTGATGAATGGAGCCATAAAACTCTAGTCCTTCTTAATTGACTCAAATACGCTTCTATAATATTGAGCTATGTGTCTGAAGTTGTTACACTTGTAACAAATTATGGTATCTTCATCAAATCTTGATAGAGGAGCAAAAGAGTTATAGCTTTTGCTTGACTCTACATGACCTTCCTTTTCCTTATTTCTGAGATTGTTAGCTCTTTTTATACATTCTAATTTATTATGACCATATCTATTACAATAAAAATACTAACCATAAATATAGGACCTATTTGTGTATCTCTAACTTGATTGCCTTTTATAGCTTTGTTCCTTCCTACCTTCTTTGTCCTCTATATTCTACACTTCTTCCCTTCTTGTTTCCTCATTTGTAAGAGCTTCAACATAGCTCTTCTTCTTTTCAAAAATGATACCTATATTATTTGATATTTCCTTTTGGATTTCTAATATCTTATTTAGCATATTATTGTTATTCTCAAATTTTGAATCATTGGCTGCTCTATCATTGATTACTTTATTTATTTTATCAAGATCTGCTTTTAAAGAATAAATTTCAATAACATACCTCTCACATTATTTTCTTACTATTTCCAACTATGCCATTAGATATTCTTCATTCTTCTTGGCTTTTTCAAAGTGTGCTTGTAGATCTTCAATTATCTCCTTTGACTCCTTTTCATTTTTCTCGATTTGGTGCTTCAATCTTCAATTCTTCTTTTCAACAACTTTTAACTCTTCTATGGCACACATGAGTTCTCCTTCCATATTCACTTTAGCTTCCTCCTCTTCTTCTTCTTGATCACCTTCATGTATGGCCATGCTTGCAAATGAAAAGTGCTCTATTGTCATCTTCATCATCACTAGAACTATCACTTGATTCTTGAGTCTTAGTTTTCTCTTTCTTTGATGTCTTGAAAGTTGATTCTCTCTTTGAGGATTTATCTTGTTCTATACACATCTCATATGCTATGAGAATACCGTGAAGCTCAACCATCTTTAGCTTGGCTAAATTCTTCATCTCCTCGATTGTTGAAACCTTTGCATCATATCTCATTGGTAGAGATCTCAAAACCTTTTGCACCACCATTGACTCTTCTAACATTTCTCTAAGACCTTGAACTTGTTTTACTATTTGATCAACTC
Source organism: Torreya grandis (assembly GCA_037957365.1). Lineage (NCBI taxonomy): Eukaryota > Viridiplantae > Streptophyta > Pinopsida > Cupressales > Taxaceae > Torreya > Torreya grandis. Next base: position 1,207,654 of record JARHVA010004894.1, on the reverse strand, counting down.
GCAAGAGATAACTTTCTATATCCTCTTCTTCTTCCATCTTCAAACTTTCAAACTATCTTCTAAAAGTCTAAAGCTTAGCTTGCTGAACCTTTCCATCACCTTTGTAAATATTCTCATGTTTTACCCGTGTTTCATGAGCAAATTTACATTTCATAACTTTAACAAATTTAGATTCACATAAACCAAATAAAATAGCATTTAAAGCTTTAGCATTACATTCACTTGCCTTCTTTTCTACTAGAGTAATTACATATGCCTGTGGCTCTCATATTCCTCCACCATTGCTTGCCATATGTCAAATCCAAGGGCCATCAAATAAATCTTCATTCTCATGCTCCAAAAATCATAATTCATCCCATCAAACAAAGGTTCCTTATTTGTAGAAAATCCTTCATGTGATCTAGCCATCGTGCTTTCCTGATCTACCTTCAAGTTGTAAATCTTTTCAAAAGGAACCTACTCTGATACCAATTGTTAAGCACGAGATATACTGAGAGGGGGGGGGTGAATCATTATATCATATATCTTATAAAACTTTCCCTTTATCAAATTCCACTTAATCAAACATTCAAGATATGCAATAAAACTGAAATAATAAACACCACACAGGATAGAGAGAGACACCAGATATAACATGGAAACCCAATGTGGGAAAAACCATGGAGAACAATCTCAAGTATATGAATGAGCACCAACCCAAACAATTTTTAGAAGAACCAACTCTTATAATCACTAACTCCTTTGTTGAGCACCAACACAACAACTATTCATGAGCACCAACCCATAGGAGTACCAACCCCTTTGTTGAGCACCAACACAACAACAACTCATGAGCACCAACCCACAGGAGCACCAACCCCTTTGTTGAGCACCAACACAGCAACAATTCATGAGCACCAACCCACAAGAGCACCAACCCCTTTGTTGAGCACCAACACAGCAACAATTCATGAGCACCAACCCACAAGATCACTAACCCCTTTGTGTATACCACACAAGTATCTCTCAATGTTGCTATCTCAACAAATGATAGTTCATTACAATATCTCTTTCCTCTCTCTCACCTTTACTCTTCTAAGCTAGATATAACAAATACAAATCATATTCATCTCTCACAATTGCTCTTCTAAGATAGATATTACAATATCAAATCAACCTCTATCACTCACATTACAAATGTCTTCTCAAGCCTTTATTTATAGCTTTCAAAATGACCTTTGGCCTTCCCCCTTTATGACCCTTCAATCTTCATGGAAAATGGTGTCAAACTTGTATGACCCTTCATATCCTTGCCTTTTAAAAGTCATGTGGTGACCCCTCATGAGAAAAAAAATCCTTCCCTCTTTTGTCCTTATCTTGGTGACTTTTCGTATTCCTCAAAGTGTCCCTTCATGAGAAATTGTGCCCTTCCTCTTTTGTCTTCACTTGGTGACTCTTGGAATTCCCCAAGATGACTCTTCATGGTAAAATGCATCCCATCCTTCTTTTGTCTTTACCATGTGGCTCTTTGACTTCTCCATGGGCCCTTCTTTTATCTCATATGCAACTAAAAATATATTCATTAATATTAAATAAATATTAACACACATTAGCCAAGATATATTTATTTAAAACATTATTAAAATCAATGGGGCCTTTATCACCAATAATGATAGACCTTTGACATCAATGACAATATTTCCAACAAATACAACCTTTATTATGTAAACTATGTATAATATCTTTCACAAATCTAAAAACTTTGTCCCAAATCTATAAAATCAATGTCAAATGTATAGTATTATAACCCAAGTGTTTATATAAATCATGTAAACTATATCTAATTATATATATGTAGACTCATGTATTTATGATGTGGCCCCAATAATATGCCCCTCTTTTTGAGGTGATGGGAATACAACCTCATAGTCATGTTATCTCAAAAGGATAAGATAACTATGCCATATCTATATCAATCATGTAGTAAATAATAATATAATGTTATCATGTATAACTATATATATCAATGAATATCATAGCATCAAATCATAACAAGTCCTAAGATACATGATATGGATCATGGTAATGCCTAGAAGTAATAAACACAAGCTCAAAAAATAATCAAGCACAAACATAAGAGCACTCAATGTCACATAAAAAGGGGTATAAGGAGACCACAAATAAGAGGCATGTAAAAATGCCTCACACTTAAGGGGAGGACATGTTCAAATGTTTACACACCAAATAAATAACACTCATGGAACTATGATCAACAAATAAGGAACATGTTCAGATGTTCCATATTTGAGACAAGGTTGAAAAAAATAAGTACACTCAATTAATCCATGTGAGAATATGAATAGGTGAAATATAATCAACTAGCATAATAATGACATACTAGTCCCCACATACATGTGTAAGTAAATTGTCTTATGGCATAAAATATCTATCACATTGTGTAAGATGTAAACATGACTATACACATGTGTAAGCATTAGTATATAAGCTCAAAATGATAATTTCGAGTGATTATAGAATAATATAACCTATATCAATTGTGATCAATAGAATTATATTCCCCTAATGTAATGTGTCATTTGCATAGAGGAAAGGTCCAAAATACATATGCTCATGTATCATGTAACTAATGTATGTCAGTATCACACTCAAGTACCCATGAAACATATATGTGTATTTAAAGTAAATATTATATGATATCTAATAAACATAAAAGAAAAAATATATGCCAAAGCTAGTATTTAAATGCTAAGTATTTTTTATTTATTTTTAAAAAAATTATATTATTGAATTTTTTTTTTTTAATTTTGAATTGAGAAGTGAGAATTATAGCCAATTATCCCATCTAAGTAATGATCATAGGGTGATCTAGGTTTAGGATAGGGTCAAAAAAAACTCATCATGTTTTCAAGGATCATGTATATGTGTCAAATTTATATGTAAAAAATTTGTAACACTCTACCTATACCTCATAAGACTCTATGGTCATAAAACATTATTAGAATATGTAGTGGTTCATGAAACCCATTAATTAGTGCTCTATGAATTGTTTAGTGTATCTATAATTTTGGGTCCTTGTAACCTCTCTAAAACATGTTGATCTAGTCTCAACAATTGGTTAAGATTTTTAGGTGTATATGATGTATCTGTGGACTCCACTATTTATCTCTAATGAAATAACCTCTCTATTATTAGTCACTTAGGAAAGGGGATTATATATTTTTTTATTTTCACTCATGATTAACTTTAATAGGTTGTATAAATAGTTATCCTGGAATAAACATATCTTGTTATAGTGGATGTTCATACTGAATTCGTGAAACTTTGATTACCATAATAACATGAATATACTTGAGACATCTATGCACTTTTGAGGGAACTATGTAGATATTATGAATCCAAGGTCATCCTAGTAATATATCAAAATATACTTTGTGGTATAATAAAAATTATTATGATCACATGTGATAAACCAACCTATAATGGTAAATTAATCTAACCAAAAATATATTTTCATTTCCCATAAAATGATCTAACCATCTTGGTCTAAGAGTATAAATAATCATGTGTATATCCAAAATGTGAGAATCATGTCATGGTCCATTTATTCCCACTAGAACCATTATCAACCTTAACATTTCATATAAGATAATGATTAATATGTGATCTAACAAATAATTTGTGAATATCTAAGTCATCCACAATTTCACTCTCATCAAATTTAGTATAAGTTATTTGAACCATAAGATGTTTCTCATGTGTAATTGTGCCAATAATCCCATCTAATGGGTACTTATAATATGATGGAGGAGGATAGAATTTATATTCCATATGTTATTTTGATGCTTGCTTAGAATGATATTGTAAAGCATTATGGAATATATTTTGGTTTTAATGGTCACAATGTTATGATCTTGAATCCTTTGGAATATAATCCAATGCGATATTTTCACTATCAATTAGGTATTGTCTATTGTGACTCAATTTGTAAAATTTGTTCATACAATTCCCAACACATTGGTTATGGTCATGAAAATAATTTTCATTATATATTTTTGGTAGAGATCAACTCATATCAACCTCTAAGGGAAGAGGGAGAGATATGAGATGGCACTCCACTAGATTCTTAAGGAGTAAATCTAGAAACTTGGGTAATCATGTAAATTGTATCCTATGTGAATTGTATTAGATGATCTAATTAGGTTGTTATGACACCATATTCACTATTGTTATTTCTTCCTTATTATCCTCTAGATATTTTACCTTATAGCTTAGAGTGATATGAAATTTAGTATTTGATGTAATCTGTGTGTTGGATATATACTTAAGTTTGTTCAATGCTATAAGTCTCATTTACCAATCTGAGATCATATGAAATAAGTCAAAAAAAGATTAAAATTTATTAAAGACAATAGACTCATGTAGTGGGGTAAGTGAACTTTGATTAAATATATCTTCAATATCTTTATCTACCATGTGATTTTTCATTTTATATAACATTATCTTATACCTCAAAACATATAAATTGATGGGTGTATTAGTTCCTTGATTTATCTTTATAATTTGTGTATATAACATATTTTTAGTAATTTTGATTAAAAAATGTGCTAGGAACTGACCCATTAGACATTTTAATTCTTTCATTGATCATATTTATAGATCATATAAATATCTTAAATCATAGTCCTTTAGGATTATTATAAATACTTTGGTCAAAATTTTATCATTGGAAACATAATCAAGACATGCTTCATTGAAAGATGATAAATGTTTCTCATAGTCACCCTTTCCATCATAAAGTGTGAAGTGATATATAACTTGTTGGAAAAGGGTACAAAGACATCTGAAGTGCAAGATGATTATGCAATACATCTTGTGAATCAATAGCATGAGTTTATTTTGAATATTTTTGCTCAATATTTGTAACCTTATCTTCCAAGATTTTAATAATTTGGAGGAAATGTTGTATATTGGACCCATTAATATTTGATAATTTGGAAGTCACAAAAGGGGATGCAAATAATGGTTGTGTTTATTTAGGCATTTAAATTGGTAATTGAGTTTAAACATTGATTTTCCACACAGAGGATGTTGTAATATGCGATTGGTCTTGAGGGAACAATGTCTTGAAGATATATCCCATGCCCCCACTATATGTATGAGTCAATCATGTGATCTAGGGAAGGGATAATTGGATTGATGGTATATAGGTATATCTAGTAGCCCTAATATTTAGATCAATATATGCAAATGGTGGTTCACTTATGTGTTTATATTTTATAGTTTCAAATATATTATTGAGGATATTTTAGCTGATTCTGATATATTTAGGATTTTAATGAATATGCTCTTGATATTTTGAAATAAATTTAACTTTATCTTAATATAAACTCTCATGTTCATTATTATCATGTGATTTTCTATTTTCATCATTAGATTCATCCTCCATGAGATCATTTTTAGTATTTTGATCTTTTTTATTATTAGCATTCTCATTATTGATAGAATTTGATAGGGAATTAGATTTATACAATTTAGTTTGTAGAAGAGGAAGTTCAAGATTCTCAATAAGTATACCACCTATTCTATCACTATGCCTAGGTTGCATAGATATTGATAAAATCAAGATATGAAAAATTATTTTAGTCTATAAGTCTCAAAGGCTAAAAACCATAGAAAAAGCTATGGTTTTAATATAAGAATCATAGGTTAGGTTCACCAAATGTTTAACCCATTTTATATTGTGAGGGTTAGGGGGAAGAATAACATAATCAATCAAATGGCTAAGATATTATAAAAATAGGCCAATTATATAATTTAAATTCACAATATTTTGATAGAGTGTTGAGTTATGAAAGTATGCTATATTTAGAAAGTAAAATTTCAAATAGTAACTTTAATGTATAAGAAAAAATAATAAATTATTTTAAATTATTTATTTATGTGCATGAAAATTTGCTAGATGTAGACATTAGAGAAGACATAATTATAATCTGCAATGATTCATTAGATTATTAATATTTACTTTATGTAATTCTAGGCAATATCATCAAAGCCTCTATCTTGAATATGAAACTTTTTTCCCATATGGAAAATAGGTATTTTTTATAAAACCAAGTATGGATTTTATGATTCATTTTCACCTTGAAAAAAAATTAACTCGAATTGTGCACACAAATTTTTGATATTAATATTTTTCTTAAAGCCCTAGGTCCTTCAAATTTAGCATGTCACCTTCAAAATGGTGGTTAGTGGGCTCAAGTGAATAAAATTTGACCTCATATACCCATATGTAAATGATTTTTGCATACATATCCATATACTCTAAATAGGAATATAGACTAATGTAGTTTTTCCCCTTATGTAGATCTGCGTGTGAATAATTATGTAATATGTTATATGTAAGTGCATGTAGGTATCTATCTTGTAAATTGAAAAATAATAATAATGGACTGATATTTTCATGATTTATACCTATAAGAAGACTAATCCTATAACTAATTTTTAAATAGTAAAGAATAGGGTAGTAGAACTCAGTTGTACAAATTATTAAGTGAGCTTGATAGGTGTTTTCTTTGTAAATTGCTTGATGTTAATGAATGAAATTTTGTTTTGTATTTATGACAAAAAAAATTTAATGATATTATATGATGGTTAATTAATACAAATATCCTAACCCACATATTCCAAAATATTTTCAAATTTGACTATTTATTAGGTTCACACACTTGTGTTAGATCTAGGATGTTAGTGTTGATGTTAGTGATCTAGTTTGGATGGTAGTGTCCATGAGAATAGAAATTTGTTGAAGATTTATAACTTATAGAGTAGGATATAAATAAATTTTTATTCATATTTTGGGTTATATGTGATATGGGTAATTAGAATATCAATGTTTGACTATAAAATAAATAATTTAGGCACAACAAGAAGGCAAATGTGAGCTTTTTGGTAGTGGGAAGGTCATGAATTGAAGTTTTGAGAGATGAGTGATATGTGTCAAGTGTATAAGACTATTTTATAATAAATAATGATATTTTATTATATACACCAAACAACCTCTTTAAGGGCTTAACTTTACAAGTTAATCTACTAACTTTTAAAGAAAATTACCAACTAGTGTTTTATTTTGAATAATGTAAAATGAATATTAAGAACATAACTATATTTTATTTTACATAAATACAACATTTATTTCATTCCTTAATTATTTCAAACTTTTTTCAATGGGGTTGTAAGAGAAAAACTATTCATACTTGAACTATATATTTACTACAAAATTCCTTTAAGTTTTCACATAATAAATTATTGTAAAAACCTCAAAATAATATTAAAATTTTACAAGGCTTCCAAAAAACCCAAGATAAAATATAAAAAATTGTTTTAAAAATATGTAATCTCAAAGGAATACATAATATCCATACATACAATCCAAAGACTAAGGTGAAGAGCAGCTCACATCCCATCCTATTGACAAAATTAGGCATCTACCCTAAACATCTAAGAACCAAGGAATTCCACCACTATTCATGTAGATTAAAAATCAATCTCTCTAGGTTATGATTAAGCAATGATTTTTTTAATTTTGATGGGAATGGTATACTAGGTGATACCTCAAGCCTAGTACCCCATATTATGGACTAATAAATAGTTTTTATGTTATGATCAAATTCATACATATAAACAAATTAAATAATAATTTCCAAAGGAACATACTTAAATAAATTTAAAGGAAGCATATAACTCTCTTGTATAAGTCTTTGATACTAACTTAAAATGAATAAGAGTATGATGGTTTGAGTAAAATATCTCACACTTGCCCACCCTAAAATAACTAGTCAAGCCCATGCAGGAAGCATAACCTCACATTTAAAACATTTAAATATGATTGTCAAAATATAAAACTAAAGTGGGAGAAAAAAACTTCCCAACCACCCTTAATAATTTATACAAAATAAATGGCCTTAGGCCCAAAAATTTTATAAAGTAAGAGAATGATTAAAATTCAAAAAAAATTGTCAATCAATTAGAAACTTGATAAAAATTTTAGAGGGTATTAATAGGATATTATTAACAAATATATTATATAAAGGTGAATATTTAGTTCCAAACTAAAGTCATTCATTTGAGAATTAAAAAATACCCTTCCTTTATGGCTTATCTTCCAAATATCATCCATCTCAAAATATATCTTGGTAGTCTCTCCATACTTAATATCCAACTCAATTTTTAAAATGGAAAAATTTGTGCACAAAGATGGATTCTGGTTTACTTATAAATATTCATCAATCCTTGGTGAATGTAAAGGTGGAATTTATCCATCAAACACCTTTACCTCTCCTAAAATTATTCTAATATCAATTAATTTTCTTGCAAGGCCCATGCTCATTCTTACATGGTGTGAGAGAAATAATGACTTATTCATAATCAATAAGTGCTTCCCTTCTTCAAATTATACTAATGTTTACATATATAGCATAAAATTATTTTTAAAATATTAAAATACTCCTATGCATCCCTTTTCATCAAAAGGCTCTAATTTGAATGTAAAATATATCAAATTAGTCTTATAAGACCCTCTAAATTTGGTTTTTAAATTTAATTCAATTTTTATAAGTTGTGACGTCATGTTGGCTCCATTTTTATCCTTATGACTTCTTAAATAATTAAATAAAGATTTAAATTATGGATAAAGAGTGAATGAATAGTTTCCTTTGTCATAAATGTTCTTAAATTAAATCAAGTTACTATAACATAATTATTAAGAGACATAAGTTAGGTGTCAACTAGGAACACAAAACATCTAGTGAATGGTAAAATTCATGACTAATTTAGTCCAAAATCCTTTCTTGTCTGCTTGTACTCCTATAAAATAATGTACACAAAAGTTTTTCTAACCAAAATAATTAAACATGAATAAATCTAAAGTAACTTTTACAAACACACAATGCATACATAATAACATCATAACAATAACACTATCTCAATATATCATATGAATTAATTATTAATATTTAAGTATCTATATTCTCAATCAACATGATATTAGTATAATAACACACACAATAAAATAAAATAAATAAATATAAGATGTATAAATTGAACCTTAGAGTGTATATAAATATTGTGATTCATTGTTTTATCCAACTAATAATATGGTTTAATGCTCATGTTTTATATATACTTTGATACTAGCTTCCTCTAACCATGCGTGCAATGTTGTATATTTAATTTCCCATATAATTTTATATGGTTTTAATAATTAATTATAGTATTTATTTTTAATTAGTGGGTAGGCAATAATTGGTGCATACTTATCCACAATCCATTATTAGATAATCTTATCAATTAAGTAAATACTTAACTCAATTATTGCTATGTACCTAGGGATATGATATATTGATGTATATGGGTTGATGGAGATGCCGACATGTGGCACACATCCCCTTAGTTATGTGGGTAAAATATATTAGGATAATAGAGTAACTTGTGGAAGTAATACATTAGGTAATGGTCGGCCTACATTGGGATTAGGAGGTTATCCATCCATGGGTTAGATAGATGTATATATATAGGAGATGATTATCATGGTAAAGATATCAAGTAAGCACTAAGTCTTCTATTGTAAGAGGATATTTGAGGTTGTCCCCTCGAAGACACATTGTGGAGTTATTCCTTCCTAAAGAAGTATTATATGGTGTTTCCCTACCTTAAGGTTATTTATACATATATTGAATATCAAGATCATATCAAGTGGTATCAGAGCTTCGATTTGGGCAATTTGTGGAGCAAAACCCTAGTTTTTTCTAATCGTCAATAAATTTTGATTGGTTGTGATTTTTTCCACAATTTTTTTATTGGATATGGATAATATTTCAAATAAGTCACAGTAAAAAAAAATGAGATTTTTTAATTCTTTTTGATGGAGTTATTTCTATTTTACGGTTTATAATAATTTCACTATATCTTCCAAAATATAGGGAATTTTTATTCAAAATTTTTACTAGAGATGTAAGTACATATAAGAGAAGCATAGTAAAAATTTCAATTTTTTTGAATTGTTTGAAGTGATTTGTTGCAATTTTATGGATCAGTTTTGACATTTTAGGGTTTCATGAACCTTAATTTTTTTTATGGATCATGGAGTTGCAAACATTTTTAGGGGAAGATAATATTGATGATAGAGAATGGTGGATCTATTTGGAGAATCATTTTACAAAAACTTTTGGGCAAAGATGATTACTTCCTTTTTTGTTTGGGCCTGCACTACATTGGTTTGATCAATTGAGCTATACAGAAAGGTTTTCTTCATGGAAAGAAATGGAATAGATCTTTTTAGATCGTTGGGCTATAAAACAAGAAGTAGAAAAAGAAGAAGCAGTAGAAGAAGAAGAAAAAATAGAAGAATCATCAGAAGAACAAGAAGAAGTAGAAGAAGCAATAGAAGAAGAAGAAGAAGAAGAAGAAGAATTGGATGATAAAGGTTGAAATTATTTGGCTCCAAAGAAGTCTGAGTCAATTTTTCAATTTCATGGATGCATTCAAAATAAAAGGGTTATTGTGTCCATAAACCCTACCAGTAAGAATAACTTCATCAACATGAATGTGTCCAAGCATCTACATGTTCAAGAAAATAATATCAAAGAGGTTCAATTAGATGGTAAGAATATTTCAATGTTTGAAGATCTAAATCTCATTATGGAAAAATATGTTTTGCATTCAGATTTTTATGCTTTGGATATGGATGATTTGGATATAGTTCTTGGATATCCATGGTTAAAGACTTTGGGAACAATGAATATTAATGTACAAAAAAATTTCATGAAGTTTTGGTATAAGAAAAAGAATATCACTTTACAAGATATCATAGTGAAAAAGTCACCAATAACAATCCAGGTAGATCATGAGGATGAGATTAAAATAGGTGATGAAGATCATGATAAAGATTTAGATGATATAGATAAAGACACAATACAAATGAACACTTCATCTACTCAAGAGACAAAGAAGGAAAAGGTAAAAGAGGTAGAAGTAAAGGTGGATAATGTCAAAGTATTGGAAAAGGTTGAGGTATATAGACACCCACATCATCATGAGAGGAAAAAATCATGGAACTAGGTGAGGAAGTGTCATAACAACAATCATTTTATCTATACAGGAAATCAAATTTCCAATAATTTTGGATATGCATGGAATCCAAAGAAAAAATAATATGGCACATGGAATCAATGGGGAAATCACTATGATTATGCATGGAAAAATACCTACTATGGTCATGGTTGGAATCAGAGTAGCACAACAAAATATGGTACATGGAATAAAAAGAGGAATAATTATGCTTAGACACCAAAGCAGTATAATTATGATCATGAATGAAATCAAAGGAGCACAGTGGATTTTAGACATAAGTGTAGACACCGAAATCGTGTCTACTCCTTGGTCGACTCCCCCACCTTGGTCCCCTTGGTCCACTTCTACACATTCCTAACCCACAAACTTATTAATTTAAAATAATAACTTATTTTAAATTAATAACACCTCATCCATGACACCTCACCCTGCCTTGGATACCTCCCCTTGGATGCCTCCCATCACCCTATGACCAATTTATGACCTATTTCAACCCTCCCACTCACCTCTCACACCTATTAAACCCACCTTCAACCATTTTCCAATGACAATCAAACCTGGCAGTTGCAAGAATGGGCAAAAGGCTAAAAATAACCTCTTTTCCCATTCTTCAACTGCCGACATCGGTCAGTAGTCAGCCGATGTCGGCAGTATCACCGACATCAGTTTCTTTAAAACTAAATTCCTGCACCCTAGGATGTAGAATCAATCAATCACAGACCACGAATGTAAATTCTGTCTCAGACTCTCTTCCTCTCTCGGCTCTCAGACCTAGACATCAACAAGAACTCTCTAGGATCAATCATCAGACTTCAACCAACGCTCTTCTGGCTACAGACACAATAGGGACAAGCGTCTCAAACATCTCTGGCTTTGCACCAAGCAGGAGGTAAGTATTCTTCTTCCCTTTTTATTATTCCAGTGATCTAGAATGTACTTAGAATGTATAAGCAATTAGCTTCTTCTCATTACTTCTAAGTATTATCAACTAGACTCAGCTGTCAACTAGACCACACCTGATTCTCTTCCTGAAAAGGCTGAGAGGCCTTTCCCATATCTTTCCCTCTTTTGACAACCTATCATCTACCCCTTGTCCTTCCTCAGACCTTACCCTCTACCCTGCAAAACCCTGCACAAACCATCAGACTCCCAGACTACCCCAGACCATTCCATCGACCAGAGACCCATCCAGAACCTGTCCAAGGCCATTGCCCTGATCGACGCTGGCCTCCAGGCTCATTGCCCCTATTGACGTCGATAGACTAACCTACACCAGCAACCTTAACCAAACCAAAATTGGTAGACTAACCAGCACTGGTGACTGTGGTAGACTGACACAGATAGCAGGTACACATTATCTAGTTTCCTCTTTGCTAGTCATTTGTCATTTCTTTATTTCTGACACTTTTACTTATTAATAGTGGAATGTCATCCCACAAGGAAGTCTTTGCACTTCTGGGATTGAGCTTTTGCTTGGCAGTCCACCTTATCTCTCTCTAACAATCTCTGTGTTTGAGTGTCTTTCTTCTATAGGTGTCATCCTCCACAGCCAAAGAGGAGTCCCTACAATGTCTGGATAACGGTGTGCAAAACTCATCTGGGTATGTACAAACCCTTGACCATTATCATAGTTTCTTTCATCTTTTGAATGTGGAAAAGCAAAAACTTGTTGGAAACATTCTGGCACGCCCGGTGGGACCCTAGGACTTTTCCTTGGGTTCATTATTTTTCTTCTAAAACAAACTTTTCATATAGGTGCATTAGGTCTCTTCTTGCATCCTTTTCCTCTATCTCTTCCAAAAGACACTATCAGCAAAGTTAAAAAGAACCCTTCTTTTTCTTTCCTTCTTGCATCTAGAGTAGTGAAGTTCATACTCTTAACCTTTTCTCAACTTGTTTGCATCCAAACACACATTTCTATTTGGGCTTAAAATCTATTGCATCTCATCTCTGCCTGAATGCATACTTAGCTCTCACATCTAGTAATTAAAACCACATTATGAATAAATCATAGCACACTTATGTTACACGACCAGACCACTTTCACAAATCAAAACATCTAAACATACTTGAGACAAGGTCTGACTAGGATTTCATCACCTAGCAAATACCTTACCGTTCCTGGTAATCCCACTTGGACTTCACCACCAAGGGGAGAGCCCACTATGTTCTCTGGTAGAGTATAAACTCTAGGGGAAGTATATACTGGCTAAGTGACCCAGCTTATCTTTGGGCTCATGAAGTGAGGGGAGCTTGCTCCTTAGCACTAGGCCATGTACGGAACCTAATACAAACTTTTGAGCACCGAAACTAACCTGAAACCAACCTTAGACTACTTCTTCTAGGACCTGTTCTAAAAGCCAACCTCCCACACACTCTTTTAAGGCATAAGCCAACATGATTCTAAAAGTTTATTCTTAGGATTTAACTTTTAGGATCTACCTGTCTTCATCTCTTTTTCTATTTCTATCTAGTTTTTTGAGCTAGTGAGGACGTTTTCTTCTTTTTTTCCAAAAACTTTTAAATTCTTTGAGTTTCTAGAAAAACACAGTAACCGACATTGATTTCTTAACCGACGTCGGCAACTTTTCCTCACCAACATCGGTTATCTGACTAACATCGGCAACCTTTTTTACACTGACATCAGTTTTTCCACCAACGTTGGTCACTGTCAAAAAATTTCTTCTCAAAACAGCAGGCTTAAAACCCGACTTTCTTGCTATTAGACACACATTCTAGTTTCCTGAGACTAAAAAACATAGTTTCTAGAACCTGAACCTTTTTTTGCCTTAAATGGTTTTGACACACAGTCAAACCAAAACTCTTATTAACCACGCAAGGCAACAACCACTTCCACCTTCGCCTTTCATATCAAGTCCTTTAATGGAGTGTACTTCAGACACTAAATATTCTCCTATCCAGTCAGCCTCTGGTCAATCTCCAATTGTTCTCGAAGGGGATCAACACTTCAAAAGGTTCCTTGACCTCAATGTCAAGGCCCTTCAACACTATCTCATGAGAAGTTGAACACGAGACTCTTTAGGCAACCCAATTTATGGGATGCCAACCTCTTTAGTTGAGACGGCAGCCATATCAACGACGTCTGTAATCCAGCCCATAGACACCCAGGCCGTCACCTCAACTAGTAACTAGACCATGACTAATATTCAAAGTGTGGCTTCTCCTTCTATCTCTGGACCCACTTCCATTAGGGCTTTAGCCCCCCATCAACTGCAAACTATTCAATAAAGCTCTACCCCTTTCCAAAATCTAGTTGTCTCCATCCCGCCTTCACTTGCACCCATCAACACAAGGGTGGCTACTCATCCTTTGGCTAATGTCACCACAATCCAACCACCTTTAGCAACATCAAGCCTAGTCATGCCTTCTACCTTCACAACGCAACCACCCCTAGCTTCAACATCTATCCCAATGACTAGTTATCAATATGTTGCACCTATATAAGCACAACTAACTACGTCATATGCCTCTCTTAACACCTTCCAAGTGCCTTATAACCTAGGGGGCACCCCACCCGCAAATCATTCAGCTGATCTAATCAAAACGCTGATGGACAAGATGTCTAATCTTGAGACCTCCATTTCTAGTTCAAGTAATGTCCTTTCATATGACCAAATTTGTAATGAACCCATCCATCCATCCCTCCCAATTAAACCATATCCTAGTCAGTGGGAACTTCCTAAGTTCACTTGCTTCTAGAGTAAGGAAGACCCACAGCAGCATCTATGAGCATTCAGACATGCTTGTTATCTCATAGCACATGATGATGCGCTACTACTACGCACATTCCCCATGTTGCTTTTTGGTGCTGCCCTCAATTGGTACAGCTCTCTCACTAGTCATTCTGTCTTTTTTTTCACCCAACTGGCTCAACTTTTCCTTGGCCACTTTTCGATCAAAATCACTAGTCTTAATCACGGACCTATACTCTATTAGATAGTTTGATGATGAATCCATAGCCAATTTTGTTGCCCATTGGAGAGGCTTAATCAACCAACTCTCCTTTTCTTTACCTCAACCCGAGCTCATTGAGCTCTTTTCATAGGCATGTGCCAAACATTTTTCCTCTACCTTGCGGGTCCAAACATTCTACACCTTTGATGAAGCTTTCACGATGGCTAAGAAGCTTGAACTACGTGTTGTTGAGAAAAACAAAGTCAAATTGTAGAGTAAAGAATCTAACACCAAATCAAATGACCCTTCTTCCCAACCTTCTTCTTCCAACATCAAGTCTAAAGGATCAGCAAATACTATAGTCGTTAGACCATCATCTTCGACAATGACCAACCAATCTAAACCTTCCACATCTCAAAGCATCACCAAACAATTCCAACAACGGTACATACATCATCAGTATACTCCACTAGGAGAATCATACGCATCTGTGTTGGATAAACTTGTCAAGCAGGGGGTCCTTAATCTCCCTCAAATTTGACCACCTCAATTCGACCCCTCAAAACCTATCCATGCATGGTACAGGGAAAATGACTTTTGTCATTATCACCGTATCAAAGGCCATGACGTCAACAACTACAAGACTTTCAAAAACATTGTCCAAAACATGATAGACAAAAGTGACCTTGTTTCTGATAACCTGAATGCGCCACCCAATCAAAACATAGACATCTTTAAACAACTTTTTCCTAACCATTCCCCTAGCCAAAACAACATGTAGACCATGGCCAATGACTCCCAAGAGCATAATATATGCACAGTCAACACGGTCTCACCTCTTATGCCTAACCAACCTCTCTCACAGTCTGAAGAGGTTAGCCCACCCATTGGTCCATTGCAGGAAAAAGAGCCTTCTTCTCCCATTCATCTTCCATAGGTGGATGAACCTTCTTCTTTTATTAGTTCTCCATCAACCTCTCTTATATTGGAGGATGCCTTGACCATACCAGTGTCGGTAGCCTCACCCTCATCCTTCCTATCATCAATGGGGGATCATACCTTCCTCGCTACTCGACCACACGCCAAAGCCATGACCATCCCTACGCTCTACCCTCTTGAAGAGCCACAATCTCCAATCCCTTCTCCATTGAAAGAAGAACTAGCCGCCTCACCCACTTTGACTGAAGAAGATTTGGTGAAGGTTGATTTTAACCTCACCCCTCACAATAGTAGTCCTCAAACCAAACCAAAGAAGGCTACTAAACCCCGTCAGAGAACCTTTCCACCACCATCATCATTGCCCTCTATTTTGGGCCCACATCCTTCTACCATAACAGGAATGCTTCCTACCCCAACACCCAACAAAAACAAATCACCTCCATTACGACCAACACCTAACAAAAACATACCTCCTTCAAAAAATCCAATGGCTCCTACCACGAAAGTGTCATCTATGCATCTGGCCACACTGCCAAACAAAAAGATGATACGAAACACTCCCTCGACAACATCTAAATAGAAGTTGTCAATTTTTAATGTAACACAACATGTAGACCAATTAGCAGGTTCTTACACCTTGCTATTACGCCGACTTTTGAAATCCTCTACCATCACTCTTCTGCCTATCAAACCATTTCAACCTCTCAGACCAAAACCGTCTTGGTTCGATGACACTAAAATTTGCCAATATCATCGCACACCTGTGCATGACACTAAAAATTGTTGTGCCCTTAAGGTTGCCATCCGCCAATTCATGGAGAAAAACACCCCTCTTATTGAGGATACTATTAATAAATCTCCAACACCATCTCATGTCTCCCAAACATTTTCACTATCACACTCATCAACTATCAGATCAAGGCCATCTTGGTTCGATGACACTAAATTTTGTGTGTATCATCAAACACCTGGACATGACACTAAGCATGTTACACTCTTAAAGCTGTCATTTGTCAACACTTCAAAAAGGGCACCCTTCTTACTAAGGATCCTTTTGACCACCCTTTAACCAAACCATCGACACCATCCCAGGCCTCTCAAACATCCTCACCTAGATCAGGGGCACATCATCAAACTGTGGTCCCTCAATCACCTTCAACCCCTTTATTTGAAATCAACACCATCAATGTGGCCACCAAGTCACAAACTATGAAGGATAAAGGGAAAGAGAAGGTTTCTCTCCCTCAAACATATCCATTCATCAAGTCTCCTCAACCATCAAGACCTAAGATTTTAATTTTGGGCACATCTCAACCAACTTATTCAAACCCAATTCATGACCCCATGGTGAAACACCTTCACCAAACCTCTGTGAAGACATCTTTATATGACCTCATTCAAAGCTCTCCACAACATTGACAAGCCTTAATCAAAACCTTATAGGCAGTGGAGGCTCAACCTAAAGACCCCCAACCACTAGCTGCCTTAGTCCAACCATTTCTCAAGCATTCTCCTCATCAACAAAATAACTATGGGAATTTGACTCTATCCTGACTATCATGACATTGATCAAATATCAATCGACCAAGCATCGACTAAGCCTCGACTAAGCCTCAACCAAGCCTCGACCAAGCATTAACCAAGCATCGACCAAGCCTCGACCAAGCATTGACCAAACATCAACAGACCAAGCCTTAACCAAACATCATCCAACCAAACATGCCAATAACATATCAACCAACTTCATGCCCAAACATCAACCAACTTCTTAATCATCGACCAACATGTGACCAATTTAGAAAGAAGTAAATGAGGCAAGTTTGCTCCTAATTGGCTCAGACCTTACATCATAACGCACAAGTATGGATCAGGGACTTATTGTCTATCTTCTCTTGAAGGCCGACCAAAAACTGAGCCCCTTAATGCCTTACATCTACGACCGTTCTACTATTAGTCAAGTACTCATTCACTTGACATTTAACTTGAGCTTGTCCCTTGAGCAATCCCTGTCATCTTAATCCTTATTTCTTTCAAACCTATTTCCCTAAAGCAACCCCTATGTACCCCTTTTATAAAGTATGAATGCTTTGTCCTAATAAAAGGGAGCCCTCGAACTTCTATAGTCTTATCCATGACTAAAAATTCTGTCAAAAATAAATTTGGATGTCAAAATATCAAAAGGTCATAAACTCTAAAGGCAGACTGCTCACTCGAAGGATAGTTGTATTATCATTGCTGTAATTAAATAGACTGCTCCCTCGAAGGACAGCTATTCAAAGCCCTCAAATCTATAAAGCAAAAATATAGATCACTCCCGTGAAGGATGGTTATCCATAAAATCTTGCTACAAACAACACTCTCTCAGAAGCTTCCCGCATCGATCAGCTTCACAAATGACCATAAAACAAAATGACATCCCCATGTAGACTTCCCACATTGATTAGTCTACCTCAAAAGAAAAAATCATGGACTTCACTTATAGTTATTCTCAAGGTCTCCTATAAAAAGGGGCAAAGTTATCCCTACTAAAAGGGGTTACCCTATCCTCACATATCACATCACCTACTCAAGAGACTTTGAGCTCATTTTAATGTCAAATTGATTCGATTACTTCTCTAACACAACCAATGGTCAAAGATGTAATGCATGAACGGGGCTTTTGTTTTCAAAACCCTTATCTATGCTATCATTATGGTCCTTGTCAATGAAAGAGCAACGCACCTTTCAATTCTTACACATCTTGGTCACATCCAACCAAATCATTTCTCAACCCAACCAAATCAAACCAACCTTTTTTTCAGACCACTCACATGACATAGTCCATTTCATATAGTTTCTATGGAAACCAATACACATGGAAACTATCAACCACACAATTTATGTTAAGCATAAACCATTACTTACTGAAGCATAAGCATAGACTCAATTCATTTTTAGCATGAATCCATCACCGATATGGAAACTTGCTAGGGATGAAATACCACATCACCAATGCTATAGAATACACCATCACATAATATAGAAAAGGCTATAACATCATCTTACCCTCATCATTTCAAGCACATAGCCTCAAACATATGGGAAGTGCTAAACCATTATCATGACCAAACCAATCATCAACCAACTTTGACTCTTCACCTGAACTACATTGGTCTGAGGCCCTAAAGACTGGGGCTATGTAGGCAGCACTCAAATTACATGACGTCTTCTGGGGTTAGCTCAGCCACATCCGTTTGTTCGTCTACCTGATGGACAAATTATCTTACCCTTAACCTAGTCCAAACCAATCATAAACCAATCATCAACCACTTTGACTCTTCACTTGAACTACATTGGTCTGAGGCCCTAAAGACTGGGGCTATGTAGGCAGCACTCAGATTACATGATGTCTTCTAGGGTTAGCTCGGCCACATCTATTTATTCGTCTATCTGATGGACAAACTATCTTACCCTTAACCTAATCTAAACCAATCATAAACCAATCATCAACCATTTTGCCTCCTCTTAACTACATTGGTTTGAGGCCCTTCCAATAGGGGCTATGTAGGCAGCACTCAGTTGACATGACGTCTTCTAGGGTTAGCTCATCCACATCTGTTTGTTCATCTATCTGATGGACAAACCATCTTACCTTTGACCATGAATTAATCTAGTCTAAAACCAATCATCAACCATTTTGACTCTTCACCTGAACTACATTGGTCTAAGGCCCTAAAGACTAGGGCTATGTAGGCAGCACTCAAATTACATGACGTCTTCTGGGGTTAGCTCGGCCACATCTATTTGTTCGTCTACCTGATGAACAAACTATCTTACCTTTAATCTAGTCCAAACCAATCATCAACCACTTTGACTCTTCATCTGAACTACATTGGTCTAAGGCCCTTCCAACAGGGGTTATGTAGGCAGCACTCAGATAACATGACATCTTTTGGGGTTAGCTCAGCCACATCTGTTTGTTCATCTATATGATGGATAAACCATATTACCTTTAACCATGACTTAACCTCATCCAACCCATCCATAACCGACCCTCTTCTTGCCTTTTAAGGAGAACTACATTAGTCTGAGGCCCTAACGACTGAGGCTATGTAGGTAGCACTCAGATTACATGACGTCTTTTGGGGTTAGCTCGGCCACATCCATTTGTTCATCTATCTAATAGACAAACCATATTACCTTTAATCATGACTTAACCTCATCCAACCCATCCATAACTGACCCTCTTCCTCCCTTTTAGGGAGAACTACATTAGCCTGAGGCCCTAACAACCAGGCTTATGTAGGCAGCACTCAATTGGCACGGGGTTTTCTAAGGTTATCTCAGCCATTCCTTTGTCACATGTCATTCCTTTGTCCATCCATCTAATGGACCAACTATCTTTCTCAGCCTCAACTCGACCAATAACCTTGGAGATCACGACTATCTCCTCAGACCATGACCACTTCCAAGACAATTTTGCCTTGGTTATAATTACATGTATGCTACCTCACGAATGGTTAGCAAAATTGTCTACAAGCCATATTTCGACCCTCAAAAGTATTGGATTGTGAGCAAGTTGATCCCCACTACTTGTGACATTTTTGTGTTTCCAAGAGCACTTCTTGAGCCTAGGATACTTGGAACATGACGACCATTAGAGCTACAGCTTGGATCGAATAACCCAATCAGATACGACTAAATGCTAGGGCCCAGTTATTTCAATTTTGGCACTCCTCGACCCTGACCTGCGATAATTTGACCTGACCATCTCATGAAGTGGTATGTACACAATCTCAACTATTGCAGCATTCACACTCAAACTTCACCATATCCATCCACTATCTATCAAATTGGCACTCGATTTCAGGTTCCCTCCCCTCGACTCTCACTTTGAGGGGGAATACCTCATCCCATAATTGGGGTAGCCTACACTCATTTTTTTCTTGCAATTCATTAGAACAACCAATAGGACAAAAAAGACCTCATCCCATACCTGGGGCAATCAACTCCTATTTTTGTCTTACAGTTCATCAAGAACAACCAACAAGACAAAAAGGGGCAAATGTAGACACCAAAATCGTGTCTACTCCTTGGTCAACTCCCCCCTTGGTCCCCTTGGTCCACTTCTACACATTCCTACCCACACACTTATTAATTTAAAATAATAACTTATTTTAAATTAATAACACCTCATCCATGACACCTCACCCCACCTTGGATACCTCCCCTTGGATGCCTCCCATCACCCTATGACCAATTTATGACCTATTTCAACCCTCCCACTCACCTCTCATGCCTATTAAACCCACATTTGACCATTTTCCAATGACAATCAAACTTGGCAGTTGCAAGAATGGGCAGAAGGCTAAAAATAGCCTCTTTTCCCATTCTTCAGCCATCGACATTGGTTAGTAGTCGACTGATGCTGGTGGTATCACCGATGTCAATTTCTTTAAAACTAAATTCCTGCACCCTGGGACATGGAATCAATCAATCACAGACCACGAACACGAATTCTATCTCAGACTCTCTTCCTCTCTCAGCTCTAAGACTTGGACATCAACAAGAACTCTCTGGGATCAATCATCAGACTTCAACCAACGCTCTTCTAGCTATAGACACAATAGGTACAAGCATCTCAAACATCTCTGGCTCTGCACCAAGTAGGAGGTAAGTATTCTTCTGCCCTTTTTATTATTTAAGTGATCTAGAATGTACTTAGAATGTATAAGCAATTAGCTTCTTTTCATTACTTCTAAGTATTATCAACCAGACTCAGTTGTTAACCAGACCACACCTGACTCTCTTCCTAGAAAGGCTGATAGGCCTTTCCCATATCTTTCCCTCTTTTGACAACCTATCATCTACCCCTTATCCTTCCTCAGACCTTACCCTCTACCCTGTAAAACCCTGCATAAACCATCAGACTCCCAGACTACCCCAGACCATTCCATCGACCAGAGACCCATCCAAAAATCATCCAAGGCCATTGCCCCAACCGACACTGGCCTCCAAGCTCATTGCCCCTATCGACATCGGTAGACTAATCGATGCCAGTAACCTTAACCAAACCGATGTCGACAGACCAATCGGTGTCAGTGACTGTGGCAGACCGACATCAGATAGTAGGTACACATTATCTAGTTTCCTCTTTACTAGTCATTTGTCATTTCTTTATTTCCAACACTTTTACTTATTAACAGTAGACTGTCATCCCATAAGGAAGTCTTTGCACTTCTGGGACCAAGCTTTTGCTTGGCAGTCCACCTTATCTCTCTCTAATAATCTTTGTGTTTGAGTGTCTTTCTTTTATAGGTGTCATCCTCCACAGCCAAAGAGGAGTCCCTACAACATCTGGATAATGGTGCGTAGACCTCATCCAGGTACATACAAACCCTTGAACATTATCATAGTTTCTTTCATCTTTTGAATGTGGAAAAGCAAAAACTTGTTGGAAATAATAAGCTTGGAGAGATATCACCTACCAAGATCACATATGGATGGTTAGATGATCGAGATTGGAGACAAGTGTGCAATGATTTGAAGTACACTCATTATTTGGTTTCTTCTTATGTTTTGAGGGTGAAACATGTCAAAGAGGAAAGTAATGCTATGTACCTAGGGATATGATATATTTATGTATATGGGTTGATGGAGATGCTGACATGTGGCACACATCCCCTTAGTTATATGGGTATAATATATTAGGATAATAGAGTAACTTGTGGAAGTAGTACATTGGGTAATGGTCAACCTACATTGGGATTAGCAGGTTATCCATCCATGGGTTAGATAGATGTATATATATAGGAGATGATTATCATGGTAAAGATATCAAGTAAGCACTGAGTCTTCTATTGTAAGAGGATATTGGAGGTTGTCCCCTTGAAGAGACATTGTGGAGTTATTCCTTCCTAAAGGAGTATTATATGGTATTTCCCTACCTTAAGGGTATTTCTACATATATTGAATATCAAGATCTTATCAATTATGGTAATAATAAGTTTTTCTTATTCTATTTGTAACTACTCTAACTAAAATTAATGTTAACCCTAGCCTCCTCTTTAATCTACATTATAGAATAAAAGGGTTGGTTGGTGAGGACATTGTGGATGAAAATTTCTATTATACTAGATGATTTCAGCTAGTGATCTTAATTTAAAGGGGTAACTATGTTGCTTGGATAAATATGTGTTATCTTATTTTGAAGCTTTCATAGATTTAATTATGTATGTATTGTGGGCATTTTCCTAATGGATAATAACATGATTTTAGACCTTATACAAATATTTAAATATGGTATCAAAGGAAAGTTTAAAGATCAAATCTATAGTTTTCATTTTTTTCCACACTCCACATTCTTTTTAGTTTCTATATCTATAATTTGTTTTCTCATCATTTTAAGTTTTAATACTAGATCTAGTGGCTTACTACAAATAACAAATATTATGCTCTCACCTCAACTTTATACGATCTTAGTTGATCACATATTAGTGAATGCAATGAGTTACTAAGGATTGAATCAAATTAAATTATAAAAATTCCTTAGGTTAGAATTGTGTTCTAATAAATTTAAAACTCATAAGAGCTATCGCTATAGGGATGATTTTATGAGTTTTAACTAATCCATGATGTGAGGGTTATTAGCTCAATACCCAAGTATTAGAAAGAAACATATAAGAAATTTTAATTTGATGTATCTCATAGTATATAAAAAGTCTTTAGTATTTAATTATTTAAAATATGAGTCCTATCGGCCATCTGAAATATTTATCCTTAAGAAGTTACTCTCTACATACCTCAAAGATGATATAATGTGGGTATAAGATGGTGAAAACATAAATAATTAGTTCCCTATCAGCCTATTCATTATTTATGAATGTATATAAATATATAGGAGATCCTAAAAATGAAACACATCTCATCCTAATATTTCTAAAAATAATTTTCATCACATTTGATTTGTAATGTTATAGTATTTTCTATTGAGATTTAATGATAGTATTTGATGTTCATACTTAGTTATAGTATTATTTGTTGGGATTGAAATTTAGTATCCTTATTTGGGAAAAGTGAAAAGGTGATTTTGTTTGATAAAATTACAAAGGATATTTTATTCCTAAAAGTTGTAGAGAGAAGTAGTCCTAGAAAAGTATATTGAAACAGAAAATTAGAGGATAAGTTTTAGGTAAAAAAATGATTTTTCAAAAAAAATGATTTGTGTGGAAAGGTCCCAGACCATAATTTATAAATGAATTATTCAAAAAATATTAATATTTTTGGTGATCTATAAGATGACTGCTATATTGTTATTTTTTCAATGAGATGGTCATTTTAATGTGTATTTCACCTTTTCCAAAAAAATTATACATAAATTTTTTATTTTCACCTATTGTCTGAAAACCATTTTTTTATTTTTTTCACATAGGCCAATTGCACCATTGTGATTTTATCATTGATATGATAATTTCAATATATATTTAAATAATTTTATAATAAAAAACTAAGATTTGTTTTTTTTGTGTTCAAGTTTTTGTGCTAGCAATGGATACAAAAGAAAAACCATCTCTAATTCCAACTACTTTAGTTGGAAAGTATACATTAATGATTTTATACTTAAAAAGGGCCTTTACCACATTGAAATGAAAACAAAACCTATAATTTTTGACTTTATAATATGTAAAAAATGGTAAAACCATTATGAAAAAAAAGTATCCTTGGTTAGTTGATATCCCTTAAATTGAAGCATCATTTTCTAGGGTATCATGGAACCTTACAACCTTTAGACTATCTTTAAGGATTCTATTGGAAATAAAAATAAAATGAGAGTATGAAAAATAAAAAATAATATAATTTATCTTATTCCAAACAAATTTCCTTACTTTAAAGACTTCATCACTCAAATAATGCATTTTAGGCTTCTACTTGTTGACATTGGTGAAACCAAGACAAATGAAAAACTCAATATGACCATGTTTTATAAGTTAGATTGTACTATTTTATGGGATATGCATAAGTGGCACCACATTTTGATAATTTCTTTGAAAAACAATAGAGATAATATGAAAAGTTATTTTGTATTGGGTAAAAATATAGTCTAAATGTACTAAACTATAATCTAATTAGTAGTCAATGATAATATTATGGCATCACAACCCAACTATGGAAAAGGCAAGGGCCTTGCCAAAAATAAATGGAAATCAAATCCTAATACTAAGAAAAATCAATAAAATTAGTATAATCCTTACCCAATTTAAGATAAAGGCAACGTGAAAAAAAATACAAATATTGAAAAAGAGTGTTTCAATTGGTGTAAGAAACCAAACCATGGTAAACATCAGTATTTTAATAAAATAACATACTTGGAATCAAAAATGAAAAAAAATATGGCTCTCACCTACAAAGATAAGAGCAACCATTTTTTAAAAAAATAGGATCACCTTTGTCTAGGATTCAAGATCCTCTCACTAAATGGTGCATGATGGATCACTATTTGAAAATCTTAACCTATGTTTAAAAATAAAATAAAATAAAATTGAGGTAACTTTAGTCTTATAGTTATTGATGGTAAGGTGAGTTGATGTGGAGAATGCCATATTCAAAAAAATTGTCCTAGTTTTGCACTTGTTTTATAACCTCTTATCCATATATCATGTCACATTTTAGTGAATAAAAGACCATTGATTTCAAACCTTTTAATTTTTCCAACATAAATACCAAATATTATCATGCTATTATAACCACTAGAAAGATTAATCATCAACTATGATTTTAAAAATTTGATAGATCTGTGTTCACCCAAACTTCACAAGTCATGATTACACATGCTAACAACTTGAGTAAAATTTGGAATGAGAATTTTAGTCACCTCAAATATATCTCATTGAAATATCTTAGTAATCATAACATGGTTGTTGGTTTAGTATACATTTATTTCAAAGATGGATTTTATTCAAGTAGTGAACTTGGAAAGAAACATAAGGATCCATTTCATAAATAAAAACCTTTAAGGGTAAGTAATATATTATAGTTAGTTGTAAAATATTGTATGTTCCTTTCCAATGTTTATTTTTATAAACATAAATATGTGCCTAAATTATTTGATTATTTCTATTATATAACTTGGGTATACTTTCTAAAGATTAAAATATAAGTATTTGAACATTTAAATTTTTTCAAGGCCCTTGTTAAAAATCTATCAAATAGAAAAACTTAACATCTTAGAATAAATAATGAAGGATATTTTTAAAAAAATCAAATTATCTTTTATGAATAGTTAAACATTAAACTATAGCATATTCTACCCTACATCCCTTAGAAAAAAGGTGTACTTGAGTGTAAATACCACACACTAAAAGAAATATCCAATTGCATGGTGAATTCCAAAGACCTTACTCCACAATATAGGTAGAGTAAATTTAATTTGTATCCTAAATACAAATCACACTTCACACTCTAGAGTGTAAAATATAACTCCCAAATAAAAATTATCTGGTCTCAAGCTAGATGTTTCAGATTTTTGAATGTACTGAATGATGACACATTCCAAATGAAAAGAGTAAAGAAATGGAAATGAATATTCTAATTGTTTCTTATTTATCTACTATGAATATGTGAAGGCATATCATCTTATTATTTTGGGTACCATGTAGTGATTTACCTATAGGATGTGTTAATTATTGGACAATCCTAGGCTTTCATACCAACATCTCCTACTCCTCATCCATTACTTCCTATCAATTTGGACACAAATTTTCAGGTCTTTTATGAATAATAATATATTTTGATTAATACCATTATAATATTTATTATATTTAATAGTATGAGCTTCAAGGGATACAACTAATACCTCCACCATCATTGCTAGAAGTCATTCAAAATACACATATGTAACCAACAAAGCATCTACCAAAATGAGTCTGTATAGTGCACAATTAGGATAATGAATTGGCATGGGATCCGTAAGATCCAAGAATGATTATATCTCAACATAGATATGTTTTTACACATTTTTAAAATCTGGAAATGATACATGATCCATAGACGTATCATTATTCTTCTTAGCATCCTAAATGGAAGGAAACTATGGAAAAATAACTTCTTCCTCTAAAGAATTAAAAATCTGGGTATTGGTTAAAATTATAAAAGGAATAAAAATAATTAGTAATAAATGAGTTTAATGTACTAATTATGCATAAAATGGGTTTGTTTTTAGATACAAACATTAAGTTGTAGAAAAAGGTTTTTCACAAGTTGAAGGTGTTAACTATTATGAAACCTTTACTCTATTTATAAAGAGGAAATAAATTAGGATAATAACTTTCATAACTATAAAAAATGTTTATTATTTATGTTAGATGGATGTTAAGATTGACATTTTACATGGATACTTTTAAGAAGTCTACATGTCCTAACCTCTTTGGTCCATAACTAGTGAGAACTCCATCTTTGTGTGCACATTGAAAAATTCCTTTTTATAATTTGAAATAGGATTATAAACCTTTTTATGAAAATAATAACATATTATTAATCAACTATGAATTTACACAAACACCATCTGATTGCATAGTCTACACCAATAAAGTTGACATGAAAATCTTGATTTTGGTCCTCTATGTTGAGGACTTAATCATAACTAGGAGTTACACTAAGTAGATTCATGATTTGAAATATTTTATAATTAATCATTTTCAGATTAATAAATTTGGATTGTTGCATTTTTTTATTTGTATCAATTTTTCATATCTTAATAAAGGAATTTTTAAAAATTAATCCAATTATGTTAAAGACATACTCAACCACTTCAACATGAAATACGTCAAGTCTACACTAACTCTTTATCAATCTAGAGTCAAAAGTTTTACGAGGTGTTCTTGTCTTTTGATTGATGGTACACTCTATAAGAAATAAATGTTAAATATTTTATAATTGACTCATACTCATCCTGATCTTTCATTTACTATGAACCTGGTTTCACACTACTCTCAAGACACACATGAAATCCATTGAAAATATATAATTCACATTCTAAGGTATCTTTTTAGAACTAATAATTATGGGATTGAGTACAATTTAGGATTAAAATCATCATTTTTTCCTTACATTTTTTTTGTAAACACAATAGTGTTAGGATACACAAATAGTGATTGGAATATCCAGATGATAAAAATTTAACCACAAGATATCATTTTGGGGTAGGTCTCATGACTTATTCTTGAAAGAATCAGACTAATACTACTTTGTCTACTATGGAAGATGAGTATATTAGAGTTTTTTTTGTCATCCATGAGTTATTTTATATTTGACGCTTGGTTTTAGAATTAGTATTTCCATAGACTAAACCCACACCACTTTGGTGTGATAATTAGAGTGTTATACATATTTATCACAACCTAGTAGAGCACCAAAACAAAAATCACATTGATGTCCACATGTATTATATTTATTAAAATATATAAGACAATTTTGTTTGATCTTAAATTTTTTAGAATAGATTATTAGGTTGTAGACATCTTCATGAACCCTTTCTTGAGGCCTGATTTATTTGGCTTAGACAACATTTTGGACTGAGGAAGGTGTCATCAAGGAAGGGATAGTTTATTGATTCGTATGCCCTTCTTTTCATCTAATTACATCTTGGGTTTATTATTGTATTTCATTACCCATGTACTATTATATGTTTTTAATATGCACTTTTAATTCTTATTTGTAATTCATGGATAGGCACAAATTGATTAATAATTATCTAAAACCCATTATTAGATAATATTATCAATTAATTAAATACTTATTTGACTTCCACTAATAATAGGTTTATATTATTCTATCTTTAAATACTCTGTAAAGCCAAAAACCTAACCCTGACCTTCTCTATTATTTCTATAATAATATAGAGGGATAATGGGTGAGGACATTATGGATAAGAGTTATTGTTATACTAGTGAATTTATCTGAATGATCTTAATACAAAGAGGTAATCTTTTAACCTTTTAAGTTTTTATTAGTGCAAATATTACATAGTTAAAGGGTTGAGTATTTTAATAATCTGGGATAAGAAATGGAAATTATTGATTTAATTCTTTCCCAAAATAGTAAGTGAGAGGAAAAAAGGAACTTGTCTAGAGATAAAAAGATTTTTACGTATATTAGGGTAGTGGAAATGACTAGATAGATGTAAGAATCTTCATCTTCTAACTTTTTATTAAAATATAGCTTAGTATAGTAGCTCCCTTGTCATGATATGAACACCATGTGGCGATAGTGTACAATTTTGACACTAATTTCCTTCTTGTAGAGATGATCTAAAACTTTTAGAGAAGTTGTAGGAGGTTCTAGAGGTCCTGTAGGTGATTCTGTGTCATTTGATAGCTCACATGTGTCACTATTTTAGTTGAATATCCTTTGTAACCCTAATGAATATATACACACATGGAACATTAAATGAGTTAAATTTAAAAAGGGAAGGAAAAATTATATTTTGGGTTATTACAATCACATAAAACATAACACATATTGTCCTATCCATTTCCTATATTAATCCCAATACTAGGGGTCTCAGATCACATGTAGTTATCCCTTAGGGAATGTCCACCATCAACTTGTATGGTATGCTAGAATGTTTTTTTCTTAGAATCTTATTTGATCAAGCATGAAATGTTTATGTGATGATTGAATAGTATGCAGAGCATTGATTTGTACTATTGATTGATTTTATGTAAATATGTGCCAAAATAGTAAATGTTAGATGTAAAATGCCTTGTGAGGCTCTTTATATATAATGAACTTTACTTTTAAATTAATACCTTTTTCATTGCCAAAAATTCATAAAAAAGGGATTTAAAAACATAAGAAAAGGTTCATGGATTCTAGGAATATATAATGTAGAGAAATATTAATGAAATAAAGATAGAATTAAAATGTATAAAAAACAACATAAAAGAGACATAGATTTAACATGGTTCACACAAAATAGGATACATCCACACATAAAAAACCATTTACTCTCTTATTCATCCCAATAAATGAAGGGATAAAACCTATAATACATCCATTGTAATCTCCTCTTCACTCACACATAGTGTGTTGTCATGATTACAATGCCCTCATATTAAAATAGGGTTACATATTAGGGAAAAACTATACCAACATAATTTATACCATTAGATCTATGACCTAATAGTAAATGGTCTAGATATACTATTAAATTACAATATTTTACAATGCATTTTCAACAAAAAAATTCTTTCAGGGCACTTCCCCTAAACCCCTACTAGGAGGGGGCTCCAAGTATGGTCTCCAACCCCCTAGACCCCCATGGAGACCCTAGTGAGGTGGGGGGAAAGGGGGGTGGGGGTGGGGTGGAACTTTCCCCCCTACACCCCCATTGGGAACTGGGAATTATAATAAGGTCAAGCTCTACCATCCAAGAATAAAGGGGTTAGGACTCAAACATAGGAAAAAGGGCCTATCAAACACTAGATCTATGTGGAGGTACTATCTTAAAAGTGGAACCAGTGTCCTAAGGCCTAAAATAGATATAAATTTATGAAATATAGGCTATGACTAGGAAAAGGTGACTTGTGACTACTAGGAGTATCATAAATAAGGAAAATAATACATAAGAAAGATCAAAAGACCCAAAATAACCATGCAAACAAGGACTATAATCATCACTAAGACCTTCATGTGAAATTAAAACAAAAGACATAATACTCATGGTTGCTTGACCAAATTAAGGTGTTTACATTTGTCCCTCTTTTATTCTAGTAATTTAATGAAATTAAAGTACTAAAGTAAAATAAAAATAAGAACACGTACCTATACTTACCTATATGAATGTTATTTGGATTTGGCCCACTTATTGACTAGAGAAGTGGATAGAAATTGGAGTGCAATATGTGAAGAGGAAATACAAGGTGTGGATGCCCCCTGTACTAAATCTGAACATGTAAATTGAATGTTTGGAGAAA
This sequence comes from Torreya grandis, assembly GCA_037957365.1. NCBI lineage: Eukaryota > Viridiplantae > Streptophyta > Pinopsida > Cupressales > Taxaceae > Torreya > Torreya grandis. Next base: position 1,176,722 of record JARHVA010004894.1, on the reverse strand, counting down.
CAAGTGTCACTTTCCTCCACTCTGATATATGTATTGAATCTGAGTATGTAAATTGAATGTGTGGAGAAATAAGGCTTACTTACCCCACTTTAATATCTAGAATGAATCTAAGTATTTAACTTGGGTATGGTGGAATACTATGGATCAATTGTTGCAAATAGTCATATGACCCAAAGTGGTGAAATCTTGGTGACACTATTGAGTGTAACCTAATAATATAAAAATGGGGACCAAATATGTGTACTTTTCATCATTCCCATTAATATTGATATCTAAAAAATGTTGGTGTGTATCTGAATATCTGAGTAAAATGGTATACCTAAGTCAAAATTATATATCTACGTATCTATATCTATGTGGACTATATATCTGAATACCTATGTGAACATGTGTGTCTGTATATCTAAGAACTTACATATTTGAATATCTATGTAAACCTATATATCTATATATTTTAGAACTTATGAATTTAAATATTTATGTAACCCTATGTACTTATATTTCTAATAATGTGTGAATTTAAATATTTGTGTATACCTCTGTATTAACATGTCTGAGAATAAATGAATTTGAATATCTATGTAAACCTATGTATCTACATGTTTAATAACCTATTAATCTAAATATCTATGTAAATATATGTATTTTCATGTCTAAGAACATATAAATCTAAATATCTATGAATTTGAATATTTGTGTAAGTCTATGTATCTACATTTCTAAATATATATATATATATATATATATATAATATATACATATATACATATATATATATATATATATACATATATATATATATATATACATACATATATATATACATATATATATATATATATACATATATATATACATATATATATATATATATATACATATATATATATATATATATACATATATACATATATATATATATATATATATACATATATATATACATATATATATACATATATACATATATATATATACATATATATATACCTATGTGCTTGTACATCTAAAAACCTATGTAGACCTATGTTATCTGCATGAAACTCTTTGTCTTAATTAATCTATACATATTTACCCCTTCTTTTGGTGAGAGAGTCAAGACTTTAGTGAGGGTGTGTAACCAAGAGTGGTAATGATTGGTTATAATGGTGTTAATTAGCAAGCGTAATGTTATTTTAAGTTTGAATAGTTTATTTATTGTGACATAGTTGATAATTGAATGCGTAATTGGATAAATGTTTTGTCTTTTGTGATTTTAACTATAGTGATATTGTTTTTTCACTTTGTATATTTGAAAGTGACTGGAAGATTGGTTTAACTAATATGGGACATTACACATTGATGTCAAGTCCCATGTACAAAAAATGGTTCATAAATTAGATCTACCATTCTTGAGATATGGTGATAGTAATGAATTTATATTAGTTAGTGAAATTAGTGCACAAGGTTAACCTTAATAAGGTGGCATTGTGTAAGTATGAATTAAATAGGTCATTTGATAAATTTAGTAAATCATTTGGAGTATTTTAATTGAATTTAATTGTGTATATGAGTGAGATAAATATTTTGAGGAGATATCTTGTCATGCTATGATGAGGTTGAGGCATAAATTCAGGCCAGGGAGGATGTTCACCTAGTAAAGAACCCAAACTATTTCTTATTTTGTTATGTATATTGTCTTTTTTATTATTTTTACTATAAATGAACTATTTTGGGGCCTATTTTGTAAAAAATTATCCTAGTGTCCAATTTTGGGGGCTATTATCCATTACCTACCGTTAGTATCTAGGAGGTAGAACTGTTGTCCAGTGTTATTGTCTTATATGTAGCACTAGTGTCCAATAGTCCTGAGATGTGATGCTAATTATAGTTAACTAGTTATTGATGTGTGTTGTTGTTTGTTGCTTTTAATTTTACTTTACTGATGTCAGATTTGGTTGGAATATTATAGTTTGATGCCCACATAAGAAAGTTTTACACTATATGGATGATAGAGAACTTACAGGGTCTACCCCTAGTGGATGCTAATATGGATGTACTCAAGAGATAAAGTTTGAGTTATGTTTAATTCCTAGAGCATATGCCTTGGGATAAGCATATGATGACTACACTATGTGGGATATGGGATGCAGATACATGCACATTCTATTTATCCACTAGGGAGATGTACTATAATATAGGACATGTATCAAATTTTATGATTATTGACCTCTAATAAAGGAGCTATAATGCAATATGATATAGGTGCTCGATCCATACATCATGATTCTATATATTTATCTTCCATGGTAGATCGGACTCATTTGCAAGGAGTCTTAGTGATATATTATTGACCTTGATTGTGATTTTTAAGGTTCCTTAATTATAGAAGTTCCTAACCATTTTACTATCTTGATTTGTGGTTATATATGAGAGTGAGGGTTTTATTTTCTATAGTATGCATGAGATAGTGTAGGATATTGAGAAGCATGGTATTGTGTATTATTGGGGTCAGATAATGCTAGCATACCCATATAAGATTCTATATCATTTCACACAGGATATGTGTGGTGGAGGGATCAAATCATCAACATTGTTACATTATTATGAATATGAGAATATATCTATGAATAATCTAGTGCACATGCATGGGATGGTTAGGCTCATCCAAAATTATTTATAAAGAGATGGATAGGTATGGGTCATGCACCTAGGAGGAGCATTATGCAGTGCTAATAGTTGTTTGATAATTTGATAGCATGGAATATTATCTAGATACCCTATAGAGGCTACAAGGTGTGGCTTGAGGATAACATCAATTGAGGTAGATTTGGGTGAGTTATTATCTATATTGTTATTGGGTGAACATATATGAGAGATTTTAGTATAATCGAGTCACATGAAATTTTGATGTGGTGCAAGATGTTACCCCACCACCCTTAATATGGTTAAGGAGTTCTTGGGCTCTGACAAGGACAAGTAGTATATTGGGGTCATCTATTACTGAGTTAGCTCCTATTTTATTGATAGAGTAGGACCTTGATATTGATATACTGGACATATATGATGTGGGAGTGATCAAGGTCTACATATCCTGATGGAGTGATCATAGATATGTACCTTGATTTCTGAGAGGTGGGATGATTACAGAGGATGTATTGGAGGTATATCCCATGAAAGTTGTTGATGGTAAGTTAATATAATATGTTTTTATACTCTATGTAAATTTTATTATGTCTTTATGTGATGATGAATCTTATGAACTATGTGGGTATACATCGGTTTAGGGGAAGATGAGTATTAGGAGATCAGCATTGAGTCAACACTTTTCAAGTGGACACATCATATTATTAATGATGTCATATAAGATGGATTGGTGGAGAGGACCATAAATGTGGTTGGGGTACATAAACATCTATTTTAATAAGCTACAATAGCTACTATGGTGAATAGGCAAATGATGGTGGATAAATATGAGGCATGTGTTGAGTTTCATAGGCATACCATGATCACTCCTGATGCTTTAGGTGGGGCTAGTAGTTAGATATTATATGACTACATACATCATCATCATCATGAGCATGTAGAGTGTATGGTTGAGTTGGCCATGTATCATGAGAGAGATTAGATAGAGTCTTCAACCTAAGTCTAGTGGAGATAGAGGGGCTTTTAGTTATAGCTTTGATATATCTGAGAGTGAGAGTGAGGGAGCTAGTCCCACTAGTCATGTCTACATCATTAAGTGATGTACTATATTTGTATTGAAACTATATTATAATTTTTATATATGGATGTTTATTGTTTAAGTTGCAATTGTGTATTGGTAACTAGATCTTGTTACATTTTATGTGTTGATATGTGTTTAATTGGTTTGAAATGAAGATAATTTTATAGTGTTTTTATTGAATTATATTTAATTAATTTGTATATATTTATGAATGTTTAGACATATGTGTAGTGGATTAGGATTTTTTTATTTCATATGTATATAATGTGACAATGATATGCCCTATCCAAACTTGGATGACATGAAGAACCAATGACCATACTTCTCATGTTGTGTCGATGTAGAAGGAGACTCTAAAACTAGAGATTCATGTGATGCACTACTAGTATGTAGATGTGTAGGCTCTGGTGAAAAAATCTTGATTGGTTGACATGCTGAAAATTCACTTTGACTTGTATGATTTATGGAAAATATTTTGATCAGTGTATAAATTAGAGTTGTATTCTGATCTCTTTAATTATTCCCATATATATTTATTAGTGTTTGAATTGAAACTGTGCCCTTGGTTTTATATTTATCCCCATATATCTTGATGGGCATATGCACTAGAGCTATGTTTTGATCTCTGTAAACTAGTTCCCATTGTTGTTGGAATTATGGAGTATGAGACTACTCATAAATAGGTGTCTTCAAAGTCATATGGATCATATGATGAGTAACCAATGGTTCCTTAAAAGGAACATATTGGGATATCTCCATCATAGAGGAGTGTGATCTAGGAGAGTATGGAGAATGAGATATCAGTCCCCCTATGTAAATGGTATGATGTCTCAAGTGACTTACTATTCAATGCAATATTGAAGTGTATAACAATGATCATATAAATGTCTATTTATCTTGTGAAAATTAAAATATGTTTTATGTGGTACCTAGTGAAAATGGTGTGGTGGATGATGATGAGTACAAGGAAGTGGCATCATCTCCCTATCCAATAGTGTAAGTAAAATGTCATGAGGCCTAGCCTTATCTGAAAACTATATAACCCCTCTATGTATATCATATGTTCTTCTCATTGTATAAGGTGCTTTGTAGAGTATCTCTTTTCCCTTATTGAGTATATTTATCAATGGTCTTTATTCACTAAGTTATTAATTGGAATTGGATTAGGCTATTGTACTAGATTATATGATCTATGATCTGAAGGGTGTATATTCAAATCTACATCTAAATGTGTAACAACTAATCCTAATTTTGCCTATAATGTTATATATGTGTTACATATATGTCGGAATCATTTTGATGTTTGATATATTAGTATCTCCTTGAGAGGATAGATTAAACTTCTAGAAAATATGTATAGTACTTCTAAATCTATCAGTTGATAAATCTGTTGATGTAAATAATCTTTAAACCTTAGAATGTATTCAAATGTTGGATCTGTCTCACTATAATTTAATGAAGGTAACCTTTCATGTGTGACTAGAGATCCCTTATTCTATATGTAATGCCTGATAAAGACTATCTCTAGCTCCTTATATGTGTGTAAAGACCCACTAGGAATTGTATGTTGGAACCAATTTAGTGCTTCCCCATCTAAGGAATTTGGGAAAAATTATATTAGATTCAACTTATTTGTAATATGGGACATGGATTTATCATAAAACTAAAGGTGAAATTATGGTTCTTTGTGTCCATCAAATATAGGTAATACTAGTATTTGAAAATTATGTGGTAACCTTTTAGTTGAAATTATGTGTGGAATAGGGGTACCATGTATTACATTGGCAACAAACCAAGATTGGTATGCATTATTCTCCAAAGTGATATCATGTACTTGTTTTTTAAAATTGCCCACACTACACATCAAAGAAATGAATACTTGTGAAGGTATATTATCATCAATAATTAGTTCATTTATAGCTTGAATTTTTTTTATTTATATTAGCATTAGTATATTGTATTGGAAATATTTTTTAGAGAGGGTGGTTTTATCTCAATAACCTTTATAAGTGTGATAACTATAGACACCTAAAATTGGCCACCAAGGACCTTTGACCAGGATTTTGACTAATTTCTAGCAAAATGCATAATTTGGCCTAAAAACACTAAAACACATTAAAAGATTTAAACCTGTCACATTCAAATGCTGATTTTGGCTAATGTATCCCTAAATGGGGTAATGCATTTTATGAGATAGCTAATTTTGATCAAATCATTTCAAGTCAAAATGACATTTTCACACCTAGGTGATATGGATTACTCTTTTCTACCAAATTTATTGCACAAGACATGTGCCCTTGTTATTTTGAGTTTGCAACATCCTAAATGGGATAATAGATCTAAAACATCTAACATCGCATCCTAATTCCAATCCAGTCAAATTTTGAGCCAATAATATTAAATTTTGACCAATTTGATTAATTTGTGCACCAATGGCCAAGATTTGCATCGAAATTGATCAATCATGTTTAAATATAATTATTCTAAATCAAGATCCTAATTAAAAATTCCATGGAACATTATGAATATTTATTTTTGGAAATTGATTATGATTTTTTGCATTATCAAGTGACACCATTTCTTGAAAAGACATCTGTAGGCCATAAATGCACAAAATATCAAGATTAAGCCCTCCCATACCTCATTAATGCCTCCCATGCCTCTTGAATTCCTCTCTATCCCAAATATTTATGAGGGAATTTTTTGAATTTGGCCTTTAAAATTGATTGTATTTTTAGCCAGACATCTCCATCTTGAGATGGATAGTTTAGGTTCATTCTAATCATTCTAAAAAATCTATAAATAAAAGGCATTACCTATTGAATTTTAAGTTTTCTTGGTGTAAAATTATAATTCACAAATAATTCCAAAGGCTCATGTAATTAGTGTTATAATGCCCAAATATTGATCCAAAGTTATCACAAGCCAAAGGTGCCAAGAGGAGATGAAGGTAGCCACACTTCATTGATGAAGATCTCTTGAAGCACAAGCTGAGTAAGCCAAAGAAGGAGCCTTTTGGAGAAATCAAGTATTTGGTAATAAATTTGTGTTTTGTGTTCATATTTCTCATTTCTTTCCATTTATAGATATTTTTTCAAATGGGTTTTCCTCGATAAGCTCCCCCTAATGTCTAGGCCTAGAGATGTATACTAGTTAGTGTGTTGTTTCTCAATTTGGTTTCATTTTAGAACTAACATGATACTAACCACCTTTATTGATTCAAATTTTTAGTCTACATAATGTCATACTTGATGGGTTTGACACATCCCAAATAGCAATAAGATCATTATGTGGGCTTTAGATCTTCATTTAGATGCTTAAATCTCTTTAACTTTGATTTTTTAACTTTATTTTGCCATTTTCATTTGTCATGGGTTTACACAATAACCACCAATGGTCAATAAAAATAATAATGGTCATTTTCAACCATCGATTATCAGGTAAAACTATCATTAACTATATATAACCATCGATGGTCACTATGTAGGGAAACAAGCTAATAAACCATCTTTTGGAGCTTGGTTTAGGGTCATATGGACTCTGTTTTTGATGATTTTTTTTAAAACCATGTATTTTTTTCTAAATTTTCATAATATGCTATAATTTTATCTTAATTTTTCAGTGTTTTAACAAAATAAATTTTATAACCAAGTCTAATATATTGTGTTTATTTCTTAAGGCTTTGCCTTCAAGTTGACAGGTGTTTACTTTTCAAAGTTATTTACCAATCCACAAAAGAGATTCTAAGAAGGCAGTCATAATATTGTTTTTATAGTTTTAAATGCTAGTTTGGAAACCAATTTAATTATTTTTTACTAAAAAAATTTTCAATTTGGTGTTTAAAATAAACATGTCCAATCTTGCACACTTCATTTTAGGCTTAAAACAAACATGCTAAAACATACACATTTAGACTTTTGGGTTTAAAATGAACATGGTTATGTTTTGTCTTGTTTTGTTTATCAATGATATTTGAAATTTCCTAAGGGTCCATGAACATAATCCAAACATTTCAATTGGTTTCTAAATAATGAACCTAATCAAATCCTAACATGTTGTCAATCTTGTTCAAATTGTCTATTTGGCATCTAAAAAGAACCTAGTTCATTTGTATGCCATGGATGTTTATCAAGTTTTTACAAGTTAAATTAATGTCAAAGAGGCCAAAATTCACAACACATTTCATTTGGTGTCTTAAAATTAACATAACATCATGCAATTTCATTACTGTTTATAAAGTTAGTTTATCATGCCTTGTTTATTTATTGCCTATTTTCGTGAAAAGAGAAATGCATGTATGCTCTCCCTCATCCCCTTTAGGGAATTCAGGTGATAAAAATTCTTTCTCATCACATTTAAGCCTAGTATAAGGTGTAAAAAAAGTCACCTAAGCTCTCCCCAAGCTCACATAGTATTGGGTGATCTAGAAGTGACCATAAAGTCTTTTTACTTGTCTTTTATTTTTCATGCATCTTGTCTTTTGAGGGGGACTTCATTACCTCCCACATGTTATTTAGGAAATCTTTGACTTGGGGAATCATCTTCTAGCATCATTTTAAACCCCTCTCTATGTGGGGATATATAAATTGGGATCACCCCACTGGGATGGTGGTTTGAGTAGTTAAACCATCTCCTATCACTAGGGCTAAGCCTAGGACATTTGAGCACATTGGACATTGCACTACACTAAGTGAGAAAAGGATGTAGTGGTTGTAAAAAGGGTAATACATTTTTAAAACAATCCAATAGCCATGGATCTAATTTATTTTTGATGTGAAAGTATTGTGCATCTAATCCATCTGAAATGATCAAAAACCAATTAGTTTTAGTCAACCCCACTTTGCCACACCCTTGATAATAATTTGGATGATTTACTTGTATTTTTTCATTTTATTACTTGGTTTTGTGAGACTAAAAATAATTTGTTTGTTTATAAACCATGTCAAAACCAATTTTTTTATATACCTCTTTTGTTCAAAGAGGCATTATGCTGGTCATTTTACACCATACTTATGCCTTGAAATTTTTTGCTAAACATGTTTGTGTGTGTGTGTTACTTATTTGAGATGGCTACCATTATGATACTGACATCATTATCAAGTTTTATCCTTTGAGTATTTGTAACATAACATTAATCACATCATTATAGCATGCTTTCACCATTAGGCTACTCATTTTTTTTCAAAACTTATTTGACTTATTCCAAAACCATGTCACATATGCCATTTGGACCTTGTTCATATGTCATCATGCTATCCAATAGTGTTTATCTTGTTGGCCAAATCCTAGTCTTCAACATTGGGTTTTTATTAACCTTATCAAGTTCAAATCCAAACATTGATTAATTTATGTTTAGGCCTCACTTCCTAGGGGCTAATACGTAGATCTTTCTATTTTGGGTTGCATAATTTTGATTAATCAATTACCCAAATTTCAAGACTATTGATTGTTTTATAATTCACAAATCCTATCCTCATCATTGTTTGTAACTTTATTTGGGAGAACATAGCCTTTCTCGAAAATCCTTTTGCCTTATGACTAATGCCAATTGATCATGTTTATGTTTGATTCCATATTTTAGGTCTATGTCAAAGTTGTTTCCAAACTTGTTAGATTAAATCAAATTCACATAAATCCTTTGTTTCAAACCTAAATTTTGATGTTGTTTGGCCAAAAGTCCTAGCATAGCCTCTTTGAGCCTAGATTTTGACTCTGCATTTGGATAATAGACCTAGCAACTCTTTTATCTTTCCTAGTTTAGACCTTGTTTGGAACACTTTAGATTAGACCTTTGACATGTTGGTTTTTATTCATTGCTTGACCTTTTGTGTGTATAACATTTGATGTTAAACATTTGATTTTAGACTATTTTATGCCAAGTTTTAGCACAAACCATTTTGGAGATACAACTCCATTTTCAGACCATGTTGGAGATATAACTCCACTTTAAACCAAGTTATACCATGTTTGAACCTTATGTCCTTTAGAAATTTATTTTCATAGTTTCTATAACTCTATGCCTTTTTGTTTTCAAAGTTTTCATCATTTATGTGGATATGACTAGCTACAATTACGATGGAGTCATGTACAATCCAAGTTATGATAGAATTGCCACACCAATTGATTATAACCAAATGCCTACTTATAATCCAACTCAAGACCTTGATTGGTATGCATAAGCTTGTGATGAAGACTTTGTTGAAGACCCAACTATAGACAATGTTGTTTGGGAGATGGATCCATACCCTCTTTAGAATAATCCATACATGAAACACATTCAAGAACCAACTTATGATCCAATAGCTTGTGCAAGAAACTAAGCTCCATGACATCCTTTCATTATTTGATCATCAACTATTTCTATCCCTCCTTCAAATTATATGAGCTACCAAGCTCCATAGTATCTAATGAATACCGTTACCATTGTAAGTCCTCATCCTTTGGATTGTGTGAGCAACCAAGCTCCATACTGCCCCACGCTTATCATATTAGGACCTCATCCTTTGGATTATATGAATATCTAAGCTCTATAATTCCCCAAAATTATCCTTTCAAGACCTCATCCTTTAGCTTGTGTGAAAAACCAAGTTCCACAATGACCCTTCATCATTCCAGGACCTAGTCCATTAGCTTTTACAAGCAATCAAGCTCCACACTACCCTTTTTTACCATTTTAGGACTTCATCCTTTAGCTCATGTGAGTAATCAAGCTCCACTATACCCTATCATTATCTAATACAAATCCTAATGGAGCTAATCAATACCTAAGCCAATCCAATCAATACCTCAAATGAGCCAATCATTAGACAACCAAGTTATGCTCCAAACTGGTAACCAAGGCCAAGAAAACCAACCAATTCAAGATGTTTTTGTTGAACTAACCATTTGTGATAAATAAACTTGTGATGAATCACCTATTAAACCTACACCAGTTATTGAGGAGTCTTGCTCTGATGAGCTAGTTTTTATTGAGTCAATTTTTAATGATTAGAATCACCTTTGGGTAAATCATTATCTTGACTATATGTCTATTTTTCAAGATCCTCCCTCTGATAAACTAGTCTTTGAAGAGTTATCTCTTGAAGTTTTCCCCATCATTGAGGAGTCTCACTATGACAAACTAGTCTCTATGGAACCCACTATGCCATCATAGGTCGTTACTTGTCTAATACCAAACATTCAATAAGACATCATTGTAACATAGTACTCATCAGATGAAGAATCAAAATTAGAGCCAAGTTTTATTTTTGAATTGACATCAGATTTATCATCAGAAGTAGAATAAACATCAGTCTCGACATAAGATTCAAAGTTTATTGAGTTAGAATAAGATTCAAATTTAGAATACATTTATGATTATTATAATATTGGTTATTCATTCCTAATAGATTAGTTTCAATATATTTATGATCCTTTTATAATTTTTGAGGATGACTACTTTAGCATTGACATAAGTTCTCCAAGTATATTCTATAAGGATTGTGATGCCAACCCCCATGGCAATTACCACCAACTAACATATCCATATTATTAACATTTCATCTCTTGCAAGTGTCAATTAGGACTGATAGAATCATACCTTGTTAAACTATATTCATGGTGACATATCAGTTGAAGAACAACAAGAAGGCCAAGACCACATTCATGCAAAAGAAGAACCATATCCTAGTGAAACATTTTTAGAGGCACTATGGGATAATCAGTGTTCAAACATAGAATCTTCTAGTGAAACCTTTTGAGAGGTGTTAGAATATTATCAAAGTGAAAAGTCAACATTCCTTAGTGAAACCTTCTTGGAGATGCTATAGGACAATCAAGACAGCTTCATTGGTAGAAACCTCATTTAGGTGCCAATAACTAAGCACAAAATTCCACTACTTGATGAAGACATTATAAAAGAAAAAATCAAAATAGCTTCCAATATATAGCATAATCAGATGGTAGTTACTCTCAGGCCCAAACAACAAAAATAATTTGGGGTCTTATCAAGAGAATATTCAAAAGTGTTTGGTCCCAACACATTGAAAGCTATGTTAAATATAGAATCAACAACATTGTGTGTGCCTAAAAATCCTAATCTTCATTTATTTCCATACCATTACACATTCATTATCTTCCATCATTTTATTTACCAATCAAACCTATCATCCATTATTTATCCCTATTTACTATCCATGGCCACACTTTATTTTGTAGAAGCTATAAAGATACCTTATCTTGATGTTTGAAGGAATCAATCAACAACTAATGAAGATCACATCAACATCATTTACGTCCAAATCTTAAACTAGTTCTTGATAGAGCAACTATTCATATGAGGTGTGGGCTAGCAATTAATAGTGTTTAATATTCTATTTATATCATTTATTGATTAGAATGTGCATCTCCCCTTCAACAAGAATAATATAATCCTATGCCATTTTATCATACCCAAGACAAACATATTAAAAAACCAATAACCATCATTGGCCACAAGTATATACCATACCATTTCAAATTGCCATACCATTTTCATTCTTACATATCCTTTTGCCATTATTATGTACCCATCCAATCACCTTATTACTTGGGGGAAATCCTCTTACCATTTTATCCAATCTATCAAAACCCATCATTATCCAAAGAAAGACCATGCCATCCTATCATTCCATTCCTATCTATACTAAATCCTCTTTTTAGTCATCCTATCCAATCCTGTTTTGATCTTGGTTACTTTGGTTCTTCCCACACTTTTCATGATAGAATTATGATCTAGTTTCACCAATATATCGAATCTATGTTTCAATAATAATTTATGAAAGTAGTGTGATATTTGATCTAGCCAAATATCTTTTATTTTCCATCTTATATCAATTTTGTTTATATGATCCTAGTTATAACCACCTATGGGCAAATCAATGTCTCTCCAATCTTACTGCTAATTATAAACACCTATGGGTAAATTAGTATCATTAATCTGATCTGTTGTATCCTATTTATAACCTCCTATGGGAAAACTAGGGGTAATATTTGTTTATCATGCATTACCACATCATCTTGCCATTATTTTTTTCATTTGACTGGCCATTTACCAAATTTGAGAACTTGTTGTTACCTGGTCAGGTTTCACCCTGCCTTTTGTGTGGATGCAATTACTAGGATTTGATGTCATTTTAGGATAAATTAGGCTATGCTCAATTCATGTTGAGATCACCTTATCCCCCCTTTTCCATATGCTCTCATCAGTTTTCAAGCAACCTAAGCCAACACTCTTGCCATTTTATGAGTAGGTATCTTCTCATTCTATAACAAGTTGAGATACCTCAAAATGCAAAAAACATTTCAAATATTTCAAAAATATAATAACATTTGTGCTATCTAAGCCTAGTTATTTATATTCAATCTACCCTACTGGAGCATGGTCATTATTAGGATGATTTCATTTGCTTTTGTTTTTAGGCTTTCTATTTGTTTATTTATTTCAAGTTTATTTTTTTGTGTGCTTTATAATTGTTTCTTTGTTTGTTCACTTGCCTATCTATTTAATTTCAACATTATTTCCTTGATTCAGTCTATGTACATTCATTAAGTGATTCCTTGTGAATTTATACTTGAATCCATCCATATTCATATGTTAACATTATCATCATGAATTTTTTATCATTTGTGCATTGTTTTCCCTTGAGTATTAGCTTCTGAGAGTTAGTCCATATGCATATTTTAGGATAATCTTCATGGTATTCTATCATGATGTATACTATCATGTGTTATATCAAAAATTAGCTTCAAGTAATCTTATAAGTAATGGAGTTGCATAAGTTTATCCTTGTTACCTTGGAAAAATCTTCCTATTCATCATGATCAAATTAACTCATTTGACCATTTTAGTTGTATCATTGTTAATCAGGATGAGAATCTCCTTATTGGTAGCTATAACTAAATAATTTTTATTGGTCAACCCTTATTATTATATTCATCACTCTGAGCATCCTTATATGCCTATTTATTTGTGGCTTCTTTGAGCATTAAGCCATCGCATCTACATTTTCACCCACTCATTTTTAATCTGTATTCTAGATTATATCCTTGAGTAATGATTACTTATCAGCCCTAACTAGGGCACAATCATCTTTTTATAAAATTCAGGTCATCTTAATGCTTATAACCTCCTTTGGGAAAATCATTATTTCAACTTTTATTCTTGATTATAACTACCTTTCAAAAAATTAGTACCTTTTTAAGTCAATGCATAACATTTTATTGTTTGGATTAATCTCAACCATAGGTTAATCTCACCTTTCTTCTTGTTTCTTTTTGAGATACCATTCATCTACATATGTGACAGCCACTTCCTCAAAGGGGAATCATCCTAGGCTTCCCAAACACCATTTAGAGATTTTTCCTTGAATCATAATCTTCTTTTTGGCATATAGTTCTTTACTCAGTATTTTAGAAGACATTGTTGTGCTTATGGCTTGCAACACCTTCCCAAATAAGGGTAAACTATAGACACCTAAAACTACCCAAGAAAATCAAAAGGATATGATATGTTGAATGATACAGAATATTCAAGGCACAACTGTATGGTTCCAAGGGATTTTTGTTCCAATAATTCCCAAGTTTCATCTGACATTGTCGATGGCTTCTTAGCTTGCCTTCCCAATAGTAAATACAGGTCATTTTGGTAAAGGTAATCCTCCATCTGCATCTTTCACAATCCAAAGTTTTATCCATTGAACTTCTCCACCTTAAATTTATTTTCATCTTCCATATCTCCCACTCGAGTTCAAAACTTTTTCTTCCTACAGTTTAAAATTAAGTAAACAAAACCTTTGATTTGATACCACTTGTTAGGACAAAATAGAACATAAATTTATTCTAAAATCACATACAAGAGAAACTATGAAATGAATCAATCAAGCATACAAAAATTAATCATAAACATGTACCAAATAAGAGACACTAGATTTAATGTGGTTCACCCAAGATGGGATACATCCACCAAACTTGTCCATATATTATTTTCAACAATACAAGGCAGAAACAAATTATGGAACAAAACTTGTTATACCTCTCTACCTTCTTTACCTCCTCTCTCTGTGTATCATGTCCCTTTTTTTTCATCTCAGCCATGTATTAATATATTTTAGGGGAAAAAACACCTAAACATAAATTCTACCATCAGATCTAGAAACCTTTAGTCAATGGCCCAGATTGAATAAGAAATTATAATTTTACAAGGCAATTTTAATTATTTTTTTGCTTTAGGGGTATTGCCCCTAAATGCCCACTGGGGCTTGCAACCTATGGACCCCTCACTGGGGGGTCATCCTCCCTGAACCCCACAAGAGGGGTTCTCCCCTTGTAGCTCCTCGTGCCATCGGGGATACAAAGAATGGGATCCAAAACTTGGCTGAAATAACATCAGAATTTTAATCTATGATCCTAAAAGACAATCAAGTTCCACACCTAACAAGTTACATATGCAAAATCATGTTGAACTGATAATTTATAATTATCTTTTAGTCACACTATCAACTTTAATTGGTAAAAATAAGCTAATTCATTTCTCTCATTTTTTCTTTTCATATTTATTTTCTTTCATTTTATTTAAACTTTATTAATTTCAATATTTCACTTTCATTCTGTTATTGACAAATCATTTAAAATATTTTCTAACTTTCTATTCATTTTATCTTAATTAAAATTAAAAAACTAATTAATTATATATTCTAATAAAACACATAAATATCTAATGACATCGTTTGATAAGAAGGTGAACACATCCTCTTTCTATTTGCAAAAGTTTAGGCTTGAAGCAAAAGCACAATTTCAAGACTATATGAAGGTTACTTACTTCTACATTGTTGTGCTTAAAAATTGGAAAAAAATTAAATAGAAAAAATATATGTTGATGTGTTTAAAGTTTAAAAATTGAAAAAAAAAATTAAAAAGAAAAAAAAATGTGTTAATGTGTTTAAAGTTTTGGAAAGGAGGAGAAGATGTGTTTTAAAAAAAGGTATTATATCATTATCATTTCTAGAAGTTTATTCCACATCGAAATAGAGATTGGGTTAGATTACCAAATGCTATGAAATTTTATTAGACTCTGCATGATTAGTTCTAGTTTATTCCTATTTTTATAAGATCTAACAAGTAGTTTTTCAATAATTTTATGAGTTGGTTTGTTAATTAGTATCATTAATTTTTTCAAAAAACTTATTATGCTTTTAATTGTTCTTAAAAAAAATAGTTATTATTAAATTTTTGGGATCATAATCCTTATGGTGTAGAAAATCCTCATTTAAAGATTGCCTTATAATTTTTATTTGATTATAAAAATAGAAATAAAGAAAACAAATTACATTAAGAGAAACTATACGTTTTTAAGATGTGTGTGTGTGTTTAATATTTAAAGGCAAACTCTAGATGAGATTAAGTTGTTTAGTAGGACTTCACATATATATATATTTTTTTTAAATGTTTAGAGAAAAATAATAATAGATTTGTAGAGAATGCGTTTGTCTTGTTTTAGGGTTCACGTGCATTCAATATATATATATATATATATATATATATATATATATATATATATACATACATACATACATACATACATACATACATATGGTTTTGATCAGAGTTATGAACTATTTTAAGACACAATTGAAGGCCTACATCTGCAAATACTCATTTACACATATATTAGATATATTAATAATGACCACAACTGACTCAAGGATTCTAATAATGATCATCTATATGTATGTTGATAGATATTCACTTTTGACTAGAGCTACAAATCAATTTGGGACACAATCGAAGGCCAAGATCCTTAAGTGATCATCTATCACATATACCAGATACACCAATAAAAGTCATAATTGGCCCAAGAATACCAACAATGGCCACCTATATGAATTGATAGATATGCACTTTTGATCAAAGATATGAACAATTATGAGACACAATTAAAAACCTAGATCCCTAAATAATCATCTAGTAGATATACCAACAACTATCACAACCAACTCAAAAATACTAAAAATACTAAAATAAAATGGTGGGAGGTGGTTGTGCCACACCCATACTCTGCCACTCTATGAACTATTGGGGAAAACATTATCATTCTCCATCCATTAAGTTGGTTAATAACAATGCTTCCTTCGTCATAATTGGTGAATTGTTTTGTTTAGAACATTACTCTCATACCATCTTAAATGAATATAGTCACAACTAGGATGTTACTCTCCAACCACCTTCAATATAATATCATGGTTGTGATCAATATATCATTCATTGACCACCATTATTAAAATAATGGTTAGATTTTTTTGGGAAGACAACACACACCTTGTAAGCCAATTTAACCTATAAAAAATAAAAATGAGCACACACATAAAACCAACAAATTATTATATTTTAAATGTAAACTTTTTTTTAATATATATCTTGTTAACTCTCGTATATAAACCTAGAACATGGGAATATAGAAGAAAAAAATATTAAAGTCTATCTTTCAAGTAAAGTACAATGGCATTCCATGGCAAAGGAGTCATGTGCAGAGGAAAAGGGGAGGGTGGGTAGTAGGGTTAAGGGGCAAGCAGAACAAAATAGAGGTATTATTTAGCCTTCATATTCTCAATAATGATAATGATAATGATAATGATAATGGTAATGGTAATGGTAATGGTAATGGTAATGGTAATGGTAATGGTAATGGTAATGATAATGATAATGGGAAAAAATAAAAAAAAACTTGGAAAAAATAAAATAGCTAAAATATTATTAAGTTATATAGGTTAATTTAACATTTCAAGAATGAAATTAGGACATCTTTATGTGAAAGACCAAAATAAAATTAAATTGATTACAGGGTTGAGATCAAAACCTCCACTTTAACCTTTTAAGATTATATTATTATTATTTAAAATAAATCCTTAAAATTTGTTAGGTGTATGTGTCTTGATTAAAAGTTTTTAAATATTTTTAATTATTTATTTTTATAAATTATATAATTTTAACCTATTTAATTGAAGTAACTTAGGTGGTTTTGTAAAAGTAAATTTAATTATCTTTATTTTTATATTAGAATTTAAATTTATCTATTTATATTAAATCATGATATAATTTTTATTTAAGACTGTTTTTCTAATTATTGATTTAGCTCGTTATAGTAGCTTAGCATATTTATAAAAATAGCTTAAGAGGTGATATGAGGTATAAAGTGATAATGAGAACAAAATATTTAAACATATTGTCTATGGGCATTATATGTGCATCATCAACTACCAATTGTATCATTTACCTTTGTGCTCGTGATGTGGAGATTTTCACCCA
Source organism: Torreya grandis (assembly GCA_037957365.1). NCBI lineage: Eukaryota > Viridiplantae > Streptophyta > Pinopsida > Cupressales > Taxaceae > Torreya > Torreya grandis. The sequence continues at coordinate 1,158,697 of JARHVA010004894.1, read as the reverse complement.
AGGACTTGCATGGCAAGTTGTACACAATGATTTTGTGTTGTTGTGTTTAATAATAGTAATATTTTTAAAAAAAACTTACTTTAACCAATTTAGATTATATATTTTATACAGACATTACAATTCAACCTTTGAATATGTATGATTTACAATTATTTTTTAAAAAAAAATCTTTTTATCTTTATATTTCATGTTCTTATATAGCATGCTCTTATATAATCTAAGGTCAACAAACTTCTTGCCATTAGTGATCTTGTTAAGAGATTATAAATTATACAAGAGAAAGGGAATAGGAAAACTCGATATCCATGAATTTCAAAGACCATTTGTATTTTCTTAAAACAATTTGATAAAGAATAAATATTTACTTTATAGAAAATCTATTTTTCATTACATGATGCGAGAAACGAAAATAATTGAGAGAAATAATAACACATCTTAAATAATACATAGTATTTTATATGTGCATACATAGTAATACATAGTAATCACTAACCACTAAAAAGAGGAAGACCATGACCAACTGAGTTTATAGAGATCATTCTTGAATTCAACCCCTTTAAGAGCTATTTTGAAGGTGGGGTACAAACTATTATCTAGTTTTCAGTGAAATTAATATTGTTTATCACCATAAGAATGAACAATGTCTTTATAACATGTTCCACAAAACATACATCCAACATAATGGTGTTGATACAAGACATTTTTTAAGTAGAAGCTTTTTAAATTTCTTCCATAACATCTTAACCTTGCTAGTGTTCCTTGTACTTTGAAAGCATAATCTTGTTTGTCCCCAAAAATTTCACTCATTTTTGGAACAACATATGAGCTATCTTGGTCCTACAGGACCAAGATTTCTCTCTTCCCTTCTCAAAATTTGTTCTGAGCTTTCAATTCCTCTTTTTTCAAGCTTTCCAAAAATCTATGGACTCTGTAGGCTTGAATCTACGGACTCTACAGGCTTGAATCTATGGACTCCGCAAGCTTGAATCTATGGACTCTGCAGGCTTGGAACTACGAACTTCACAGGTGGTTTCTACAGACTCCGCAAATAAATGTCTATGGACTCTTTCAAGGTTAGAGAAAACTACGAATTTGGCTTCTACAGACTCTGCAGGTAGGTTCAAATCTACGGACTCTCAAGGTTGGTTTCTACGGACTCTGCAAGAAAGAAACGGGCTCAACACTTAGCCAAATAACAAAGAATGAATCGATTGAACCATTGAACCGTTGAACCAAAGTTGGTTCAATCAGTAGGTTCAAGGGGCTGCCCCAAAGCCTAAGGAACAAGTGCCCTTACGAGGGGAAGTAAGCAAAAGTAGACAAAAGTTAGGAACCCCTCGGGAAAATGGCTAAGTCCAAGAGGCTGAAAGAATACTTTCGGGAGGATTTTCTTGGAAAAATGTTAAGGCAAAATTCCTTCGGACTTTTTGTCTGAAGGAATTCATCCGGAGGAAAAGTCCAAAGAAACAGGAAAGAACAAATGGCCAAGTAACAAGAAAATTTCCTTCAGACATTTTGTCTGAAGGAATTCTTTCAGGCTTTTTGCCCAATGAAAAAAGCCCGCCGAAGAAGTAAGAACCTGCCAGAGAAGTTGAAGCCTGAAGGACAAGTACCCTTGTGGGGGGCACTTGGCGATAGAGAAAGGACCATTTTAAAAGCCCTAACAAAGACGCAGAAAGGAACTTCCACGGACTTAGACAAAAAGGGGCTTCAACAGATGAACCATTGAACTGTTGAACCAAAAGGTTCAATGGGTTCAAGGTTCAAAGGTTCAACCAAAGCTTAGAAAGATAAAGGAAGCAGTGTTTGAGCGAGACACAGAATAAACCAATGAACCGATTGAACTTTGAACTGAAAGAGTTCAAAGTTCAATGGTTCAACATGGTTCAACAGGTTCAAGGTTCAACCTAAACCAAGTGATCGACTAAAAAGAGAGCTCGAAGACTCAAAGAGAGAAGATCAATGCAAAGGACCAGAAATGTCTTCAAAAGAGTTATTTCTAGTAGGTGGAACAGTGGATTGAGTAGACTTCTAAGTGCACCAAACCAAGGACGCGCCCTATTTTCTTCCATGAAGTAAAGACAAATATGCAAAGGACCAGACGGTCCATATTAAGGAGGAGACATATTAGATGAAGGGACACGCCATAGTTATGGTAGCGCACTATTCTTAGCATGGTCTCTCCAGACAAAATTGGAGATGCATTTAAGACGCTAACTGCAACATGGGCTATCCCATAGAAAAAGGCACCAATCCTTGGGTAGTTGCTATAAGTTTGTATTTTCTCACATTTGTAAGGGAGACTTTCATTTTACAAGAGCGAAACTCTGCCCATTTTAAAAGAGGAAGACTGAGAGTTTGAGCTCAGGTTGTAATTTCATTTTCATTTTTATCTGAATGAGAAAGCAGGTTTTTCACAGACTTTGTGCTGTTCTGACTTGTGTCATTTTAGAAGATCATTCTTACGTCTGTCTTCTGAAGGTGTCCTTATTCATTTAATTTGGTAAGCAAAATTAGTGAAGGTAATAGGGAAGTGTCCTGAAACCAACTGTGGGAAGACTTTCTACTTTCACAATTGATCTCAGTTTGTGTTTTTCTTTTCTTTTTGTGTTGAGGATTCTGGGGCGACTTTGTGCCCCCATTATCCTTTGTGATATACTCTTTGGGCAGTTGAGGTGGAAACTTTGCGTTCTGCTTCATCCTGTTGTTACTATGCCCTCTGGTTTACTGGTTTCTTATCTTACCTGAAAGAACTCCTGTTGTTTCCTGCAAGAACACTTCTGAAAGAAGAGAAGTGCCTTCAGTGTTTACACCAGGATTTTCTCCTTTGAATGTGTGCATCATCTCTGAAAGAAGAGAGATGGATGGTTTATTCTGCCCCCATGTGTTATTTTCTGCTTACTTATATTGTATATAGCTCATACGTATCTATAGGGAACCTCCCCTTGATGAGAGGAGAGATTTGTCTCCGGTTGATGTAGTAAACCTGCACACCTGGCCAACCAATCTTCCTGTTGTGGTTGGTCAGACCTATTTTGTTGATCAGTACGCTGATTGACAAAATATTCACCCAACAAATCTAATGCACTTAAGTTCATTAAGTCTATTTTAATTATGAAAACAACTTTAATTTCATGTACTGAAATCTCCAAAGCTACTAGGGTTGAGATGTTCATGTGTGGGTAATAATGTTTCATGTCTCTTTCAGCATTTCATAGCTTAGATGAAAACTTTAAAAATGTTGCACATTGAACCTTTCATTAGCAACATTCACACATTGAATTACTCTCATTTGATTATTAATTATTTTTGGACAACATTGGCGACAATAATGATCATCTAGATGAACTATCATGATCATAATTCCCATCAATTTGATGACCCTAATCATTGATGTAGTGATGGTGTCCTCTAGCATTAAAATGTGTCAAAAATTAGTTCAAGATTTGGCCTTAGTGTTAGACTCACCTGATTTGACCAAGATCCCAAGTGGTCTGGGGGATAACATTCTAAATGAGGGTTTATATGGGTTGTATGCCGATTCAAAAATAGTATTGAATAAGATGGAGAGTATAAAAAGTAACTAAACTATAACAAAAAACATATATTAATTTGTGTGTTTTATACATGACATACTCTTAAGAATGTTGTCTAGTTTATTACTATCTACCCATTAACTATTGTTGTAGATATGTATGCATAGAGTACAATATCATAAAGATTAAGAAGTTGTTATAAAAGTCAAATTGTTTGGGATTTCATGTATGACTATTCACCTTTCGATGTTTATGTGGCTTTAACTAATAGGGTTGCAATATGTTGACTGATGTTGTGGCATACCATGAGCCCTAAGAGTACCACTTGGTATGGTGAAATGTGGAGCATAGTCTCCATGTGGCTAATGTGCAATCTAGATGTTCTATACAAAGGTTGAACTACATGAAATGTCTAAAGGTGTTGCACCATTGACCAATATTATGCAAAGGTTACTTGCATAGCCCAAAGTGGCACAATGATTGTGCAAACTGTGTGGAAGTTATGCCATACAAAATGCAAAGTTATGTCGAATGGTGTTGAGATTGATTATTTACATTTTGGCATGGGGAAACATGGTGCTTCGAGTCAACCTTGCACTTGCTAAACCTTTGAATCTTATGCTCTTGTGTCGATTGTGTGAAGTGCCTGGGGTTTTTTCTTGAGTTGTATGACATGTTTTCTTGACATGGTGTAAAAGGCACATGATGTTGGAGTTGTACAAAGTTAGTCAGAGCATAGGCATTATGCAACGTATTCCTTAATGTTGCACAAAAGGCACATGATGGAAGATCTAGAGGAAGTTTCTCTTTGGTGTTATGGAAGTTGTGCGGAGTTGTTTGATGCGTGGAGGTTGTATGACATATTCCTTGACACTACGTAAGAGGTGCATAATACAAGGGGTTGCACAAAATTGTACAAATAACCAAAATAACCAAAACACATCAGATGATAGTATGAGATAACAAAACCACACAGTGATCATATTTTCTTACTTGACGAAGCTTAAATCACACGACCAAAGTTCAATAGGCCGGAATTGACGATAGAAGACGCCAATGAAAAAATCCTTAGTATTTGTTTATGATGAAAGGCAGGAATGGAGATGGAGAACTCTTAAATCGTCATCCTCTCGGTTTACTTAGTTAGGGCGTGGACGTCTCTTTCTTATACGCCTTCTTGTCATCGATGTATGTTTACATGTCTACGATAACGCAAGCTATGGGGATTTGGGAATCATTTTTGTTGGTATAAACAGCTACTCAAGGGCAAGGGCAAGACCGTTAACTTTGGTTTGTGCATACGCTTTTTCAATACCGACTACTTAAATATGTCAATGTGGATGTCGAACTCAATAAAGCGTCTCTCCTCGCATATTGCTGTGCGTTTGTTTGCTTTAATTAAAATATAGGCGTGTGTCTCCTTAAACATGCGACAACTCTAGTGGGATTGAAACCGCGTGATTCAGTCGAGGCAAATGGTATCAAAGCTTGTGCTTTTTGACGTTTGATGAATGACCTCTTTATGCACGTCCTTTGTGCGTATCAAAAAAAAGCTTTAATCCATGTGGTCCCTTTTAACGGGTTCAGATAAGTTGAACCACTCATGCGTAAGGTGAAAATTAAGGTTGCAAGGAACAAGAATTGTGTGCCTATGGTATTCTATTTAAATGATGTGCGCCCTTAGTGGGTAACATGCATGCAAGTTTTTCTTTCTTTGTGTTACCATTTTAAAAATATTAGTGTGCCCTGAGAGGAAACTAAATGATTCATATGTCCCATATTCAATATAAAATCTACATTCACTCTCAGGGTTTTTTACACATTTCTTAGCAATGTGTTATACACATTTTTTTAGCAATGTGTTATGGCTTATCACAAGTAAATCATGTCACTATTGTAGTATCTTGGTTGTAACTAGTAAATCATGTCAGTATTGTAGTATCTTGGTTGTAACTAATTTTTTTTTGGTAAATTTTTCTATACCTTTTTAATATTGTTGGGGTATCCTTTGTAATAATCAGCTTAGTTTCCTCCTTGACATTCTCTACAACAACTACCTTAATTTCTTTCTTAGTATCTTCCACAATAGCCATCTTGGTTTCTTCCTCAATATCCACCTTGAGACCCATTGAAAATCTAATATGAGCTGACATTTAACACAAAACATTGACATATGCGACAAAACATTGAAACATAGGGTAAATGACTAAGATGGATTTTTTTGGTTGGAAAGGGTGAACCAAAAGAGTGATAGATGGATGTGAAGGATAAAGGATGGATGAAGAGCGATAGGGATTTATAAGCCTGGCTGAGTCAAATTGGGCTTTTTATTTAAACCCTCCAATTATCATCGAGACATTTTTTGTATATTTTCCAATCTTCTAAATGTAGATTTGTAAGAGGGTTTTGTTTATTTTTTATTTTTATTTTTACTTTTTTAATTTGGAATAAGTTATTTAGATTGTATACAAGTAAATTAAAGAATGATGCTAATGGATGTTGGGTGTTGACTCGAGGGGAACAGAGGGGAGGGCGTTGATGGTTCTAAAAATACATAAATGATAATGGGGTTTGAGGTGCCAAGTTTGAATCCTTCCCTAATTACAAGGGGGAAAATTTGGGTGTAAATTTAGGAGTAAATCTTCCATCTGACATCTTATATTAGGTATTTTATTATTTATTTTGTTATTTTTGTTTAACATATAATAGCAACTCTAATGGTAGATAAACTTTCTTGTTAATGTTAATGGCAGATAAACATATTTATTACATCTATACATGTTCCTCGGTAGCATAAACAGGGAATTACACTAGCTTCATCATGGGGAGACATATATGACCATCTATTGGATGTGATCATAATATGATCTTTCCTCTTCAAAAATATCAAAAATCAAAACATTTAAAAATCCAAAATAAACTTTTGACACTTACATCTTCTATTGGCTCCTTGACATCCATGTGTTAGTTTCATGTTGATGAATGACATACTCAGTTACTCCTACATATACATATGTGTTACAATTCTACTTAGTGTGATATATGCATACACAGACACATCATACACTCTTATTTTGGATGTTGGATTTTCTCTCTACTCATGTCATATAGACATCAAGGGCATCCACTTCTTTGATCTTTATACACACAAGTTATATTATTCGTTGATCACTCTACGTTATAATTTTTGAGCTTACATATATAATTGCACATGCCTATTATCCATGATTATATCTTACACAAGGTATTGGATCCATGGGCTATTATGAAATGTTTATGTTGGTTGTTTATGCTTTACTTTATGCACTTTTTTTAGCATATTACCTTACTATTGTATTCCTCTTTTGAGCATTTGAATATGTTTCTTTTCTTGAGTCCCACATGTCTATGTGTGATTTCATTGACAGTTGCATATGTCATTATTTGTTGTATGGACATTTAAATATGTAGTTCTTGATTTAATGGGCATTTGATTAAGTCATGTCCCTTCGATTGTGAGACATTTGAACATGCCCTTTGTTTGTGGTCTCTTTAGATCATTGCCTTTTAACTTTCTTTTGAGTTCTCTTGTGTGTGTGTTTAGTTTGTTTGTTGAGCTTATAAGATTACTATCTTATTGTTTTCATGATATTTATCATGCATCTTAGGCCTACATGTGATCACATTGGTTCTATACACTTCAATGCTATATCTACCTAGACATGTTCCTTCTATATGCTACATGGTTACATTCATAGATTATACAGTTATCTTCTCCTTTTGAAGAGATGTAACTACGAGTTCCTATGTTTCCCTCAACTCAAAGTAAGCGGAAGAGAGCGGGAGGTAGGGGGGAAGGGGGTCCATATTAGTGGGGTAATTTCATAGACACATGTTCTCCACACTTGACATAATTTTTAGATTCATTAGAGGCATACTTTAGAAGCATGTTCTTCACACTTATTCAATACACGGTACTTATATCAATTTCCAGATTTAGTGGGGGCATGTCATTTAGATATGGCTTCTACACATTCACATTTCTCAAGTTTAGCGGGGGCATGCTTTAAAAACATGTTCTCCACCTTAATTTAATATATGGTACTTATATCAATCCCTAGATTTAATAGGGGCATGCTTTGGAAGCATGTTCCCCACACCTATTAAGTATTCAACATCTCCATATTATAGTGAGGACATGTTTTAGAAACATGTCCTTCACATTAGTACTTATATTTATTTTCAAAAAATTTCATATATAGTGGAGGCATGCTTTAGAATCATGTCCTCCACACTTACATAGTTATCCAAATTTGTCAAAGCACACAATATATGATTCAGATTCATAGTTGTGGTAGAATTCTATATATTGGTACTATTGTTATACATAATTTTAGCGTAAGACATATCTAAGATTCATATGCTATGAAATATGTGCCTAATATTGTAAAATCCAAATCATTTTTAGATTCCAAAACTCTTTTATGGAATGTTACCATATCATAGAATTTTTCATACTAATACACTACAAATTTTTATGAATTTTTATTGAGCTAATCTACTACATTAGTTGGTTTAAGTTTTTGCTATGGTTGAGTGATCAAATCACTCAATCTTTCTAAGTTTTCATATTGGACTTGATCATCCAACCTTTCCAGATTATAAGTATCATTGGGTTGCATAGTTGAGTTAATCTCAATTGCCATGTGGCAACTCACTTTTACTCCAATGTTGGGTTCATGTGTCTCCCTCTCTCTCTCCCTTGCCACCACCCCCAGCCCACGCCCCCTGCCTCCCCCTCCCCTCCCCCACTTTAGATATATGCACTTTAAATATTTATCTACATTTGTCCTAATATTAGTTTCAAAGCCTTACAATTATACATTATTTAAAAAAAACTTACCAATAGGTAAGTTGGTTACATCGACACACAAGTGTACTCCTAAACTTTGTTCTTTCAATTTAATTTAGTTCAATTACTTTCAATGTAAATTATATGTACTAATTTTATATTGTAAAATTATCTTAGTGTATGTAATCAAAAATGCATCATGTCTATAAATTAATCCTAACTCAGAGAAGATAGATAACGCCATACACTTCTGATTGCAAACACATTTGTTAAGTGGGAACATGACCAATATGGGGATCCACTAGACCCAATTAGGGGATCTCTTATCATAATACACAATGTTAGGGAGGGTTCCAAAGCCCCCAATCAATCATAATAATGCAATAATGCTAAGAGAGTCTTGTGTTTTGAGATCTCACAAAACTAATAACATGTAAATCTAATCTAGTGCTCACCAAAGCTTGTGGCACAATATGAGATGTTAGTAAACAATCAAAACATGCATAGGATAATCTCAATTAAGCTATGTATGAGTAAGACCCTAATACATGAAATGAGAAGAGTAATATTATTCGAAGCCAATATTTATGCTACTTTTATCTACTAAAGAGAGGAGCAAAGTTAGAGAATACTTACTTGAATGATGAACCCATCGAGACTCAATCTCTCCTTTAGTCAAAGGGGCTTTGCAAGAGGTTGTTGTGGTTTGTAACGATCACTAAGAAAGGCCAAAACATCCAAGACTTATCCACAAGACTAGATTCTTTAAGTAGAAACCCTAAACTAAGGCTCTTCAAGTAGAATGGTGGAAGAACATATTGTAAATAAGCACAAGTGAATAATAACTATTGATTGTATATCAAATAATGATGAAATGATCTTTTATATATAGATGGATTTGACCTTAAACCCTTCCAAAAATCTCATCTGATAGGGTTGATCTAATAAATCTAGCACAATTTCAGATAGTTATTCACTAGGTCATAGGCTACATCGGCCAAGAGCTAACCTAGACCCTAAATGAATTTTACCCAAAATAGTACAAGGTCGACCCTGTAAACCTAGTATAGTAAACAAAATCTGAAAATTGTATAGGGATGACCCAATTGACCTAGTATAACCAACTGTCAAAAGGGGCATAAAGTGAGGAGAAAAAGGATGGAAAGTGGAAAAAGACTAGAGGAGTATGTAAATAAGGAGTAATAGCTTAGGAGAATGGTTTTAGGAGATGTTTGGGTTGGTAGTAATTATAAATAAGAGATAACAATCCTATGAAACACCAATGGTCTGCCTACCCTTTTCCTAGTACACCCCTTAGGGCGTGCACTTATGAATATTGAGTCTCGACAGGTTCCTACAAAATGTAAAGCATATATATATAATAAAGGTTAAAAATACTATTTATATACATATGACCCACTTGAAGCTCATCATGTGTCACTAAGGTGAAACAGGGGATGGTGCTTCGAGAAATAACATAAGAACACATAACGCTGAGGCTAAAAAAATTTGAAGTATTTTAAAGAAAAAATAATTGAAAGTAAACGATAGAAAGAGAAATAACTAAAAAGTTAATAAATGTGATACTTACCTTGACTTACCTTTATCTCTAGATGATTGTTTGTTGTGTTGTTATTTTTGATTATGTAGGTTGCAAAGACTAATTTTGACAAACCCAAGAATACAAAACTGAAGAGCAAAAACAAACAAATACAAAAAATCCAAGATAATTGGTACTATGAGGACATGACATACTTGAAAATTTGGCAAGTTAGGATGACAAGTGATATGTTATACCAAATTACTAAGTTAAAAAAAAAAGATTAAATTGGGTAATCAAAAAGACAAGGCTACTAAAGACCGAAAAACTCAAACAAGTAAACGTTAAGTAAGAAAGACAAACTCACCAAATCAAACCAAGGATACATGTCAAAAAGAATGGTAATAAAATATTAATGTAAAAGTAGTGACAATTTGTACAGAAAGATGGATAAAATAAAATGGTAAAACAACATTGATGAGTGACCAGAAATAATCCTTATCTCAATCATCAATGAAAAAAAGTGCATAAAAGGGGAAAACAACATTGCCAAGTGAGAAGTAACAAGCTAACCTCACTCAACAATGAAAAAAAGTATGAACTCAGGTTCCCATAACAAAATGATAGTACAATAATGACAAATAAAAAAAGAAAGCAAAACAAGTCTAGAGATGTAAATCTATGGTGTAAAGAAAGTAATTCATAATTACTCAAACATGTTTTTCATCTAAGGATAGATAAAACTGAAATAAAATAATGATGGCATGTTTTTAACATGTGAAGAAAAAATAAGTAGAGAATAATGAAAAATAGATTTGTAATCACAATTTACCTCTCAAGGGGAGAAATGAAATGGGTGGAGGGGATAATGAAGAAAAAACCAATGTAGAAGAACTCTTTTTATCAAAGTTAAGACACTCAAATTAGGTTTGTCAAAACAAGAAGACTTTTGACCTTAAGGACTATGATGAACTTCTCTTAGCTACACAAGTCTTAGATCAACAAATGTAGTGTATAGATCATCTCATGAAAGATATATGCATGAAAATTAATATATATATACCTTCTGACAACATGTTCCCCATTCTTCAGAACTCCTTATAGAGCCATTGGTCTTCTTTGTAAATTGGGTACTTGCATGAGAAAGTGGGTAGCACCATAGAGTTTTTTTAATTTTCTTATTCCAATCTACTAGCCTACCACACCCTAATAGACCTTGATTCTATGTGAGGCCAACTGTCAATTTTTAGATTTGATTAGAGATAAGATATGTGCTTTTAATCATGTCTTCTACTATGATTTCAAATTTTGAGATTTGTATGTTGCCTTTTATATACCATTGCCTTTTATTTCAAATGATTTGTCTTTTAAACTTTTTTATGAACTTTTTTATTCCTTCTCCTTATGGATTTGGAAAACCAAAATGGGTAGTAAAGATTATTTTCATTTTAGTACGTGGGACTTGGTTGTTAAGAGAGATAACTTCAAAGAGCATGGGTCTAAGAGTCTCGTAAATCTAGGTGAAATAAAAGTGTTATCTTGATTTTGACCTTGTTTTATCTAATGTGAAGTGAAAGGAAAGGAAATTAAGAGGAATGTCACATGAAATAATTTGAATTGATTCAAACCACAAAAAATGTGATAAAGGGAAAAAAAGGGATACAATGACAGTAAAGTGTGATTCATTATCATAAGAATAAGGAAATTAGAGGAAAACATGCTAACATAGATTATTTGTGCAAATTTCATCTAACAAAAGAAGCAAAATCTAAAGTTGAGAACAAGGATCAAAATCACATTCTAGCAAAGGAATGATAGAATGGTACTTTTATGAGGAAGGTCAAGTCTTATCCATGGTCTTACACTAAAACTCATAAAAGAAAAACCTGCGAGGGTGCCAAAAAACATGGAAAAATAAATGAGATAAGAGAAAGATGTTATTTGTAAGGAAGCCCAACACGTATCCATGGTCTTATACTATAACTCATAAATGAAAAATGAAGGGATGTCAAAAGTGTGTTAAAAGAATATAAAAATTAAAGAAGACTATGGTACATCATGAGGAATATCATGTCCTATTAATGGTTTTACAATGCAACTCATGAGAGAAAGGGGAAACCAAAGACCAAACAAGAAGGACTAAAGGTTTTTGAAAAGGGAGAACTATTATAGAGGGAGATACTCGTGCAAGTAACCTATAAAAACTTTTAGATAGATAACATATAGAAAGCATGAAAGGAAGGGAAGGATCCTACAATAACCTCTATATCAAATATGAGCATGTGAGATACAAACTTAGGTGTCTTAAAATATTTATTGGATTTAAATTAGTTTGGTAGCATGCCAGGTAGAATAAGAGTGGGTATCATAAGATACCCTAAAGGGTAAGTGGATGTAGGGATGGGCATTAGAAGATGACCCAAAGTCTGAAATAATATGTGGGTGGGAATTGTAAGATGCCCCAAAGGATAAAGTAATGTGTAGATGGGTATCACAAGATGCCCCAAAAGATAACAAAGGGAAGAAAAGATAGGGAAATACAAGAATCAAAGAGAACCCCATATAGTGTCTAAATGGATTCAAGTTGTCCAAGAAGATTCTGATAGAAGACATGAGACTTGAGGAAAATGATCAAAATGATAAGAAAGAGAAACAAAGAACTAAATCAATAAACATAGAAATAAAAAAGGTATAGAGTTGACTGCGTCAACTTAGTATAGAAAATAGGGTTTGAAAATTGTAGAGAGTCTATAAGGTTGACCTAATATAGAAAATAAGGGTTAGAAACTATAAAGAGTCAACAGGGTTGACCTAGTACAATAGGTAGGGGAAATTTAAATAGTCTATAAGAGATTGTGTCAACAAAAATGACTGTGTATTGAAATAATAAAAAATTTGCAAGTAATTTTTGAAATCAAGAAATGAAATGAAACACATAATCAATTGGGTCAATGAGGTTGATCCAATTGAGGCACATAGAACAAAACCTTGCACCAATATTGGCTAATGCAAGTTTATACAATACAACATACAATCGAGCAAAGAGAAATAAGTCAACTTGGAAAGTAAAATCAAACTAAGTTTTCAACTTGAATTTTATTAGATTATTAGAATATGGTTTTAGATGTGATAGGAAGTTAACTGTAAGCAAGGAACTAGAAAGCAATATGAGGATGGTTTCAAGAAGCTTAGGTTGAAATGGATCTATATTGGTAATGGTACTAATTTGGTATTGGTGCCTACCCCCTCTCTTCACTCACCACAGTGATAAGGGTGTCAGGTGTTTAACCAAAATATACCATTAACCACATGTTTATACTTGGCCAGAAAACCAAGTCGGCTTCTCCCATAGTGATGAAATATAATTAGGTAGGTTTTGGGTAGATAATTATTAAAATGTTTTTTAAGATTTTATGATTTGGTAGTGTGTGCATAAAAGAGAAAATAGTGTAACTAAATGGTATATTAAAAACCACCTAATTAGACTATGTGATCTATTCTAAGCATGTAATTAACAAGAAATAAAAGTTTGAGCTAATTACTAGCATATAAGTGTTAATTCCAACTTTAAAACATAGTATAGTGTTGAATCAATCGATAGTGTATGTAGAGAATACATAATAGAGTTGACAATGTTGATTCTGTACTACAAAATCAAGGGTCTGAGTTGACAATGTTGACCTAGTTTTTAAGAAATAACATAGAATATAAAACTACATCGATAGAGTCAGCCTAGTTAATTATACATTGGTATTTTTAAAGACTACAAATTATGAAAATAAAAATATAAAAAATTATATAAATGAAAAATAAGGATAGAAAGGAACCTTGGTGGGTTGGAGAATGTAGAGGAAATAAGATTTCTATTGAAGTTCCTTGATTTATACTTGCAAATTCTGCTATGTTGGCTGGGTCAACCTAACTTTGCAAATCCTATTTATTGAAAACCTAAAAATGTACAAGGTCAATTGGGTCAACCTAGTATGTTAGACTAGATTCCTAAAAATGTACAGGGTCAAATAGGTTAACCTAGTAGTCTGAATTAAATTTTGGAAAACTTGTACAAACAAAATGGAGTCGTATTTATGTGATTGTGTTTTAAATATGTGCATAGAAGTTAGAACTATGCCAACACTATTAACCCATTATTTTAAATATATAGAGAATAAAATGATGAAATAAGTGAAACAAAACCTACAAGGGTTAGATTAATGTTGGATTGAATAGAATGTATGTAATCAAAAATGCATCATGCTTATAAATCAATCCTAACTCGGAGAAGATATATCGTACCATACACTTCCAATTGGGGACACATTTGTTAAGTGGAAACATGACCAATATGGAGATCTATTAGACCTAATTAGGGGATCTCTTATGACAATATATTGTGCTAGTGAGGGTTCCAAAGCCTCCAGTCAAGCACAATCATGTAATAACCCTAAGGGAGTCATGTGTTTTGATATCTCACAAAACTAATAAACAATAAAGTAAATATAATCTAATGCTCACCAAAGCTTGTGGCACAATATGAGGGGCTAGTAAATAAACAAAACATGCATAAGATAATCTCAATTAATCTATATATCATAATGACCCTAATACATTAAATAACAAGAGTAATATTATTCGAAGCTAATACTTATGCTACTTCTATCTATTAAAAGGATGATCAAAGTTAGAGAATACTTACCTAAATGGTGAACTTGTTAAGGCTCAATCTCTCCCTTGGTTAAATGTGATTCAAAAGAGGTTGTTATGGTTTATAAGGATCATTAAGAAAGGCCAAAGCATCCAAGACATATCCATAAGACTAGCTTATCTAAGTAAAAACCCTAAGCTAAGAATCCTCAAGTAGAATGGTGGAAGAGCAGATTGTAAAGAAGTGAAAATGAATAATAACTCTATATTGAATATCAAATAATGATGAAATGATCTTATATATAGGTGGATTTGACCTTAAACCCTTTCAAATATATCATTTGATAGGGTTGGCTCAATTGACCTAGCACAATTTTGGACAATTATTCACTTGGTCACGAGCTAGGTTAGTTAAGAGCTGACCTAAACCCTAAATGAAGTTTACCCAAAATAGTACAAGGTTAACCCAGTTGACCTAGTATAATAAATAGAAGATGAAATCTATACAAGTCTACCTAGTAAAACCAACTATCAAAAAGGGCATAAGTTGAGAAAAACAAAGATGAAAAGTGGGAAAAGATGGTTTTAGGAGCTAGTTGGATTGGTAATAAGTAGCAATAAGGGACAACAATCCTAAAAAACACCAATGGTCTTCCCATCCCTTTCCTAATGCACCCCTCAGGGCATCCAGTCAGAGAGATTGAGTCTCAATGGGTTCTTTCAAGATGTAAAGCATCAGTATTTAATAAAATTGTTTCTCTAGATTTTCACTAATTGTATTCAAATGAGGAAGAAACTAAGGTTAAGAGGTTATGGGTTTGATGTTACCTGGATTTAGTGTGCACCGTATCCAAGCCTTGTGGGAACTCCTCTTTGGCTATGGAGGAAACACCTGTAGTAAGAATGAAACTTAAACAAGAAAAATATTAGAAGAGGATATGGTGGACTGCCAAGCTATGCACTCGGTCCTAGAAGCGTGAAGCTCCTTAAGGGATGACAGTCCACTTTTTACAGATAAAAGTATTGCATAAGAAGAAATGATAAATGACTAAAGAAATAGAAAGTAAATGGTTTGCACCTATTCCCTAGAATTTGTGTGTCACAGAATGCTACAGAAGGCTAATTTAAGGTTCTGTTTGGTCTAAATGGGCTATTGGATGGCTTTCTAGTTTGCTGGTCCAGAACATAGTCGTTGACGTCGGTTTGCCTGCTGAGGTTGATGGGGTAAATGGTGCCGACGTCAGTTGGGTTGTTGATGTCGATAGGGGTTGTTGGCCTTGGACAACTTTTAGAGTATTAATGGGATAGATAGAGGGGTTTTCTAGAAGTTTAGAGGTTGGTGCAGGGTTGCGAGAAGATGAATGAGCTCTGAGGAAGGGTATAGGTGGAGAGTTGGTGTGTAAAGCGGGTGAAAATAAGGGGAAGACCCTTCAACCCCTCCATGAAAGAAGTTGGGCCTCTCGACAGTATTTAGAAATATCAATGAAAACTAATTGGCAATGAATTCTAAAATACTAAAATGAAAACCATAATACTTAGCTTTATAAGGTGAAGACCCAGAGATGTCAGAATAGTGATTCCCATTATGGCTGATGTGATCAGTGTTGTGACCTAATGAAGCGAACATCGATTGATTCAATTGAGTAGCTCGAGGTCCTCATACAGTCTCTCAATCCAGTCTCTAGAATGATTTGTGTAGAGCTTTGGTAGCCAGGAGAATGATAGTCGAGACTTGGTGCTTGAAATCTCAGAGTGTCCGTGTGAATCTATGAGAAGGCGGGGCTTGGCTCAATGTTAGAGCTCAACTTATGTAATCAACATCAGTGATCCCATTGGAATTGGCATAGAACTAATGACATCGACCGACAGTTGATCGATGTCGGCAGAGAGAGAATAGGTAAAAGAGCTATTTTTAGCTCTTTGCCCATTTCTCCACCCGCCAAGTGCCTTTTCCATTGGAGAACAGTAAAAAAAGGGGCTTATGAGGCATGGGAGTTGGTTAGGGAGTTAAGATGGAGTGATAATAGGTCACAGGTAGTTAGGATTTGGAGGACCTAGTCTCAGGCTGACTCAGGCTAAGAAACAGTCTTAGGGTGAGGTGTCTAGGTGAGGTGTCCAAGGTGAGGCAATTATTTAAAACAAGTAGTTTTTAAATTAATAAGGTGTGCAAGTGTGGGTTAGGAGTGTTAACATTTAGAAGGGGACCAAGGGGGGTTGACACGATATTGGTGTCTACATTTGCCCCTTTTTTTCTTGTGGTTTGTTCTAACGAACTGTAAGACAAAAATATGTGTAGGTTGCCCCAGGTATGGGATGAGGTATTCCCCCTTAAAGTAAGAATTGAGAGAAGGTAATTTGAAATTAGGTGCTAATTTGATAGCTACTGGATGGGTAGGGTGAGGTTAGAGTGTGAATGCTGCAATAGTTGAGATTGCACGTATACCACTTCACTTGATAGGCAGGTGAAATTGTCGCAAGCAAGGTCGAAGAGGAATAAAATTGATGTAACCAGTCCCTAGCTTATTAGTGGTAGCTGATTGGGTTATGACGATCAAAGTTGTAGCTCCAATGGTTGAGGAGGACTAAAATTGAAGTAACTAGTCCCCAACTTATTAGTGGTAGCTGATTGGGTTAAAATGATCAAAGCTGTAGCTCTAATGGGCATCGTGTTCTAAGTATTTAGGCTAAGAAGTGCTCCTGGAAAACATGAAAATGTCATAGATATTCGGGATCAACTTGGTCATGATCTAACAATAGGTGTGAGGGGTGCATACAATTTGCTAACTATTCATGAGGTAGCACATGCAATCAAAACAACCAAGGCAAAGTTGTCTCAAAAGTGGTTGTGGTCTGAGGAGATAGTCATGATCTCTGAGGTCATTTGTCGAGTTGGGCTAAGATATAAGTGATCTCGAGTGTTGTTTATTGTGGTCAGAGAGATGTATGTGATCTCTAATGTGCCTCATGAGAAGTCTAAGGTGACTTTTATAGTGTCAGAGCTGGTTGTTTGGTCATGATTTTGGGCAGTTTTAGAGAAGACCTATGTTTTTAGGTCGGTAGGTGAGCCTAGGGTTTAGATAGTTGGTCCATTAGGTAGACTAATGAATGAATGGCCGAGCTAACCTCAAAATACCCCATGTCAATTGAGTGTTGCCTACATAGCCCTTATTTTAAGGGCCTTAGGCCAATGTAGTTCTCCCAAAAGGGAAGAAGAGTCAAAGAGGTTGATAGTTGTTTTGGTTATGTTAGTGTTTTTTAGCATTTCCCATATGTTTAATGGTACATGCTTGAAATGATGAGTGTATGATAATGTTATAGCCTTTTCCATATTGTGTGATGGTGTATGTTGTAACATAGGTTATGTGGTTTTTCATCCTGAGAAATTTTCCATATTGTTGATGGTGTATGCTAAAAATGAAATGAGTTTATTTATGCTTCAACAGGTTTCCATATTGGTGATGGTATATGCTTGACATAAATTGTGTTTGGTTGATAGTTTCCATGTGTATTGTTTTCCATAGAAACTTATGTGAATGGGCTATGATAATTTATATAACACAAATTGGTATTTGCATAAAATAAATCATGATGTTATGTTAGTGGTTAGAAAATGTTTTATTTTATCAGAAACATGTGATGTTATTTATGATAAAATTGAGTTGAATGTTAGGTTCATAACTTTATAATGAAAATTATGAGATGACAATATGCGAGCATATAATTTTAAGACACTGTGTCCTAAAAGATAAACTGGCATGTGACGAAGGTGTGTAAGAAGTGAAAGGTGCATTGCTCTTTCATTGACAAGGACCATAATGATATCATAGATAGGGTTTTTGCAAATAAAAGCCCTATTCATGCATTACATTGTTGACCATTGGTTTTTGTTAGAGAAGTACCCTAATCACTTGACGTTAAGTGAGCTCAAAATCCCTTGGGTGTTTTGGGGTAATAGGTGTGATTATGTGATATGTGAGGATAGTGTAACCCTTTTTAGTAGGGATAACTTTGCCCCTTTTATAGGTGACCCTGAGAACGACTATAGGCAAGTCCATGACTTAATAGTCTGTCAGTCAATTGTTTTTTTTTGGTAGATTGATCAATGCGAGAAGTCTACTTGGGGATGTTGTTTTGTTTTGTGGTCATGTGAAGCTGATCTATGTGGGAAGCTTTTGAGAGGGTGTTATTTTTGTAGCAAAATTTGGGCATAGCCATCCTTCGAGGGAGTGGTCTATATTTTTCTTTGTATGTTTGGATTTTGTTGAATAGCTGTCTTTCAAGGGAGCAGTCTATTAATTATAGCAATAATGCAACTGTCCTTCAAGGGAGCAGTCTACATTTATAGTTTATGACCTTTTAACATTTTTTAGGCATCCCAATTTTATGTTTTTTTGTTAACTAAACTTTTAGTCATGGACTAGACTATAGAGGTTTAGGGGTTTCCCTTTTATTAGGACAAAGCATTAATGCTTAAAAAAAGGGTTAACTAATTTTTGTAGGGAAAAAGGGTTGAAAGGAATAGGAATGAGGTTGATGGGGGTTGCTCAAGGGATGAGCTCAAGTTAAACATCAAGTGAATGATTACTTGGTTAACAGTAGAATGGTCACAAATGCAAGGCATTAAGGGGCTTAGGTTTTGGCTGGCCTTTAAGAGAAGACAGATGATAAGTGATTGATCCATACTTGTGCATTATTATATAAGGTCTGAGCCAATTAGGAGCAAACTTGCCTCATTTGCTTCTTTCCATATTGGTCACGTGTTGGTTTTCTTTAAGGACGAGATCTTTGATTTTGAAATCTCGCTCTTTTAGATTTTTGTTGTAGGCACACTTGATGTGATCTTGGTAGGTATGAAGATGATTAAGAGTGGCAAGATGATGTTCGTTGAGTAACTTGAGTTGTGTTAATCGATCTTGATGAAAGTCATCATTAGAGAGCATATTAGTTTAGAGATCAAGAAGATCATATGGGATGACCATTCTGATGCGATGGTCGTAGTTAGGGTGGTGATGAAGTTTTCCATATTCCTATAGAGTTTGAAACATGTCAAGGGTAAGCAAATGATACTCCCCAAGTGAAAGGTGCTAGAAAGTATCTTCCATAGGATCTTTCATGGTCACTTGAGTAGTAGGTGTAGGTGTGACCAGTGTCTGTGAGCTTGTCGAGGCTTCCACGGGCGGAGGTGGTGTTTAGGTGGATATTTTCAAAGGGATGAGAACATCATTAGGTTGGTAGGTCATGTTGTATGTTTTAAATGGGGAAGGGTTAGTATGAATGACATGAACCTGCCCCTCGTGTTCAAACTTGACACAATGATGCAACTTGGAAGGGACACAGGTCATGGAACGTATCCAAGTTCATCCCAACAACATGTTATATTGGAACTCCCCCTCGATGATATAGAAGAGTTCTAGAATTATACATGGGACAAAACGAACATGAAATACCATAGTGCCAATGGTAGTGGCAGTGGCATCATTGAAAGAACAAAGAATTGCATCAATTTTGGATATGCAGTTCTTCGAAAGGGCTAGTTGATCATATGCATGGGTAGAAATGATGTTGATGCTAGCACCTCCATCAATCATAACTAGCTTAATGCAAGTTTGATCAATGTAAGCCATGATAAAGAGGGTGGCATCTTGATCTTCCAGGTTGGAGGCAGGAATCTCAGAATCACTGAAGGTGACAGAGGCAATGGTGGGTAACGATTTGACTAAAGTAGCTAGTGGTTGGGGATCTTCAAGTTGGACCTCCATTGCTTGTAAAGGTTTGATCAAGGATTGGTGATGTTGTAGAGAGCTTTGTATTAGGTCATATAAAGACATCTTTAGAGGGGTTTGGTGAAGTTGTTTCACCATGGAGTCGTGAATTACCCTTGAAGATGTTGGTTGAGATGTGCCCAAGATAGAAATATTGGGCTTTGGTGGTGGAGAGGACTTGGCAAATGGATATGTCCAAGGGGTAGAAACCTACTCTTTTCCTTTATCCTTTAAGGTTTGGGATCTGGTGGCCACATTAATAGTGTTGATTTCAAATAAAGGGGGAAAAGGTGGTAGAGGGACCATAATCTCGCGTTGGGATCTCGATTCAAGTGAAGAGGTTTAGGAGGTATGGGATGGTGTTGGTAGTTTGTCAAAAAGGTGGTCAAGAGAATCCTCAATGAGAAGGGTGTCCTTTTCCAAGTGTTAGTGAATGACAACTTTAAGAGCATAACAACTCTCAATATCATGCCTAGGTGTGTGATGATACAAGCAAATTTGAGTGTCATTGAACCAAGATGGTTTTGATTTGAGAGGTCGGTATGGCTTAATGGGTAGGAGAATGATGCTAGAAGACTACAACAATCAGCATAAAAACAAAGCATAGGAACCCACTAATGGGTCTACACGCATTATTGTAGTAGGGGTTGATAACTTCTATTTAGGAGTTATAGGGGGAATTTTTTGTACCACCTTTTTGGTTGGTGGTGTGGCCACACACGTAGATGGCACTTTCTTGATGAGAGGTGTCAAATTTCTTGGAGGAAATATGTTTTTGATGGGTAGAGGGAGTAATGGAGGCAATTTGTCTTTGTGAGGTGATGGAATAGGGAGCACTCCTGTTAAAGTGGAAGGATGTGGACCCAAGATAGAGGGTAATGGTGAAGGTGGGGGAGAAGTAGACCAATGTGGTTTAGCATCCTTATTTAGTATGGTGCAAGGACCACTACTATGTGGGGTGAGGTTCAAATCTAACTTCACTTGTGGGTGAGTTAGGTTTGATACAGGGTGAACACCAAGAGATCTAATCTATTTCAACATGGTGGACACCTACGAGGGTTTGGATTCAGACATGGAAGGCTGAGCTTCTGATGATTTAGAAGTGGAAACCCGATCCTCATCAGAGACTTTGGGATAAATCATCATGGAAGGGTTGGTAGTATAAGGCAAAGTGGGATGTGTAGGATAAGGAGCCCTAAGTCACTCCCATAACACCTCATACTCTAGGTTCCTAGAATGGAGGAATCCTAAGTTTTTTGATAATCAAGAGAAGGGTTTAGATGACATTACATGAGGCCTTATAGTCAGTCTTTCAGAGGATTTGGGTGATTGCGAGAGCAGAAACATGTTGGACGTAGTGATCTCGGGCCAAAGGTGAGAGAGAACCATCACCGGATCTTCCTCGACTAAAGTGGGTGAGGTGGCGAGCTCTTCTCTCAGTGGAGAAAGGATTGGAGAATTTGGCTCTTCAAGCAGATAGAGGGTAGGGATGATCATGCCTTCCACATGTGTTTTAGGAGCATGGAAAGTATGATCCTCCATTGGTAATAAGAATGATAAGGGTGGGACCACCAATGTTGGTACCATCAAAACATCCTTTGATATGGGAGAGGTCAAAGTAGACTCTCCTATGTATGAAAGGGGGTGGATGGAGGACTATTCTCCATCGGTGGAGGAAAAATAGGAGAGGAAGTCTCCTCTAAAGGGTGAAGAAGAGGGATGGTGGCCCCTTCTACATGAGGGCATGGGGTATGAATGGTAAATTCTTCCAATGGTAGAAGAAGAGGGAAGGTGGGGGCAAGAGGAATAGGTATTACGGGATCCTCACAAGGTAGAAGAATGGGAAGAGGAGGTGCTTGATGTCGTGGGGGTGATGTAGGTGAAACGGGTTCATCCACACAAGGAAGAGGGTGAGGCAAAGGGAGCTCTTTGTTGCATGGGGGTGGTATGGGTAAAATAGGCTCTTATACCCATGGTGGAGAAATGGGTTGACCAATCTCTTTAGATTGTGGGAGAGGTTGGATAGGAATGAAAGGAAAGGCCATGTTGACCGTGTATATGTTGCATTCTTGAGGGTCATCGACCATGGTCTGAACATTATTTTTGACTTGGGGGATGGTTAGGAAATGGTTGCCTAAAGACATCCACGTTTTGGTTGGCCGGTGCATTAGGGTTATCCAAAATAAGGTCCCCTTTGTCTAACATGTCTTGAACAATGCTTTTTAGGGTTTTGCAATTATCCATGTCATGACCCTTGACACAATGATAATTATAAAAGTCATTTTCCCTATACCATGCAGGGATGGCTTGTGAGGGGTTAAATTGGATAGGTGGTCAAATTTGAGGGAGGTTGAAGACTCCCTACTTTACTAATTTATCCAATACATAAGCATATGATTCTCTTATTGGAGTGTATCATTGTTGTTCATACCATTGTTAGAATTGTCTAGTGATGCTTTGCGAAGTCGAGGGCTCAGATTGGTTGGTTGTGGTAGAAGATGGTGACCTAAGGACCACAGTGTTTGCCCATCCCTTGGACTTGGAGTGTGAAGAAGGTTTGGAAGAAGAAGGGTCATTGGGTGTTGCATTGGTATTTTTGTTACGCAATTTGACCCTATCTTCTTCAATTGCGTAGAGTTTAAGATTTTGGGTCATAGTGAAAGCTTCATCGAATGTGTGGAAAGTTTGAACCTGCAGAGTGGATGAGATGTGCTTGGCACATGGTCTTGAAAAGAGCTCAATGATCTCAGGTTGAGGTAGTGAGAAGGAGAGTTGGTTGATCAAACCTCTCCAATGGGCGATGAAGTTTGCTATTGACTCATCCTCAAATTATCTAATGGAATAAAGGTCTATGATGGAGACCTTCTTGGTAATATTGATTGAGAAATGATTGAGGAATAGTTGAGCGAGTTGAATGAAGGTGAAGAGATAATGACTGGTAATGGAGCTATACCAGTCAAGGGCAGTACCAAAAAGTGACATAGGGAATGTGCGAAGTAATAATGCTTCATCATGTGCTATGAGGTAGCAAGCATTTATAAATGCTCACATATGTTGTTTTGGATCCTCTTTACTCTAAAAGTGAGTAAATTTTGGGAGTTCCCACTAGCTAGGGTATGGTTGAATAAGAATTGAAGGGTGGATAGGTTCGTTATAGATTTGTTCATACAAAAGAACACTCCTCAAACTTGAAATAGATGTCTCAAGGTTAGACATCATATCCATCAGCATCTTAATTAGATCAATAGATGGATTGGCATGAGGGGCACCCCCTAAGTTATAGGGTACTTAGAAGGTGTCGGAATGGGTGTATGATGTATTTGGTTGCATTTGTGTAGGTGCAACATACTAATATTTTGTCATAGGCATCGATGTCGAGGCCAAGGGGGCTTGTGCCACAAAGTTTGAGGGCACAACTTGACTAGATGCTGCTAAGGGTGGTTGAATGGCGTTGACACTAGTTAAAGGATAGGTGGTCACTCTCGTATTTATAGGCACAAGAGTGGGTGGGATAGAGACAATAAAGTTCTAAAAAGGTGTCAAACTTGGTTGAATTATTTGTGGTTGAGGGGGTATGGAAACCCTGATGGAGGTAGGGCAAGAAAGGATAAAAAGGGAGGCTGAATCTTAAACATTGGCCATGGTTGTGTTACTGGTCAAGGCAGTGGCCTAAGTGACCATAGGTTGGGTAGTGGAGGCTATTGATATCATTGCCGCTTCAACCAAAGAAGTTGGCATCTCATAAATAGGGTTACCCGAAGGATCTCACATTTGGATTCTAGTGAGATAATGTTAGAGAGCCTTGACATTGTGGTCAAGGAATCTCTCAAAATCTTGATCCCCTTCAAGAAAAATAAGAGGTTGATCGGGGGTAGGTTGGATAGGAGTATGCTCGGTGTCTGAAGTATACTCCATTAGATGAATTGGCACGAAGGGTGAAGGTGGAAGTGGCTGTAGACTCGTGTTGTCAACAAGGAATTTGGCTTGACTACGTGTCAGGACCATCCAAGGCAAAAGGGGTTCAAGTTCCAAAAAACTGTGTTTTAGTTTCAAAAAACTAGAATTTGTGTTAAACAAAAAGAAATTTGGGTTTTAAGCTTGCTGTCTTGAATTATTTATTTATTTATTTATTTATTGACAGTGACTGATGTTAGTTGTTTAACTGATATCAGTTAGAAAATGTTGCCGACGTCGGTCAGTTAACCGATGTCAGTTAAATGTTGCTGACGTTAGTGGAAAAACTGATGTTGGTTTTTGTGTAATTCTAGAAACACAAAAGATTAATAGTTTTTGGAAGAAGAAGATATTCTAAGTTGTTTTAGAATTTAGAATGGTATGACATTACCAACTCAAACACTCAGATAAAAATAATAGAATAGATGATTAGGCAAGCCACCTCTAAAATGTTAGATTCCTAGGAATGAGTTTTAAAGTCGTGATGGCTTATGCCTTAAGAGAATGTGTTGGGAGTTGGGCTTGTAGAATAGGTCCTAGAGAGGAAGTCTATGGCTGGTTTCAAGTTGTGTTATGGTGCTCAAAGATATCTGTGTTAGGGTCAATACGTGGCCTAGTGCTGGGGCTTGCTCCCTTCACTTCATGAACCCAGAGCTGAGCTGGGTTGCTTAGCCAGAATATACCTTCCCTATAGTTTATACTCTATTAAAGAATAGAGTGGGTCCTCTTCTTGGTGGTGAAATCTAGGTAGGGTCACCGGGTGGGGTAAGGTATCTGCTAGGTGATGAAATCCTAGACGGGCCTTGTCTCAAGTAAGTTTATGTGTTTAATTTGAAGTGATTGTGGTTTGGTTGTGTCACATTTTTGCACTACGATTCGTTCATAATGCTTTAATTACTAAGTGGGATAAGTGTGCATCCAAGCAAGAATGAAATGCAGTAGTTTTTAACCCAAATCAAAATATGTCATTCAAATGCAAACAAATGGAGAAGAGGTAAAGAGTATGAGTTTTTCACTGCTTTATGATGCATGCAAGAAGTAACAAGAAGAAAAAGAGATGTTCTTTTTAACCTCTATAAATGATTTTCTTTTGAAACAAAAAGATAGAAGAGGAGATGCAAGAAATGAATATTTTTCTAATGCATCTACATGAAAATTTGATTATTAAAAGAAGAAGAATGAACCCGAGGAAAACTCCAAGGGTCCCACTGGGCATGCCAAAATGTTTCTCTAGATTTTCACTAATTGTATTCAAATGAGGATGAAACTAAGGTTAAGAGGTTATGGGTTTGATGTTACCCAAATTTAGTGTGCACCATATCCAAGCCTTGTGGGAGCTCCTCTTTGGCTGTGGAGGAAACACCTACAGTAAGAATGAAACTTAAACAAGAAAAATGTTAGAAGAGGATATGGTGGACTGCCAAGCTATGTGCTTGGTCCTAGAAGCGTGAAGCTCCTTGAGGGATGGCAGTCCACTTTTTAAAGATAAAAGTATTGTATAAGAAGAAATGATAAATGACTAAAGAAATAGAAAGTAAATGGTTTGTACATGTTCCCTACAATTTGTGTGTCTCAGAATGCTACAGAAGGCTAGTTTAAGGTTTTGTCTAGTCTGAATGGGCTGTTTGGATGGATTTCTAGTTTGCTGGTCAAGAACATAGTCGTTGACGTCGGTTGGCCTGCTGAGGTTGATGGGGTAAATGGTGCCGACGTCAGTTGGGTTTCTGATGTCAGTAGCGGTTGTTGGCCTTAGATGGATTTTAGAGTATTTTTGGGATAGATAGAGGGGTTTTCTGGAAGTTTAGAGGTTGGTGCAGGGTTGCGGGAAGGTGAATGAGGTTTGAGGAAGGGTATAGGTGGAGAGTTGGTGTGCAAAGGGGGTGAGAACAAGGGGAAGGCCTTTCATCCCCTCCATGGAAGAAGTCAAGCCTCTCAACAGTATTTAGAAATATCAATGAAAACTAATTGATAATGTATTCTAAAATACTTAAATGAAAACTAGAATACTTAGCTTTATAAAGTGAAGACCCAGAGATGTCAAAATAGTGATTCCCTTGTGGTTGATGTGATCGGTGTTGTGAGCCAATGAAGCAAACATGGATTGCTTCCATTCATTAGCATGAGGGCCTCATACAATCTCTCAATCTAGTCTTTGGAATGATTTGTGTAGAGCTTTGGTAGCCAGGAGAATGATAGTCGAGTTCTGGTGCTTGAAATCTTAGAGTGTGCATGTGAATGTGTGAGAAGGTGGGGCTTGGCTCAATGTTAGAGCTCGACTTATGTAATCAACGTCGGTGATCCTACCAGTGTCGGCATAGAACTACTGACGTCGATCGACAGTTGACTGATGTCGGTGAAGAGAGAATAGGTAAAAGGGCTATTTTTAGCTCTTTGCCCATTTCTCCACCTGCCAAGTGCCTTTTCCATTAGAGAATGGGTAAAAGAAGGTCTTATGAGGCACGAGAGTTGGTTAGGGAGTTAAGATGGAGTGAGAATAGGTCATGGGTAGTTAGGATTTGGAGGACCTAGTCTCAGGTTGACTCATAGGCTAAGAAATGGTCTTAGGGTGAGGTGTCTATGTGAGGTGTCCAAGGTGAGGTAATTAATTTAAAACAAGTAGTTTTTAAATTAATAAGGTGTGCAAGTGTGGGTTAGGAGTGCTAACGTTTAGAAGGGGACCAAGGGGGGGTTGACATGATATTGGTGTCTACAAAAATTTGAAAATATTATTTGTATACATTTGGTAGTAAGCTAGTCACTAGAAAAGGACTCAAGTTGGCCACATGCAAAAATAAGGTGTGCATACATCCCCAGGTATGCATTCTTTTCTTTTAAGCTACCAATTTCATTACTAGATTAAAAGGTGAAAAAGTAGATGATATTTTATGATTATATATCACCTCGATCTTGTACACTTGAAAAATTTAGACCTTGGTTGTTCCTAATAATTATTTAATTTGTATCTCCTCCTCAAGTCTCGCATCTTCTCTATATTTGTATCCATTGGACTATATCTTTTAGTCTAATTAGTCTTATGTTAATAACCCAAGTTTTTCATCTTTCCTAGAATGCTTAAAATGTACTTATGTTTCATCTCTATAAATTTTAAATGTGTACTTGATTTCATACCACTTGGACACTAATGTCTCAAATATATAGTAGCATCGACATTACTGTTATGTCTCAATGTAAGTCCAGTGCCCTAAAATCATTCAATTTTCAAAGGAAACATTAATAGTCTATATTAATGCAAGATATGGAGATTTGGGAATCATTGTTCTTGGTATAAACACCTACTCAAGGGATAGACTGTTAACTTTGGTTTGTTCATGTACTTTTTCAATAAAAACTACCTACATGTCAATGTGGATGGCAAACTCAATAAATCATCTCTCCTCACACTACCTGATCATTGTATTATTGTGTGTTTTTTGATTTAATTAAAATATAGGCATGTGTCTCCTTAAACATGTGATTAATAGTGTGGGATTGAAACTCCATGATTCATTAGAGGTAAATGGTATCAAATCTTGTGCTTTTTACATTGAATGAATGAGTTCTTTATGCATGTCATTTGTGTGTATTAAAAAAAAATATATTCCCTTTATGGTCCCTTTAAATGGGTTCACATGAGTTGGATGACTCATGCATAAGGTGAAAATTAAGTTTGAAATGAATAAAAATTGTGTGCCTATAGTATTATATTTAAATGATGTGTGCCCTTAGTGGGTAACATGCATACAAATTTTATTATTTGTCTTTGTGTTATAATTTAAAAAATATTAGTGTGGCCTATGAGGAAATTAAATGATTCATATGTCCCACTTTCAACACATCATGAGGTCCCTCTATATAACTCCTATGAGATAGGAATCCAAGAGGGTAGTTAGTCAAGTGTTAGTATTATAAAAAGAAACAAAAACACACTAATAAATATAACACCTCAATCCTAGACACTTAAAGAGAAAGAGAACAATGTAAATAACCAACAATGGAAGACAAAAGAAGTATTTTTTACCTTTTTTGAGATTAAGAGTTGCATGTTGTCCATGGAGGAATGTGCTCAATCATGTGCTGAAAGATTATTTGACAATGGTGCTCCTTGCATCATTTCTCCTTGCCACCTTGGTATTTTTTTTGCATTATAACACTACAAGAATGCATTGTCTCTCAACAATTAACCATTATAACTTTGGATTAAGATATTTTTAAAGGTAATTCTTACATAATAACATTAAACATACAACCTTATTTGAATAATGGGTGAGGCCTTGTATTTTTATCCTTTCAAACTAACCCTAACTCAAGTGTGGTTAGGTTTAGATTAATCATGGTTAGGTTTGAGAGGGAACAAACCATTAATATTTTCAATTAATAGGCATGGCTCACAAATATAGATATTTGGTTGATATTTTTTGAGTACTTGACAACTCGTAAAAGATGATGTCATGATGGTGACATCATTTTAGATATTTATGTGATGTCATGATGATGTCATAAATCTACATTTTTTAATTTTAAAAAATTAAAATTCAATGATTAATTAGCCATGGGATTTTCATCTATGTATTTAATTTGGTTTAACCAATTAAACAATCCTAATCAAGTTAATTACCATTTCTGAATTTTAACAAGTTATCCCTCACACATGGTCAAAAGGTCAATTTGTTAGGTTACAAGTTGACTAGATATGAATTTGAGGAAGATGATGATTGCATACAATGTATTTACCTAGTTAGAGATACATGAACATAATTTAGAATATGGACATGATGCGCATTGATGAATCAAAGCATTTTATTTATTTTTAATATTAAATTACATTGTTTACAAGAAGTCACTCTAGTGTCCATTTAGATGTGAAAGTGGCTAAAAAAGAGTGTCTATAGTTTAACCCTATTTGAGAATGCATTGTGAGACACGGGCATAATACCCTATTTTTAAATAATGAAAAATCCATTAAGAAGAAAAATAAGATAATGATTAAGGATTGATGCTCCAAACAAAGTTTGGGAAGCCTATGATACCCCCTTGAGGGAGTACCTGACACATATGATTGATGAATAATCCCTAAAAAAGAATCAAGAAAAATATTGAAATTAACCCATGGTCAAAATGAATCCAATTAAGATAATGCTAGCATACATTGATTAAAATACTAATTTTCCCAAAGATAGTTATAATTAAGAATGGAGGCTAAGATATTGATTTAGCCAAAGGCAATTATCAGTGGCATAGATATGTGCCCCAACATGGGATATGAGTCAGAATAATAATTTGACCAAAGGTGGTTATAATCATTTAGATGACTTGATTTGAATAATTATTTTTCTCTATTAGGGAAAATTTTATCATGATAAATTGGTTGTGCCTCAATAGGGTGAGTTGGCAAGCATAACACAAGTATATAACATGTTACATAGATTAAAGATAAGAAGGTGCAAATGTATTTGTGATGGTGTAAAGATTGAAGAATATATAAATAACCAAGAACATGAGGATGAAAATTTTGATATAAGAAATTATTAGAAGAATAATGGTGTAGCTAAGTTGACTCGAGATACACCATGTATATAAGTGCTACCTATATAGTCTAAATAGACCTCATGCCAATGTAATTCACTTAGAAGTAAGAGAAAATAGAATGAGAAATAGAATAAAATAATAAGAATTGATCAACGTGAATGATTCAATTCTACATGTCAATGTAGAGATGCTTATCCTTAACATTGATAAAATCAAATAGTCAATGGATTGATTTGATCAAGGAGGGTGGGAGGATTTGCCAAGGTGAATAAGGAGAAGTTTCTATGGCACCATTGATTATAATCTCCACTAAACTAATTTTTATTATAGCATGTGATGGTATGCACCATGATATAAAACACCATGATGACCTAGTTGTAATGTGCATAAGGATTTACTCTCGATCTAATAAACAATTAAAAATAATGCACCAATAATAAAAACCATGATTACACTATTGACGTATGAATATTGAAAGACTCAAGAATAATTCATAATGAATCACCAAGTGAATGCATATACATGAATTCAAGTCACAATAGAGAAATCAAATAAATAGTATAAAAAAAAAAAAAAAAAAACAACTAAGCAAACAAACACACAGAAAGCTTAAAAGTAAAAGTAAAAAACCAATAAAAAACATCCTATCATTAACCAAGTCAATATATACATGTGAACAATTAATGTAATGATAGACTAATGGTGCCCCCAAGTAAGGTTATATGTAATGGAATGCCATTTAGGGATAAAATATTATAATATAAGTTTCATGTTTTGATATACCCCAATAGGGTGAAAACTATGAGCTTGGCCTAAAAGTGTGAATTTTACGATGCCCCTAAACAAGAATACATGCAAAGAGAAGGTCACACCCCTGATGGCAGTGGAATATATTGAAACTAACAATGGATTTTCCTAAGTATGGAATATCAAGGATGGATGACTAGGTTTAGATAATACAAATGTTTTTGAATTTTGGGGGCTTTATATCTCTCCAGAAGATTGTAAGCTGATTTTCTAGTTTTTAGGATTTTGAAATGTTTTTGGAATTTTTAGGCATCTAAACTCAATCAATAATTATGAAACACATAATGGTCCAACTCCTAAAATGGTGAAATCATGGCTTAGGTTTCTTTTAAAATGGTGAGAGTATTCGAATTAAATTATTCATAAAATGGTGAGAGCATGGGTTAAAAATGCTCACAAAATGGTGAGAATATGGATTAGGGTGTTAATAATGGATCTATTTCAAATGCGCAATGAACACAATTGTGACTCACAAAATGATGAGAGTGTTTACTAAAATTTATTGAAAATAGTGAGAGCATTAGAAAAGGGGTGATTGAGCTGACCTCAACATGAATTGAGCATTGCCTACATAGTCTCGAATGAGACCTCAAGTCACTATAGTTACACCTTACAGTGGAAGAATTATAGGTAACAATATGTTATTAATAGGTAAGTCATAAAGTATAGAACAATGATGTGACATTGTGGATAAAATAGGGTATTTCCTAATTTATGCAAAGGTGGTTATAATTGAGGAAACAACAACATATATAAGTGATAATAATTTTCCCAAAGGTCATTATAATTAATAGAAATGATAATGAGATATAATGACAATAGTGATTAATGAAATTTACAAACCATTGTCATAATTCCATAAGATACTACCTCATTTAGATAAATATGTACATGTTGAATTACCATATTGAATCAATTGATGAAACTTCATTTGAATCCAATCTCTGAAGGTTTCTAAAATACCATTAGATCAAAACTAAGGTCAAAAATGGTGGGTAATGGAGGGTTAAAAAACTTTACCTAAATAAGGAAGGTACATAAGGAATGGTATATAATATGGTGGAATAGTATAGGGTAAATAGAAGTGCAAATGATTTTTTATTCCTGTTGATGTGGAGATGCACATCTTGATCAACATATGATACAACTAGAAAGGATAGTGGGATATAATGGTAATAGGGTTTCCCCCAAGTGACAAGGTAAGGAAAATTGTAGGGTATGAAAAAATGACAAGGGAAAGGCAAAGTAAATGATTATGTTATTCTTTATGATGTGGAGATGCATGTCCTAATCAACATATAATACAACTAAAATCATTAATTGTTTAAATTGCTAGTCCACACCCCTTTTGAATAGTTTCTTTGTCAATAACCTACTACTGATTTGGACTTTAATAATGTTGTGATCTTCATTGGTCATCGATTCTATTTCCTCAAAACTTAAAGACAAGATGTCTTCATAGCCTCTATAAAGGAAAGTGTAACTAGGGATGGTAAATATAGATAAATAGTAGATAAAAGGTCTGATTTGGAAATGGAGAGATGGATCATAATATAATGTATAATGGTTGGGAAACAAATGAATATTGGTATTTACAGACACATATAATGTTATTGATTTTAGATTCAACATAATTTAGGATGTGGTAGGGAAAAATATTTCTAAATATGCTCTCGATAGGACCACCATATTTTTATGTTGGTTGGAATTGAGATATGTTTCCATCTAATTATTATATAAATTGGAAGTTTCACTAATGTTATCTTTAATAATGTCTTCATCAACAATTAAAAAATTATTGCGCCCAACTATTGATACCTCAAAGAAGTTTTCACCTATGAAGTTGTCTTGATTGTCCCATAGTGCCTCTGATAAGGTTTCATTAAGGAACATTGAATTTTGAATTTGATTGTCTTCTAGCACTTCAAACAAGGTTTTAGTAGATGATGTTGAGTTTATACCTTGATTTCCCCCTAACACCTTCAAAAAAGTTTCACTATGAGATTGTTCTTCTTTTGCATGAATGTGGTCTTGGTCCCCTTGATATTCTAAAATTGATATGTTGGCATGGATACATTCAATAAGGTGTGATTCTATTGGTCCCAATCAATAGTTGTGGGAGGTGGAATGTCAATATAATGGATAGGTTGGTTGGTGTTAATGGAAAATGGAATGGGAATAGGTAGCACAATCCTCATGGAAGGTACTAGGATAGATTATGTCATTGATATGGTAATCATCATCAAAAATCTTGAAAGGATCATAAATGCATTTAAATTAATCTAGAAGCCATGTTTAACAAATGTTTTAACAACCATGAATGTATTCTGATTTTGAAGTTGAGTCTGACTCTATGGACTCTAAGTTCAAGGTTAAGGCTAATGTTGATTCTATTTCTGATGATAAATCTAATATTAATTCAAGAATAAAACCTAACTTCAATGTTGATTCTTAATTTGGTATTGTGACAAATATTCTATGTTGAATGTTTGATATTGAATGAGTAATGGCATGGGGTTAAACAATGGGTTCTTTATAAATAAGCTCAACTAAGAAAGACACCAAAAATATTGGCTTGTCAAAGTGAGGCTTGTCAACAAAAAGAAAATGATCAATAAGAAAATACATAAGGACTACCTTGTCAAAGCGAGGCTCCTTAAAAATAAAGAAATGGTTGAAATAATGATTTCCCAAAGGTGGTTATAATCATTAGGGGGTAACACAATAAATATCAACTTTTCAAATTGAGACTCCTCAACCAAATGGAAATGGTCAAATGGGGTTTCAACATAGGTTAACTCATCAAAAAAATGTTTCAACAAAAACATCTTAGATTGGTTGGTTCTCTTGGCCTTGGCTTACAATTGGTCATAAAATATCAGATATGGACACATGTTGGTCTTTAAAATATGTCTCTTTGAGAGGTAATGATTGGTTCTATTGTGGATTAAATACTACCATGGATTTTCTAAAGTGGGTGAAGTTTGGTAATGGATGAAGAATGATCCATGGTTTAATAATGAGCTCTTTATAAATAAGTTTATCAAAGATTGGCTCAACAAAGACTTGCTATGGATCTAAAATGGTAACCATGCTTTATCTAATCATAATTGTGTAACCTTATTGGGATAATGAGTTACCATAATTTGAATGGCATGGAATGGTAATCAATGGGTGTAATGGAGGTTGATTGCTAACATAAGCTAAAGGATGATTGCCTAGAATGGTAATCTTTGGGCATTATATATATTGGTTATTAACACAAGCCAAAGGATGAGGGCCTTGAATGGTAATCTTTAGGTGTTGTGGATTTTGGTTTCTAACATAGGCCAAAGGATGAGGGCCTAGAATGGTAATGAATGGGCACTGTGAAGCTTGGTTGCTGATGCAGGCCAAAGGATAAGGGACTAAAATGGTAATCCTTGGGTGTTGTGGAGCTTGGTTGCTAATGCATGCCAAAAGAGGATTACCAACATAAGTGGAAAATTGGATATCATTATCATTAAAAAGGTTAACTGGTACTTTAATTGGTTTAAAGAAGGGTGGTATCAACATATGATAATCAACATGATTGGGTTTCATAATTATCTCAAAGAGGGTGGTCTTGGTCTATGAAAATGGTCTTGAATGTGGTCTATGGAACTTAGAATTAGTTTAGGAAAAGTGAAATTAGTATTGAAACAAAATATGAATTAGGCACTTCAAGATAAACTTAAATCAATACATGTTCATATATATGACTAGGCCTTATGAAAAAAAAGGTCTAAAGTTCACACAACACTTAAAATATGGTCTAAAATATTACTTAATGCTTGGTATTCCTTGAAACATAGTCTAGATGGAAAACTTGGTCGATTGTTGTAAATGGTTTAAACTTGGCCTAGAATGGATCTCTTATCTAAAACTAATGATGGAAAAATTAGTCTCAAACATCTCAAATACTCTAAGGTCTTCTCACACAAATGGTCAAGTGAAAGACAAATTTGAAACCTAGTATTGGAAACATGTTTCAAAAAAATATAATATAGGTATAAAATGAATAAGAGTGCCATGAATTTGCTCAGAATGTATAAATATATACTCAAAAGGCATGAACTATATTTGAAAACTTTAAAGCAATTCTAGATCTTTGGTAAGAAGGCACAATTCTAGACTTTTAAAACAAATTAGGTTGAGGTAAAAACTTAAAATTAACCTAAATTCTAAGGCAAATAGTTCAAAACACTTTGAATCAATCTTGACACATGTATTTTGAAACAATTTTAACCTTGGTATATGATATTCACTTTAGGAACACACCTAAAACTAATTGGGAAAGTCAATCTCAAGTAATCAAAATAAGAGTGATGATTCAAGCATTCAAGCCCAAGTGATAAGTAAGGATCTAATTTAAACTAGTTATTCTTAAATTTATACTTAAAATTTAAGTTTTGATGTTAGTTTAAGGAAATAAATTGACTAGAGGCACATGAAAATAAACCACTTCCTAGTTCTATGCAAAGGTGTCTTTAAATCAATCAAGGAATTAGTCCAAGTTACACAATTAAAAAGTAAGAGGTAAACACCCAAGCTAAAATTAAGTAATACCAAGGTGTAGACCAATAAATTTTTGAATTTAAACTTTGCAAGACAAATTCCAATCTTGGTTTAAAATATTTAGATTTTTCAAATGGAAAACATCCTAGACCCAAATGGACAACAAGATGACATCATTTTTAGACCAAAGGTACACATGATTTAGAACTTGGTTTGAAACAAGGTAATGTTTTTAGAATAACATGAGAAAATTAATGACGCCTTTTCAATAAAATGGAATAATAATTATTTTAGATTAAAAAATCTAAGACAAATATTTAGAATGAAATGGGCAGTGTAATGATGCCCCATTTAAACAAGTGACACACACAAATATTTTGGGATAAAAAAGCCTAAGGTAAAATTGTAACACCAAATAGATAGAATAACACCCCTTAGGCTAAAGGGGTGTGAAAACATGTGATGTTTATGACTCATTTTTACTTGTGATAAATAAATATTTTTAGTGTTAAAACACATGTGTAAATCAAATAAAATAGAAATGGCACAAAGGGCTCATCCTATACCTATAACTGACATGGGTGTGTGTAGCTTCTACCAAAATTTCCATTGATATACCATTGCTTATGAGGAATTAAATTTTAATCCAAAAATTAAATAATATGTGTAGGTAGAGTTTTTATGTCCCTCCTATCTTTGAAGCATTGATACGTAACACAAACTTAGAGTGAGGAACACTCAACATTTGGCAAAAAAATTTGTGATAAGTGGGCTTGAATAAAAAATATATAAATTTTTAATGCATTATATGGTCCCAAGTGTGGCTAACATAAGTTCAAAATCATGTCAATTGGGTTCATACTTGATAACTTACTATGCAAAGGTCTATTCCTTTACATAGTGACTCCAACCATGTACTACTTAGTAGAGTCTGATGTTTAGTAAAATCTGACCCAAGTTTTCATTAGGATCATAGAGGCTAGCAAATTATCCCCTTTTAATCCTAGTATCATGTGCCTTGATTTATATGCTCACCATGGAGTGGGGTTGGTATGATGTTGGGAGATGAATCCCAAGGTCAACACACCCCTAAAGAATTTGTGAGGAGATGATGAACTCTTACCCACAAGACAAATGCATAAAAAGAAATAAATACAAATAGAAATACTTTAGAGGTAGATTTTTAATCACCGAAGTCATTTATAGCTTTGGGATATGATACATGACATTCTTTCTAACAAGACTTAATAAACAACAACAATAAACCAAACACTTTTTGTCACCTTGGTTCCTTAAGGGGATGAGGGAAGAGCATACATGCTATAGTTTATGTTTTCCAAAATCAAATAATTTAATCTAATTAATTGAATAAATCTAAATAAAAAATAAGAATTGAAAAATATCTTAAAATTTCTAACTAAAATGGGGGTTCTTTTTAATAACACCAACTTGAAATGTGTTTGAACTTTGGCCTTTGTGAAAACTTGAAATAAGAAAAAGAAAGTTGTTTTGTTCAATTTTTAGAAAACACCAGAATAAAATATAAAATGAGTGTGAATGAGTGTTGGAATGCAATATTTTTTTCTATTTTCTTGAGAAAACCTTTAATTTAAAAACTTGTTATAAGTTTTTTTGGACCAAAAGAGAAAAGGCAAGCTACAAAATCAATCTTAAAAACAAAATTGATCACAAATAAACATAAAAAGTAACAATTAGTTTTTTAACCATAACTTTAAAAATGTATATAAATATTTCATGAAATGTTGGGAGTTTTTCCATAGGTCATATCCTCACATCTCCACAAAATTTAAAATAAAAAAGTGAATATAAAAAAATTATGAGCTCTATATCAACCATTTCTTAGTAGAAAACTAGAAAAGATAAGTGGTAGTCACTAATTTGATGATAAATGATAAAATATAAATAGTTTTTAATGAGATTTTTAGATAATTTTAATAATAAAAATAAAATCATATTTACAAAAAATTATAATCCATCAAAAATTATGATGAATTTATGGGCCTTTTTTAAATAAAAAACAGAATAAAAGATAATAATAAGAATTTGTGAGGTACACATTCATGAAGAGTTATCCCATTGGTCATGCCATTATGTGATATAATAATCCAATATTAGAGATATTAAAATGTCAATATGATAAAAACTAATAAAAACACACTAATAAATATAACACCTCAATCCTAGACACTCAAGGAGCAGGTGAAAAATGTAAGTAACTAATAATGGAAGACAAAACAAGTATTTTTACCTTCATTAAGAGCAAGAGTTATATGTTGGACATGAATGAATTTAATTAGTTGTGTGTTAAAATAATATTTGAAAATGGTTCTCCTTACATCATTTCTCCTTTTCACCTTGGTAATGTTTTTGCATTATAACACTACAAGAATACTGTCTCTCAACAATTGAACATTATAAATTTGGCTTGAAATCTTCCTTGAGGGAATTCCTGCAAAATAACACTAAATAGGCAAGCTTTGTTTAATAATGGGTGAGGATTTGTATTTATAGCCTTCCAAACTAACACTAATTCAAGTGTGTTTAGGTTTAGTTTAACCATGGTTAGTTTTGAGGGGACAAGCCATTAATATTTTCAATTAATAGGCATGGCTCATAAATCCATATATTTATTTGATATTTTATGAGTGCTTGACAACTCATAAAAGATTATGTCATGATGGAAACATCATTTAAAATATTTTTGTGATGTCATCAATTTAGATGTTTATGTGAATATCATGATGATGTCATCAATCCATATTTATGAATTGTTAAAAATATAAATTTAATAATTAATTAGCCATGGGATTTTCACCTATGTGTTTAATTGGGTTTAACCAACTAAGTAATTCTGATCAATTTAATTACCATTTTTTTATTTTGACAAGTTGTCCCTCTCACATGGTCAAAAAAGTAAAAGTATTAGGTCATAACTTGATTGGATATGAATTAGAGGAAGATGATGTTTGTGTGTAGTGTATTGCCCTAGTTAGGGATACATTGATGTAGTTTAGAAGTACACATGATGTGCACTGATGAATCAGATCATTCCAATGATTTCTAATCTTAACTTGCATTCTTTGAAAGAAGTTGATCTAGTTTTTGTTTAGACATGAAAGTGGCAAAAAAGGAGTGTCTACAATTCCTAGCAATGTGTTATGGACTATTACATCTAAATCATGTTAGCACTATACTACCCTAGTTTTAACCTCTTCTTTTTGGGTAGATTCCTCTATACCCTTCTAATATCATTATGGTATCCTCTATAATAACTATCTTAGTTTCCTCCTTAATATCCTCCATAACAAACACCTTAGTTTCTTCCTCAATATCATCCACAATAGTCACCTAGGTTTCCTCCTCAGTATCCTCCTTGAGACCCATTATAGAATTGGTTTGAAAAACCCCATGGTACCATACTTAACTCATGAGGAAGTGACATCTGATTTTTTCTTTAAGACTAATAGCCTCACAATGACAGTGCTGTGACATAATTTGGAGGCACTTGTGGTATTATTAGGCAACAACATATCTTCTTTTATGCTCCTTTAATCCATTTATGGGATATCTCTCTAGGCATTAAAAAGAAAATTAAAAATAATTATAACTCACTTTCACTATCCTCATTCAAAAATGTTACAAAATATAACGTTATAAACCATTGATAAGCCACAATATAAGGAGTATAAACTAAAATAACAAACCTAAAATTTAATATGAGATAAAATTTAACACAAAACATTCATATATGTGGAAAAAACATTGAAACATAGGGTAAATGATAGGCATGGGTTTTGGCAATGACGTCTATTTAGAAAGGATGAAAAAAAGATTTATATATGGATGCAAAAGATGAAAGATTGATGTGGAGCAATAGAGATTTACAAGCATGGCTAAGTCAGACAAGGATTTTTTTCACATACCCTCCAATCATGATCGAGACATTTTTTGTATATTTTCTAATCTTCTAAATGTAAATTTATAAGAGGGGATTTTTTTTTAATAATACATATTATTAAATTTGGAATAAGTTATTTAGATTTTATAAAAGTAAATTAAATAATGATGATGATGGATGTTGGGTGTTGGCCCTGAGGAGGGGGGAGGGGAGGGTGGTGGTGGTTTTAAAAATACATCAATAACAATGGGGTTTGAAGTCCCAAGTTTGAATCCTTCCTTAATAATAAGGAAAAAAGTATCTGGGTGTAAATTTAGGGGTAAATATTCCATCTAAAATCTTACATTGGGTATTTTATTTTTTATTTTGTTATTTTTTAAAAATCTTGATAGTAGATAAACTTTCTTGTTAATATATATTTTCAAGGTTTGAAGATATAAAATATTTAATAGGAGAGTCATGTTGTTATCAAAAGCAATTTTATGTCCATATTTTTTTTAAAAAATTTAACATGACTTTATTCAAATTAGAGTTTTGAAATGGTTAAATATGTGTAAAAGAGGTCATAAGGGTGTTGTGTGTTGTAATAAAAATATATAACACCTCACACATCTAACCCTCACTACTTACAACTAGGGATAAACTTCCCCAAATAAAAATTATATATATTATTTTTTAAAAACATAACATAAAGTTGACACAAAATTATAATCATTTTGTTTGAAAATTTAAATAATTTTTTATTTTCTAAAATTTCACGTGTAAAAATAAGTAAACTTGTGACGACTTTTCTGCAATGCAAATTTGATGCAAGATTGGCACAAATAAAAATGTCTAGTCATATTATCCATGCATCAAAATTCAACCAACAAAAATTGATGTAAAAACTTGAAATTATTAGGGAAAAAATCACCTAAAACCATCAATTTATTACATGATGCAAACCCAAATTAAGATGCAAATTTCATGTAACATAGTAATGCCAAGTCAAATTATGGTTCGGGATCACCTTTATATACCCTTATAATGTCTCATATCTCAAAATTTATATAAATTAAAAGATCATTTATGTGTTTATCATAAATCAAATAACTTCTCCAATAGGAATACAATAGAAACAAATGTTCCACAATGTTTTTTGTATCTTTCCTAGATAAAATATTTTCATAATATTGTGGCCCATGACTGATGGATTTGAACTTGAACTCATTATATCTTGATTGTTTCATATTTAATTTATTTATAAGGAAAAATTCATTTGTTTATTTATATATCTTTATTGTCTTATTGAGGGATGTATTCTCCATTTATTCCTTTCCAATTATATTCTATAGTAATCTCTCCCTAGCTCTTGACTTAGATTTTTCACAATATCCCTTCTTTCACTATCAACACTAAACTTTCTATAATTATTTCACACTTTCTCTCATGTATGTATTTTATTGCTAACTAACAATTTATCCTTCTGTCTACCAATCCATATGAGGGATGGAATATTATCCATGGGTTTCATCTCTGTGTGAGGTATATTTTATTTTGGAATATGAAAAGAGTTTTTTTTAAAATATCTTCATTATCCATTTCATATACATATTATTCTATTTCTTCTTTATCATCTACATCACTAACTCTTACGAACATAGAGTAACTAGTTAGTTTAGAATGGGGATTTGATCTATGAAAGATGAATGTAGGGGAGGTGAACCATTATTATTAGATAGAATATGAAACCCAAAAAAAAACATAACAAATGGGTGGAAAAATATAGAGGAATAAAATAAGATAATTTGGATTCAATGGGAGTTAAGACAATACAAGAGCTCAAAAAAAAAGTAACATTAATAAAAACATCTAAATAAAGTTACAAGTATGAAAGTAAGAAGTAGATCATAAGAACTAAGAGGTAGGAGACCTATAATATATGTGATCATGCTTGAGGCTTAGAAGGATATGGATGAAGCTAGAGGGATCACAATAAATAGATTCCATTTATAAATTAGAATGGGAAAATTATTGAAATATCATAGATGTTGAGTTAGCCAAGGAAGTAGAGTAGTGTAGTAGTAATTTCAAGAGGTAATTTGATCTTCATATTGTCTTAACTGAATGAGAAGAAAACCTATTTGATACCTATTTATGTTTATAAAGGTCAATTTAGAGGGAAAAAACTCCTCATTCATCTTTAATGAACACATCACCATGCCATCACAATTAAAATGGGTGGTAACATCAATAAATTCATAATTTATTAGAAAATTTGTATAGGACATGAAGTGGTCTAACAAAATTATTGAAAAATTATCCAAAAGAGTATTATAATATAAATTAGAGACTATTAAAAAAAATGTTTAAAAGTGGATAGTTCAAATCTTAGGTATCAAAGTATTGCCAATGTGGTAGTGATAACCCCTAATAAGCCTATGATCGATGATGATATCATTGTAACCTTGTCATTTCCCATAAAAGATTATGTTACGTTAAAAATATATGATGGATCTATTAATCAAGAACAATACCTCCTAACTTGAGAAAGGAAGTGAGGAGTGTTAGAAACATTCTACATCAAGAAAGAAAGGTATAAATGATCATTGTAAAAGCTATAGCCTTTTTGCAATAACAAAATTCATCCCCAAGTTGATGAAATTGAGGATTTTTTTCTCAAGCAATCTCAATAAGGTTTAGAACTCACAATAACACAAGTAAAATTGTATGAATAATAGGCATGTCCTATAGGTCATGACCATTGGGTTGAAAAGGTATCAGATAGGTACTTATATCATAGTGTTGTAGAATATAGAAAGATAGAGTGTGAAATTTATATATTGATTGAATATATGAAATAAAAGGTATAGTGATAAATAGTGCAAAGGTATAGATTAAATATATTATAGAATGTAACTCATGTTTTATACTTATATATATGAATAAAGAGAGTTAGAGTAGAAAATACTTGTGCATTTTGTATTGTATATGTGAATGAATGGAAAATAACACACCTTCAAAAATTTAATGAATGCACATATAAACTAAGGATAAACCCCCAATACTGACCTCTACATAACAATAGCTCTAACTAAGTTTATCCTAAAATGCATAAGCATATGTACCCAAGTAATAGTTTTTTTGTCAACATTTGGTCGTGCCACATAGAATTTGGTTATTTAGTTTTAAGAGGGAAGCATCCATTAGAGTTATAAAATAATATGTTAATACAAATTAAATATTGGTGGGATAAAATAATAAAAAACATTTTTCACTCTAAAATAGGAAGACCTTGTGAATCACTACTAGAGTTAAAAATTAAAATTAGTCAGGCCATAGGAAAATTAATATTGGGTTACATTTATGGCCTTAGATTCTAAGACATGCAAAACATTCATAATATTATATACTTTATATCATGAAATAAATCAAGTGGACTCAGGAGAAGTTATATACCCTTGTGTAAATTAGTGAACCTTAGACATAGATAATTGATTAGTGGTTTAAAACAATAATAAAATATTATTTTTTATCATAGAATCTCTTTAAGGTTGGACAAGCTTCAAAATAAATAAAATTGATAGTTTTGATGGTTTGTTATTTGGGGTTTTTAGATTAATGTCATTTATTATCCCTAAGTTATTCATAGAAAATGGTATTTAAAGGAAGGAAAATAGTTCTTTTGGGGATATGAACCTAAGGGATGGTGTCTAAAAATAAGGAGGAAGCTAAAGATATTTAACTTATTAGAATATCTAGTATAAATGGTTAAGGGAGGTTAAATAGGATGTAGGGGAAAGATAAATGGATATAAGATTAGATAGAGATTAACTAATAAAGATAAAAGAGGAATTTTAAAATAATAAAATTAAATAATTGAAAGAAAAATATGAAAACCAAAGAATTAAGGAATAAATGGGGGAAGAAAAAATTAGATAAAAAACTAAGGAGATATAGAGGAAATGAAGAATAAATAATTCTATGGAGAACTATAAACATAAGAGATAGTAGTAGAGCATCCATTGGTCAGGAATATTATATAAATACATAGACACCACTAATCTAAATAAAACATGTGTGTTAAATTAATCTCACTATAAGACACAGAGGAAATAAGAGAAAAGAATAACATAAAATAATCTTGTAACTTACACCATAAATTTTTTACCTTAATTTAGATTAATGGTGAAGATTAATCTAATTAAGATATAAATTTGAAATATAAATTAGATCAATAGATATGGAATTCAATCATACTTTTGAATGTAAAATATTGAGATTCATTTGTCTGATTCAATCAGGGAATATGCTAAACATGAAAAGTACTAAAGAGATCATGACACCAAGCTTTTCTAGTTGAATTTTTTACTATGACAGTTTT
This sequence comes from Torreya grandis, assembly GCA_037957365.1. Taxonomy (NCBI): domain Eukaryota; kingdom Viridiplantae; phylum Streptophyta; class Pinopsida; order Cupressales; family Taxaceae; genus Torreya; species Torreya grandis. The sequence continues at coordinate 1,115,282 of JARHVA010004894.1, read as the reverse complement.
ATAAAAGTGAAAGTCAAGGATAAGCATGCATCTGATTTGTTTAGTTTAAAAATGGATTTGCTATTTATCATGGGTTGGTTCTATGGTAGTATGTCAGTATCATTGGTCAATATGGCTTACACTAAAGTGTATATTAATGACTATACAGTCACCTATGGTTGTCTTTTCTTGTTCCATATTTGACAACATGAATCCTAATGACACATAGATCTAAAAACAAAACTTTTTTGCATTGAAACCCTAGATATAATTGTGAGGGCTAGAAACTAAAAAAATAGAAGTGTAACTAGCTAAGGTAATAATATTCATCCATATCTAATGATTTATTGTTTCATATGTATCTAATACTCTAAGGAGATAAATCAAACTACATGTAGTTATCCCAGATAGTATGATTGTGAAATAGTGATCCTTCACTATGTGTATATGCATCTAGTGATTTGATTTAGAATTTTGAACTGTCTACTTTGACTTGGTTGTTGAGTCCTTCAAGCTTAACTTATGACCTCTCCTAGTGATAGGTAAGCAAATTGGAAGAATTGTGAGATAATATATAGATGTATGATATATAAGTTCTAATTCCCTTATAAATGAGATCTTGATTTGTTTATATATAGTGTTGTTATCTTCACCAACACACCCCATTTTCAAACTAAAAATGGGGACCCTCTTTTGTTATCTAATATTTTTCAATGAAGTTATGATGGTTTATCTGATTGAACTCTTTTTGATTGGAAGTTTAATATATGATAAGTAAGTTAAAAATGACTATTTGTACCTATTTATAATGCCTTTGCATTTTTTTCAATTCAATCTAAGATTTCATCCATGCAAATTAATGCCTAACTTACAAGTTTATTTTAAGCCTATGAAGTCTTATTTGATAAAATTCTTCAAGAAATACCCATTTGAATTCTAGGTATTATAAAATAATTTTATGAGAATGAATAGTTTGAATTTTTATATTAAATGACTAATTATTGCATAAAATTTGCTTGGCAAAACCTAGTTTTAAAAAAATATTTACTTAGTTATTTTTCTTGTTTTCTCATAGGTTTCAAAAGATTTTCAGGGCCCCCAGATTATTTCATGCATCTAAATCTCATCAACACATGGATTTAGAGATAAATATTTTTATAAAAATGACTAAGTATATTTAAAGATCTAGGGCCCCAAGAAGACCACACATGGCACACTCCTGAAGGCCTCAGATCATAAAGGATTAAATGCATTAACAAAGACTTGAGACCTTGAAATATCAAAACGCAGGGGGTATTAAGGCATTAACCTAGAAACCAAATTTTTGATAAGCATTGGTAAAGTCCCATATCCCTAAGGCCCTGATGATATGGCATTTGGAACTTTCTCAAAATCTTAGGAGTTTGAAGTGATTACAACATCAACTTGGTAGCTCAAGGCATTAGCATTATTAGTCCAAATACATGGAGAACCTAGGATACATGAGAAAAATCCACATGGTCATGTAAATGACAGAGGCAAATAACAAATTAAATACCTAGAGTGATGATATACTACCAAGTGCCAAATTGGGACCTGATAGGCAAAATCATGAAGCCTAGCAAAGGAAAAGGAATGTGAAGCTAAGAGGGGGAGATATGACAGTGGTGATGTCAAAATATGAAAGGACTAAGATTGATGGTCATCTAGCTATTAAAACCATTAAAATTTGAGGTAGGACTATGCATCTAATTCAATAAAAACATTTAGTTCTAGCTTAGTAGCATGATGATAAATAATGGAATTCAAGGTTTCGTAGTTGGAAAAATGATAAAAAGTGGCAAATTTTACTAATTCATGGGTACAAAATGCACATTGGGATTAAGTGAAGAGCATATGATAAATTTAGCATTTAAGAGACATAGTGCCTAACTACACAAAACATGTCTAAATGCCAATCCAAAATTAATCTCAATGACCCTCTACTACAAGATTTAAATTCAGTATCTACAAGGGTATAATTGATTTGGCATGTCTATCGTAATTTTAATGACCATTTCCAATCACATTGATAATTACTTGTAACTGCCCCGGTAGTGGGAAGTGAAAATTTGAGGAGTTCCATGGACTTGGATGTCTATATAATATCATCTCCTACATTATAATAAGGGTTGGATCCTTTTATATTACAACATATAGTAGTGGAATAGACATGATTAGATTCTCCATAGTTAGTAGACCAAAATTTTTTGATGCTTTTATAGTGTAGTGTTTTCTTCACTATTATGAAAATGAAGTTTGTAGCTAAATAGATGTTGTAAATCTCACCATTGCTAATAAATAAGAAATATATGATATTCTAGATGGTGTGGAGGCCATTTTATATAAATGTAAATACAATATATCTATTAATCAATCCTAGCTCGAAGAAGATAAATCCTACTTACACTTATGATTATTTATATATTAGATATTCGGGTCATGACCAAGATTGATCCACTATACCTAACCAAGGTATTTATTACCATAATAACATCACTAGAGAGGGTTATAAAGACTCTATTAAAGTAACACCATATAATAACCCTAGATAGGTCCTATGTTTCCATATTCACAAAGTAAATGACATTTAAAGTAAAGTCTAATCTAGTGCTCACCAAATCTTATGGCACAAAGTGGGGATAATAAACACAAAAATTAAACATGCTTATAAGATCTATACTCATGTTAATGTATAAAAAATCCTAATGCATGGGATAAAATTATAAATTTAAATATATCTACTCTTATAAAGGAGGAATAAAGTTAAGTATACTTACCTTTAAAGAAAAACTAACCAAGCATCAATCTCTCGCTTGGCCAAGTTTCTTTGCAAGAGGTTGTTGTGGTATGTAAGGATAACAAGGATAAGTTAACTCTAGACTACATAACTTCTCTATTCATCCAAAATAATTCTCCATAACTCAATATTTGTATCTCTAAAAAAATTATTGAAACCCTAAGTTATTATCCTTAAGTATAATGGTGGATAAAGAGATGCATAATATAGTATTCTTCTTCTTCTCTTCCTCTATAAATGATGAATATGGATATTTATATATAGCTAAATCTAACCTTGAAACTTTATAAAAGTTTAGCTAATAGGATTAGCCCAATTTAATCTATATCATTAATTGATAAAAATAAATTAGGTCTTGGTCCAAGTTAGCCACGGGCCAACCTAGAACCTAAATATGTTTAATAAATTAGAGTACAAGGTCGATGGGGCTAATAATGTATCATAAAACTTAAAAAAGGGTTTTAGGGTTAAGTAAGGGATAATTAAGGTAGTAAAATATTGGAGAAGGGTGAAAGATAGGAGACACATCTTATGGAAGTATATAGGAGAAGGTTTAAGAAATAAGGTGGTGGTATAGGAATCAACAATCCTATGAAGCACCAATGGTATGCTTACCCATTTCCCATTGTAGCCTTTAAGGAATACACACAAAGAGATTGATACTCAATTGGTTCTTACAAGAGAGAAAACACAAGTAATTTATAAAAGTTTGAAAATATTATGTGTATACATATACCCCACTCTAAGCTCATGATGTGGCATGTTGGTTTAATAGGGAATGGTGCTTCGAGAAAATAACATAGCAACACACAACACTAAAGCTAAATAAATTTTAGTAAGAAAAAAATAAGATAAATAAAAGGATAGAATTTAAAAACACATACCTTTACTTATCTAAGTGATATAGATAAGGAATGAAGTGAAATAAATGTGAAGGTGTTTGATGTGGGGAACAATACATGAACTTGTATAAATTAGTAGAAAAGAGTGAAAAATCAATTTTTTTGAAAATGATACATGTTATATGTGAAAATATTCTCTACAATATTAGGATTATATAACATATTATTGAGTTATGTTCCTATTGTTTTGATTGAGGAATTAATTTTGTCATTGATGACAAAGTTTTGTGAGTATCATTCATGTCCCAAAGATGTTCTTATGATGTTGCATGGTGAGTGTTCATAATGACTTGAACATGTTTTAGTAGTCTTTGAGTTTTATATGAGGTCTTGGATCATTGTTATGATGTAAAAAAATCATGTTATTATTGAGAAGAGTATTTTATATATAGAATCTTGATTGAATAATGTTCTTGGTTAGTATAATTGAGAAATAGCTTGTTTGAGTTCAAGTCTTTGATTACTAGGTGTCTTGAAAAACCTAGTCTAGCCCTATGAGAAGGTGTATACATGAAGAATAGTGAAGCTTGGTGAATTATGTCATTATAGGGATGAGATAATGTATAAATTTATTTAATCATGATAATTAGGAAAAAAAGTATTTATAAGAGCTCTAAGGTTAGCTCTTGGCTTAGTCTTTGCATGAAGAGACCTACTGAGAAGGCATAGGCTTGGTAACATGATGAGGTGAGTAGTATAAGGATTATGATAATAATATTGGTAGTGTTTGAGAATGGTATGAGGTTGTATTACATGATTATGGGGTGTTGAGATAAGTGAAATAGGTTTCAAGGTATGTTCAAGGTCTAAATGTAACTTATAGGTTTAGGCCTACTGAGCAAAGAGATCTAGTGTGGCTTGATGAGGGGTCAAGTTTGGTTTCCAAGGTGTTATAGATCATGAGAGAATTTTTAGATGTGAAAATAGTTGTGTCAAGTGTGTTGACCATGTCTGAGGCTAACTTTTGAAGGTGAAAACATGAAAATTGGTGTTGAGGTTCTCTCAAGTGCTAGAATGGAGTGTTATAGACATGAGAAAGTATTTTTTATGCTAGTTGGCATGTAAAAAATATTCATGGGGTATTGATATATTTATGGTGTTTGGGTAATGGTCCTAGGATTATTTTCCTAGCATTGGTTTTTGAGTTCAATGGAAATCATTTATGAAAGATTGTTAAGAGTGGAAGGAAGCCTAAACCCTCCTAAAAACCTAGTAGTAACCCAATATGGAAAATATTGATATAAATGGATTATAATGGTTTGTATGACCTATTTTTTTTATTGTAAATTATATTAGACTTTCTTAGGTACCTTCAGGTGGTACTGGTATGATAGGTGAATAAGTGGACCCCACATAAAAGTGCTTGTTTCTAAAAAAAATTGTATAACAGACAGAGTTAACCAAGTCAATGAATGAAAATAATTAGAGGGCAAAGTTTGATAATTTTATTTCATTTTAATTGTTTTTTATGAAAATTTTATTTACTTAAAATATGCTAAACCAACCATGGAAGTTGACCTATTGCTAAAAGGCCTAATAGTGAAGACAATGAAGATGTAAAGTTGAGAGCTTGGTCTACAAGACTAATATTGTCACTGTAACATGATATATATCTATATGAAAGTTACATAATGATCTCATAGGATCATACACATGTATCAAGAGTTCCTAAAATTTTTCACATAGGTTTTGAAAGACATAATTACCACGATTAGTTCTTAAGTTAGAATGGCATTTCTGGGTATGCAAAATAGAGTGATCAGTTTAAGATGTTATATCATGATTTAATACATATATTTCACTTTTTTATGTTTTTTTGGATATATATTACCTATAAATTATTTATATAAGGTTGAGAGTCAGTATAATAAGATGAAATATGGAAGCCAAAATGACTTGTCTAGTTGTGTAAGAACTATGAAAGAGAAGGTTAAGAAATTGGTCTACAAGACCAATAGTTGACTTTATAAATTATGATATATATTTTATAATGTTATAGATATCACATAATAACTATTTATATTTATTATATGTCTTTTAAGTGTCCTTACAGGAGCTAAATACAACATTCTTCAGGACTATATTTTGTAGCATTTAGATAGTTTTGTGTGTGTTAGTAAGATTGGTGTTCCTAATTCATTATGACCAATTTTTAAGTCATTAAATAATATTATGGTGTTATAAATATATCATTAAAGCATTTTTATGAATTATTAGTCATGGGAAGTGCTATCTAAAGTGTTAAAAGCTCAAGTATGCATGACTAGTTTATAGAAAAAATGACAAACTTGAGTAAGCTGAGTGAAGGACCATTATATAATATAAAAGATACACCAATCATAGGGTGATGTTTTATAGATGTCATGGGTTGTTATAAATTCATATAGAGTATTTTAAAGTTCATATACTAATGTTTGAGTTCAAATTGCTAATGACTAGGTTTTGAGAAAATTGGTAGTTTTAAGTGAGCCTGTTGATGAGGTGTTCCCAACTATTATGAGACTTAGTTGTGGAGTATAATGAGATTTATGGTGACCTTTAGATCATTAATTTTACATAAATATGTTTATTATTGTTATAATGTGTTTATATAGGTTTTTTGAGCTTCATCTTTGAAGATAGTGTTTTTAGGGTAATTAGGCCTACTAGGTATTTTAGGCCTAATGGTTCTTTCAAGGTGTGAGCAAAGGATTTGTGACTCATTGAGAATGAATAAGGTTTTAGTTATTTTTTAAGATCTATCTTGGCCATAAAGGGTCAATTTGTTCCATGGAGAGGATATACCTAATGCATTAGGCCTCTATTAGGCCTAAAAAAGGATTAAGGTCTAAATATGTTTAGATGACCTAATGGCGATCCTAATATGATTGATTATTGTGTGTAATGTGTCCTAAGACATGTTTTGGGTTTGAAAATAATGGATTAGTGTGTTGTCCAACCAATAGTGTAAGTGATCTTTTGATGTGCATTTATATAAGGCCTAATTGGCCTAATTATGTGTGAAAAAGAGAAGACACCAATGAGAAAATTAGAGGGAAAATTGTGAAGGATAAGGATGAAATGAAGATAATAAAAATAGGGGAGAGAGAATATTTTGATCATATAACTATGTTTCTACATGTTTATGTCAAGGTTATTTTACTTAATATGCCTAGTAAGAGTCATATTGAGTGAGGAAGCCTAAGAGGATATTTTGAGAGGGATAAAAGGTTGAGAAGATCTAAATGAGTTGATTGTATTTTGAGAGACTATCATAGCTAAATTAAATATGTGTTCTTGATGTATGACAGTGCATGGAATTTAGATAGAGAATATAGAGAGCTAAAGAAGAGGCCACCATTTGTTGGCTGAATAACAAGGTGTCTTGAGGTGATCAAGTTGGTCTTGGTTGAGTTGGTGATTTTTCAAGGAGTGAGAGCTACCTTAAAATTTGGTGGTTGAATAAATGTTCTTAAATTAGATTATTTTATGTTAATTCACTTAGGGTGCTAGTTCCTCCTTGTAATTTTATGCTTGTTAAATGACTATTTGAGTTGGTGCTTGACTAATGAGGGGTTGGTGTTCTTTGTGGGGTTGGTACCTCACTAAATCTTGATTCATTTCTTATAGGACAATAGTCCAAGATATGTTTTAGTGGGTTTTAATCCACATGAGGTTTTCCCAAATATATCTTATGTTCATATGTTATATACTTATGTGGATGTTTGTTTATGCATTGGTTGATGTATGCGTTTGAATGAATGCTTCATGAATGGTAAGTGAAATTGAATTATTGTTTTATGGACACTGATTCACCCCCACCTCTTAATGGCTATGTTTTCAAAAAATGGTATCAGATATGGTCCTTTGATAGAGGCCTAATATAATTAAGTTTATCCTAAGAAGCATAGGATTGAAGTATGATGATAATAGTGTTTATCATGATTGTAATTATGGTCTACCAAAGATTGATGGTACTGGAAGAGTTGATTAAGAATAAGAAGGTTGAAAAGATGATTCATGATTAAATCATAAACTAAGGTAATATGGTTACCACTTTAGGACATAATTTAGATTTGAAATAATGACAAAATGTTCTTTACCAGCTCAGATGAATTATGTAGAAGCCAAGTCAAAAGTCAAACCTAAAAATGATAAGTATTCTAGATGAGAAAGGCAAGTTGGAAGTATATGTTATGACAAGATAATGCTCATTGAAAGAGGATATATGGGCCCAACAAGATCATTTTTTAATGATATATGTTTCATGAAGTGTGTTGATCATCAATAGCATTTCATGTGTGGATGAAGGTGTCTTCAATCAAGAATCAAAAGCTTGTTTTGTCTAGTAGGTTTGATAGCCCTAACGAGAGCAAGTACTATCAAGTATAAGAACAAAGGGGGAGATTGTTGTATGTTCATTTAAGTGTTTACAATATCTAAAGATGCATGTGAGTGTATAAATACCTAAGAATATCATTGTACCTTATGGATATGAGCAATGGTGGACAAGGGTGTTTGAAGCATATGACATGACTGACACATAATGAGGGTTTCAAGACTCCATGGGACAATAAGACCTATAATAGCTTTCATGAAGTGAATTAAATTGTAAATACTTATGGATTTTAATAAAAATTATATGGAGTGTCTTGAAATGAATCATGAGGAATTGAAGTTATCTAGGTGCTCAAAAAACGTTATATGGTGTTCTTCTTGTCTCAGTAGTCAAGTAGGACATAGATTGGTCTGTAGAACCAATGTGAACATTATAGAAAATTTGTCTATGAGAACAAAGATAATCTAAGGTTAACTAAAGAGCTGGTTAACTTTATAGATATGCCTTAAGAAATATCATAGAGGTCTAAGCTGAAAATCATAATGAAACCATGAAAAATTAGTGAATGTAAGGTGACTATAGAATTGGTTGTTTTGACTCATTACCATGTGGAATTGAATAATCTTGGTGAATGTCAAGGTGACATTCGTATCATGTAATTCATATGGATAGTGTATGAGGTCCTTGAAAAAGTATGTGAAGTACAAGACTAATTAGATTAAACTTACTTAAAGGTTTGATATACCAAGTATCCTTGATAAAGTTTGATGAATGTTGCATGTAGAGGTGTTTAATGGTCTTTTTCATGAAGAATGTTTAATAGAGGTATGCCATAGAGAATGAGTTCTCATAGACCTAACTAGTAATTTTTTACATGAAAGTTATTATGAGCTAGTCTGAGACATGATGGATTGTGAAACATAAATAGGAATTCAGATTGATCATGAGTTCTAAGAAGGCATATGAGTTATAGATTGGTTTAAAATACCAATGAGATTATTAATACCATTTAAAGTTTATTAAAAAATATGGAAGTACTATTAAAAGACAAGGGAAGGTTATTTAATGGATGTCATGGTGAGGTATCTCAATGAGTATTTTTATTATAATCAATTGGTTTTAGTCCTATCGAGGACAAGGTGAGCAATAGTGTTTTATGAGTTAATCTAAAAATGGTATGAATGGTGTTAAGGGGAACACGTGCTTAGGATGTTTCTTAATTTTATTTGTTCCCATGTGATTGAGTTTCTAGTTGTTGAAGATGATTTTTATTAGCAAGAAGATATTTTGTCAAAGAGGGAGTTAATTCTTCAATTATTGCCATATATGAAGAAAGGAAAGTAATGTTCATGTATTTGAGGTTTGGATAAGATTAAAGGGAGCATGGTTGAGTACTTTTGTGAGATGAGATCCTATTTGGTTAATTAGAGGAAGATTAACCTTGTTTGGGGAGAAAACATGTTTCAAGTCTAAGGATTAGATGGTAGTATTGTCAAAGATGACCCTTTTTCATTAATGTCAAAAGGGGATAAAGACCAAATTGGGAGAAAGACCAATGTGGGGGAGATCCAACTTGAGGAAATGAGAATGATCTATTTTGTTATAGTGTTTTCCATCAATGACAAAGGAGGAGATTGTTGAGGTATGTTCCTATTATTTTGATTGATGAATTAATGTTTTAATTGATGTCAAAGGTTTTTGAGTATCATTTATGTCTCAAAGTTGTTATTATGATGTTGTATGGTGAGTAGTCATGATGAATTGAGCATGGTTTAGTAATCTCTGATTTTTGTATTAGGCCTTGGCTCATTGTTGTGATGTAATAAAATCATGAGCATATTGAGAGTAGTGTTGAATTATTATAATAGTGATTAAATAATATTATTAGTTGATATAATTAAGAGATATATTGTTTGAGTTCAAGTATTTGAATAATGTGTCTTGAGAATCCTAGTCTAGCCCTATGAGAAGGTGTAAGCATGAAACGTAGAGAAACTTGGTGAATTATGCTATTATATGCATGAGGTAGTGTATAAAGTTATGTAATCAAGAGAATGAGGCAAATAAGTCTTTATAAGAGCTCCAAGGTCTGCTCTTGGCTTAGTATTTGCATGAATACACCTAATGAGAAGGCACAAGCTTGTTAGCATGATGAGGTGAGCAATCTAAGGCTTACGAGAAGAAGATTGGTAGTGTATAGGCATGGTATAAGGTTGTATGACATGAGTATGAGGTTTTGAGAGAATTGAAAGAGGTTTCAAGGTGTGTTCAAGGTCTAAATGTAACTTACAAGTTTAGGCCTAGTGAGCAAAGAGACCTAGTATGGCATGATGATGGGTCAAGTTCAATTTCCAAGGTTATAAATCTGATGAGAGAATTGTCAGAGGTGTGATATTTTTTGTCAAGTGTGTTAACCAAGTCTAAGGTCATAGTGAGGTTCTATTGAGTGTTATAATGGAGTGCTTATGCTCATTGGCATGTGAAACCTATGTATGGGGTACTGAGTAGTTCATGGTAATTGGGGAAGGGTCCTAGGTGTATTTCACTAGTATTGGTTTTGGAGTTGAAAGGCAATCCTTTATGAATGATTGTTAAGAGTGGAAGGTAGTCTAAACCCTCGTAAAACCCTGATAATAATTTGATATGGAAAATATTGATATAAATGGATTAAAATGGTTTTGATGACCTATTTTGTTAACTAAAAATTGTAGTAGACTTTCCTAGGTACCTCCAAGTGGAATTGGTCTAACAGGTGATTAAGTAGACCCCACAGAATAGTGCTTATTTCTAAGAATTTTGGTATAGAAGATAGAGTTGACCAAGTTAATGAATGAAAATAATTGGTGTAATTTTTTTTAGAATTTTGCTTAATATTCATGGTGTTTTATGATCAATTTATATAATTTAAATATGATAAACCCATCATATAAGTTGACCTATTGCTAAAAGGCCTAATAGTGAAGATAGTGAAGATGTAAAGTTAGATTGGTTTATAAGACCAATATTGTCACTATACCATGATATATCTCTATATGAGAGTTACCTAATGATATCATATGATCATACATAAGTATCAATAGTTCCTAAAAGTTACCACATAGGTGCTAAAATACATAATCACCATGACTAGTCCTCAAGGTAGAATGGCAGTTCTGGGTATGCAAGATGGAGTGATGAGTTTGAGATGTTATATCATGATTTAATGTATCTAGTTAATTTTTTAATTTTTTTTGGGATATATATTAGCTATACATGATTTACATAATGTTGATATTTAGTATAATAAGTTAAAATGTGGAAGCCAAAATGACTTGTCTAGCTATGTAAGAACTATGAAAGAGAAGGTTAACAAATTGGTCTACAAGACCAATAGTTGAAACTAGAGCTTGTGATATAACTACTGGAGGATGTTATAGATATCATAGGAACTATTAATGTGTATTATATTTATTGGAAGTGTCCTTATAAGAGCTAAAGATAACATTCTTCAAGACTATGTTTTGGAACATTCAAGTAGTTTTTTGTGTATTACTAGTATTGGTGTACTTGGGTCATTATGCCTAGTTTCAAGCATATGATGGTGTCATACAAATATAATTTGTAATTTTGATGCATTATTAGTCATGGGAAGTTCTATCTCAAGTGTTGGAGGTTTAACTATAATTATTGGTTTATAAGGTGTTTTGACAAACTTGAGTATGTTGAGTAAAGAGTTATTCTTGAACCATTATATCCTAAGCAGAGATACACCAAGAATAGGGTGAGGTTTTATATATTATATGAGATATTATACGTGCATCATTAGTATTGGAAAATTCATATACTTATGTTTGAGGTCAAATTGCTAATGACTGGGTTATGAACAAATTAATAGTTCTAAGTGATCCTTTTGATGAGGTGTTCCTAAGTCTTCAAATCCTAAGTGATGGATTATAATGAGTTTAATGATGACCTTTAGGTGATGAATTTTACATCCATATGTGTATTGTTCCTATAATGTGTTTCTATAGGTTTTTGGAGCTTCATTTTTGAAGATAGTGTTTATGGGGTAATTAGGCCTAATAAGTCTTTTAGGCCTAATGGTGCTTTCAAGGTGTGAGTGAAGGATTTGTGACTTTTTGAGAATGAATAAGGTTATTTTAGGTTTCTTTCTAATTGTTTTAAAAAATTTATTTCTTTGGTAAGATCCATCTGGGACATAGAGGTTTAAGTTGTTCCATGGAGAGGATAGACCTAATGCATTAGGTCTCTATTAGGCTTATAATAAGTTAAGGTCTAAGTGTGTTAGGCCATCCTAATGTTGATTATAATTTGATTTATTATTGTGTGTAATGTGTCATAAGACATGTTTTGGGTCTGACCCTGATGGATTGTTCTCTTAGCTGACCAAGAGTGTAAGTGATCTTTTGATGTGTATTTATACAAGGCCTAATTATGCATGAAAAAGAGAAGACCCCATTGAATGAATAAGAGGGAAGACTATGAAGGATTAGGAGGAATTTAATACCATAATAATAAGGTAAATAGACTATGTTGATCATATAACCAGGTTTTTACATGTGGATGTGAAGGTCAGTTAATGTAATAAGCCTAACAAGAGGCATATTGAGCGAGGAAGCCTAAGAGGTTGTTTTTAGAGGGATAAAAGGTTGAGAAGCACTGAATGATTTGATTTTATTTTAGGAGACTATCAGATCTACATTAGAGATGTGTTATTGATGTATGATAGTAAGTGAAATTTAGGTAGAGAAGATAGAGAGCTAAAGAAGAGGTCACCATCTATTGGATGAGCAACAAGGTGTCTTGAGGTGATTAAGTTAGTCTTGGATGAGTTGGTAATTTTTCAAGGAGTGAGAGCTACATTTAAATTTGGTGGTTACAAAAGATTTCTTGCAGTGGCTGAGTTGGTGTTAAGTCACTTTGGGGGTTGGTGCCTCCTTGTAAGTTGGTGCTTTCTAAAGGACTAATTGAGTTAGTGTTTGACTAGTGAGGGGTTGGTGTTCCTTGTGGGTTTGGTGCCTAAATAAATCCTTATTCATTACTATAAGACTATATTCCAAGATGTGTTTCAATGGGTTTTATTTCCCATGAGGGTTTCCCACATATCTCTTATGTTCATATGGTGTATGTTTATATAGATGCTTGTTTATGCATTGGTTGATGAATGTGTTTGAATGAATGCTTCATTACTAGTATGTATAATTGAATGATTATTTTATGATAATTGATTTAACCCTCACCCTCTCAGTGGTTGTGTTTCTAACACATATTATAGTTCAAAAACAAATCTAGTAGAAACAAAGATATGAACAAAATATGGAATATGGTGGTAAATATTTGAAAAGTAAATATTTTTGAATAGTAAATATAAATAGGGTGAAAAATAATTAATTTTTTATTTTTACCATTCTAATAAGATAGATATCTAAGAGACCAAATAGCCATCATGGTGAGGATACAACAATTGAGATGGCGAGGATGGCTGGCAGATTTAGTGAGTGTAAAACTGGTAAGAAATCATAAATTTTAAAGGTTGAGAGTAATTTGATTTGTAATTGAGCCAAAAATATAATATTTATTGGTAGGCAAAATCTAGGAACTAAAATTGAACATAGGAAATTTTTAAGTAGAATAGGGGTAGAATGAGATACTAGGTAGGAAGAAGTCAAATCAATAAATGCCTAAGGCATTTATGGTAAATGGTCAAAAAGTCACCATAATGAAGGAAAAAAATCAACCTAGTCAAATCACTTTGTAAGGAAAGTATAAGATAGTGGGACAACTGCATAGTATTGGGATGACATAGTGTTCTAAGGGTGGTTGACTTCATAGCAATAGGAAGACATAGTTTATAAAGAAAATAAGGCCAACTGTATAAAATAGGAACAATTTAATTAGTAGAAAGGGACCAATATATTCTATAAAATAAGGTTGACTGTGTACTATAGGGCCAATATAGTATGTTATATATGAGAAAAGAAAACTTATTATAAAATAGGTCAATTTAGTTTGAAATGTCAAGGGATAATTTAGTATAAAATACATTGATTATGTTGGGAAATTAGAAAACATAAGAAAATAAATTAAACCAATTGAGTAAGTAGTTAGTTAGTAAATTTTGAAGCATGTATTTTGATTATTTATGACATAAAGATATAATTCATCCTTTGTTTTGTTATATTTTGTATATATGCCATAGGATCATATGAGTGATGTGGATAGAGCTTGATTGGTCACCCTATGTTTTAAAGGCATCACAAAGATGATATGGATCCTACTAAGTGTTTTTTTATTTTCATATTACTAATAACATGGGAATAGTTGATCAACAATTTATTATGGGAGGTGGATGGGGAAACCATTGAGGTGGGGTATCACTTTGGAGGATTTCTAAACATTACTTAAACTTCTGATAGGGGGATGCCAGTAATCACTGACACACTAGAGGACTTGGATGAGAGATGAGCATTAGCCTAGTGGATGCTATGCTCATATAGGATTTATCTTGCATTAAGGGTGAATTATTTTAATGTTTACATTGTGGCCAATCCAAACATATAAAAGGAATGATTGGATTGTTGATGTTAGGATTGTAACAAGAACAATTGATTACTGTTGTGTAAGCAACTAAACATGGAATTAATCAGAAGTAATAAGTAACTAGAAACTAGAATCAGTAAAGAACAAGAGATACAAGAAACAATGAAAAATTGTATTAAACTCTTCTCAGAAGGAAATACAATGAAGAAATCTCTCTTTATTCCACACCTCTCAAATGTACAAATCTCTTTCCCTCAAGAGTTCTCTCTCACAATTACAAATACAATTCAGCTACTTGAATTGTCTGTTACTCATAATTACAAGCTATGAAGATCTATCCCTATTATATAAGATTAGGGATCATGAGTTATGCATTCTCAACCATTAGATATACCTCTTAATCAAGGGTTCAAAATAGTCTTCCCAAAAATAGAAACACGGACTTACAACTAACAGCTAAACTAATCATGCAAACAATCTATTTCATCCACGAAAATAAACTTTCTAGATGCACAGGTGACCGACGTTGGTCCCTATCAGTCTGCACATGACCGACATCGGCTGATCCATAACCGATGTCAATAGCCTCTAGTCGATCCCTGACCAATGTCGATGATTGTGTAATACAACAACCTTTGCATTCACTCATTGGTGAAGCTTTTAGCTCCACACCTCAATAATCTCCCACTTGGAGATAAACAGATGCACCTGTACCTATACAACAACATCTTCTAGCTTCTCCTCCATCTTCAAGATCAATTTTGAAGACCAACAAAAGTTGAATGAAGATTCAACTTCTCTTTTTTTATCAGCTTTGTTAACATATCAGTAGGGTTCTTATCTGTATGGATCTTTTCCAGCTTCAACTCACCATCCTCCAATACCTGTCTAATGAAGTGGTACCGAAGCTGTATATGTTTGGTTCTTGAATGAAAGACTAAATTCTTTGCCAAATGAATTGCACTCTGACTATCATTATATAATATTCAACTCTCTTGCTCCTTTCCCAACTCTTCCATGAACTGTGTCATCCATATCATCTCTTTGTTAGCCTCTGTGACTGCAATATATTCCACCTTTATAGTAGACAAAGCAACAACCTTCTGCAACTTTGAAATCTAGCTAATTGTCATTCCACCAATAGTGAAAACATATCCTATGGTGCTCCTCCTGCCATCCAAGTTACCTGCCATATCCACATCTACATATCCATGTAGAGAAGTATTTGACCCACCATAGCACAAATACCTACTGCTGGTCCCTATTAGATATCTGAGAATCCACTGAACTTCTTTCCAGTGTTCCTTCCCTGGATTGGCCATAAACTTACTGACAACTCCCACTACTTGGGCAATATCAGGTCTGGTACATACCATTGTATACATTAAGCTCCCAACTATGGAAGCATATGGAACTCTACTCATGTACTCTACCTCATCATGTGAATTAGGACACTGATCTTTGCTCAACTTGAAGTGTCCAGCCATAGGTGTACTTACCGGTTTTGCATCCTGCATATTGAACCTCTCCAACACCTTGTTCACATAATCCTCTTGAGACAAAATCAACCTATGATTTTTCTTGTCTCTCTTAATACTCATGCCAAGGATTTTCTTTGCTGCTCCCAAATCCTTCATGACAAATGTGTGAGCTAATTTTACCTCAAGCTCAAAAATATCTTGCATGTGTGAACCTGCAACAAGCATATCATCTACATAAAACAATAGGATAATATATCTACCATTATCCAATATCTTAAATACACACAATGGTCAGATTGGCATCTACTATAGCCATGCTCAGTCATAAACCTATCAAATTTCAAATACCATTGTTTAGGAGCTTGCTTAAGACCATATAAGCTTTTCTTCAACCTGCACACAAGCTTCTCCTTACCTTTGACCTCAAAACCCTCCAGCTGATCCATATATATTTATTCATCCAAATATCCATGAAGAAATGTTGTCTTAACATCAAGCTACTCAAGATGTAAATCTTCAATAGCAACTAAAGATAATACAGTCAGAATAGAAGTCATTTTTACTACAGGAGAAAAAATTTCACCAAAATCAATACTTGGTTTTTGTGCAAATCCCTTTACTACCAACCTGGCCTTATGTCTCATTTGTCCATTCTCACCTTCATTTAATCTATATACCCATTTGTTCTTCAGTGTTCTCTTTCCCACTGGCAACTCAACTAAATCCCACATTTGGTTCTCTTTGAAAGAATCAATCTCCTCATTCATGCCAAGCTCCCACTGTTTCTAGGTTTCTACCTACATTACTTCATCAAAACTCTCTGGTTCTCCACTATTAGTGAGCAATAAGTAGAATAATGAAGGGGAATATCAAATTAGAGGTTTACTTACCCTTTCTAACCTCTTTATGGGTGTCTAAGATTCATTCACTGCTTGTTATCCACCTAAATTCTCTGTCAGTGACCGATCTCAGTCATCTTTAGGCATGTACCTAACTGACATTGGTTCCACCTAACTGACGTTGGTTCCTATCTGACTGACATCTGTCACTGTCTGACCGACATCGATTCCTTTTCGACCTATATGACTGATGTCAGTTCCTACCTAATCGACATTAGTGTCTATGTTTTTCTAGAAGTGATTTCCTGTGAGCTCATTTTGGATCACAATCTCATCCAAATCTCCACTGCCCTGCTCAGAATTATTCAGTTTCTTGATCTGATCACTATACATCACTTTTTCATTGAAAACAACATCATGACTTCTGATTATTTTGTTAGTTCCTAGATTCCATAACTGGAATCCAAAATCTCTAGAGCCATAACCAACAAAAGTGCACCTCATAGACTTAGCATCCAACTTCTTTCTATTTTATTTATCAACGTGCACAAAAGCTTCAAAACCAAAAAGATCTACCTTTTTACCTATCCAAGCCTCTTCTAGAATTCCACCATTTAGAGCAGTAGAGGGTCCTTTATTAATCAAGTAAACCGTAGTATCTACAGCTTTTGTCCAAAACTGTAAGGGCAAACCAACATGCAACCTCATACTCTGTGCACACTCTAGTATTGTTCTTTTCATCCTTTTAGCAACTCCATTTTGCTGAGGTGTCCTTGGAACCATCTTTTGCCTACGTATTCCATTCATAGAACAATACCTATTGAACTTATAACTGTAGTACTCACCACCATTGTCAGATTTAAGGCACTTCAATCTCAAACCTATTTCATTCTCAACCAAAGCTTTCCATTTCATAAATCTGTCAAAAACATTAGATTTCTTCCTTATGCAATAAACCCATACCTTTCTTGTAGCATCATCAATGAAAGAAACATAATACTATGATCTTCCAATAGAAGCTACCTGAGCTGGTCCCCACACGTCTGTGTGAACAAGCTCCAACTTGTGCTTCTTCTTTGTTGACCCGGTTTTGAGAAATCTCACTCTCTTCTATTTCCCAAAAATATGATGCTCACATAAATATAGATCTATGCTTTTCAAATCTAAAAGCTTACCTTTTGACTTAAGAATAGTCATTCCCTTCTCACTCATGTGGCTGAGCCGATAGTGCCACAACTTTGCATCTATATCTGAAGTAGATAATACAAAAGGAGAATAATCAATAATACAATTACATAAATAGAGAGTACCTACTCTCTTACCTCTGGCCAAAATAAGTGCACCCTTGGAAAATTTCCAAGATTTAGTTGTGAGAGTTACCGTGCATCCCTCATCCCCTAAGTTTCCTACAAAAATGAGATTCCTCTTCAGGATGGGTACATGCATGACATCTTTCAACACCCATGTGTTTCCATTCTACAATTTCAGCTGCACTTTTCCTTTGCCAACAATTTTACAAGGCTCATCATCCCCTAAATAGACTTTTCCAAAATCTCCCTAGACATAATCATTGAAAATTTCTCTATTTGGGGTAGCATGGAAAGAAGCACCAGAATCTACAACCCAAGATTCTAATCTATTATCCAAAGAAAGTGTAAAAGCTTCTTGTGTAACGATACCTACAACTTTTGCTTCTTCATTACCTCCATGCTGATTTTCTTCTCTAACCTTCAACTAGCAATCTTTCTTTGCATGCCCTTTCTTTCCACAATTCTAGTAGGTTATCTTTCTTTTTCCATTTCTGGATTTGGATCTATTGCTCATCTTTGACTTAGACCTTGATCTCCCTTACTTGCACCTCTCTTTTTTTCTTCCCCTACTTTCAATACTTAAAGCATTACCTGATGTCTCCTCTGTGCTTTTCCTATGAATTTCTTCATTCAATATTACACTAACAACATCATCTACTTTCAAGATATTTGTAGCAGATGCAGTATTACTAACTACCATTACCAAACTATGCCAACTTTTTGGTAAAGAGCATAAAATTAAGAGAGCCATAATTTTATCATCAAACACTATTTTGACTAAATTTAACTGATTTACTATTGCATGGAAATAATTTAGATGAGCAGATACAGATCCACCTTCCTGCATATGCAAATTAAATAATTACTTCATAAGATATACCTTATTTGAAGCTGAGGGCTTTTCATATAAATTTCCTAAAGTATCCATTAACTCTATCGTTGGCTTTGCCTGTGACAAGTTGGAAATCATAGAAGATGCCAGGCTCAACCTTATAGATCCCAAAGCGTTTCTATCAAGAACATTCCATTCTTCATCTTCCATATCTGTGGGTTTGCATGAAACCCCACCCAATGGTAAGTATATATCTTTTTGATATAGATAATCCTCTATCTGCATCCTCCATAATTGGTAGTTCTTGCCATTGAACTTCTCCATTCTTAGTTTACTTTCTTCTCCCATTGCTTTACTCCCACTCAAATAGAAACCCCTGTGAGTGACCTGTAATCAACACACACTAAAAAGATTTGAAACCACCTGTTAGTGAACCTAAGCTCTGATACCACTTGTAAGGATTGTAACAAGAACAATTGATTACTTTTGTGCAAGCAACTAAACACAGAATTAATTAGAAGTAATAAGTAAGTAGAAACTAGAATCAGCAAAGAACAAGAGATACAAGAAATAATGGAAACTTGTATTAAACTCTTCTCAAAAGGAAATACAATGAAGAAATATCTCTTTCTTCCACACCTCTCAGATGTACAAATCTCTTTTCCTCAAGAGTTCTCTCTCACAATTACAAACACAATTCAGCTAATTGAATTGTCTATTACTCATAATTACAAGCTATGAAGATCTATCCCTATTATATAAGATTAAGGATCATGAGCTATGCATTCTCAACCATTAGATATACCTCTTAATCAAGGGTTCAAAATAGTCCTAACAAAAATAGAAATGCAGACTTACAACTAATAGCTAAACTAATCATGCAAATAATCTATTTCATCCATGAAAATAGACTTTTTAGATGCACAGGTGATCGACGTCGGTCCCTATCAGTTTGCACATGACTGATGTCAGCTGATCCATAACCAACGTTGGTAGCCTCCAGTCGATCCCTGACTGATGTCGGTGACTGTGTAATACAACAACCTTTGCATTCGCTCATTGGTGAAGCTTTTAGTTGCACACCTCAACAAGTGATATTATTAGTGTTGTGTCACAAGTTAGATGATAAGGTACCGATGTAATCGATAACCTTGTGTAAGTTTATATTATATCAGGGAGCTCTATATGATTTTATGGATATCATATGGGTCCATCTCATACATGATATGTATAGGATGCTATCTAGAGGTTAGAATACCATGGGGATTATGGTTTTATTTAGTGTATGGATATATGATAGGTTCCTTGTGTATCAACCAACTAGTTTCCCCATGTGGTTGATGGTAGGTTGCCTTAGGTATTGAGATGGAGACATGACCATGTCATATAGACCTTGCACCAAGTGCCTTATCTATATATGATCACACACAGGGAGACCATTTGGTATATTTATACACACAATACTACTTGATGGACTAGTTGGGTGATTGTTGCAATAGGGTTGGCTTAGGTGTAGATGACATGCCACTACACATCATACATAGAGATGTATTTATTGACATAATTATAAATAAATTTTGGAATTCCCCATTTAGATGCCCCTCTAGTAGTGCTTACTTACTAGGAAACACATGATAGAGAGCTAAGAGGGAAGGGATGAGGAAAGGTACCTATGAAGATACTAGTGATCAAGCTTCAACATGCTATACCATGGACTGGTCAAACATAGTAGTAAACAAAAATGGATTCAAAAGGGGGAGATGATATGGACATGGATGCAAGCACATAATAGCCACCATAGTAGAGGCAATAATGACCACCATGTCCACATCAAATATGGAGGCACCATCAGCATCAGGAGACACAAGTGAGGGCTATAACATAAGGGGACCCAAAATCTACTCCAAGACATAACTATTCTAAAGAGGCACCTCTAAGTAGAAGATCATGACATGATCAAGTGGTGTATCTAGGGTTTTCCTTGGTGTGGTGATAACCTACAAATGAGGTGCTTGATGAATGAGTAGATAGAAAGATGGTGATTTATGACAGTAACACTAGTGATACATATTTGAATTTTGATTGAAATTTTGATATATGACACTAGTTGTATTATGATTATGGTAGATAGATGATTTTAGATATATATGCAATATAATATTTATTCTATTTTATTTTTTGAGATCTTATGATAGAGGAGGTTAGTTGGGGAGCCCTAATTATGGTTGTGAACCATGACATTTTAGATGGGGTGATAACACCATATGACTCCATCACTCTAGATGTTCTTATGGTTTTGTCTACCTCATCCCAAGTGGTCTAGTTTATGATAGTGGGAGAGGCCATGAGGTAGTTTCAGGGATGAGTGGATGGGATACATCCACTGATAGAGGTTAGAAATGGAGAAGTATAGGCATGGTAAGCCTTGACATAGGAGAGAGTGACATATAGGGCAACTACTATCCAACTCAAATAGGTGTAGGCCTAGGTGGCAAATCTATAAGGACTCATAACTACATTGAGATCCCATACTACCTCATTATAGCATACTAATTAGAGGGGATAGTCCTAGGCATCTATGGGTAGTGTTGTTAAACTATAGGATAGATAGGATGGAGCCCAACCTTAGAGCTAGAGCTATTTTATTACACACACACACACACACACACACACACACACACACAGAGAGAGAGAGAGAGAGAGAGAGAGAGAGAGAGAGAGAGAGAGAGAGAGAGAGAGAGAGAGAGAGAGAGAGAGAGAGAGAGAGAGAGAGAGAGAGAGAGATGCATATATATATATATATATATATATATATATATGATATTTGATAGTTTTATTGATCTCATGATTTATACTTAGATGTGGATGTGGATGTTTATGTATGGATATATTTATTTCTAGTACATGTATTTAGCTTTTGTTTTATATGATATGGTAAATATATGTTGAGTGTTTTCTTTTCTAGAATTATGTGATACACATGCATGGTTAAAAATGAAAAGGAAAAAATGAATTTAAAAAAAATAGGTAATCAAAAACAAATGTAAGAGTAAATATGTCAGCATGGGAATTGTGTAATAACAAAAGATGACTAAATATAATAAACCAAAGATGGTAAAAATGGACAAATGTTTTTAAACCTTGTAAAATATTTGCACAAGTTAAAACAAAATAAAAATCACACTATATCACATGGGGAAGTATGAAAATTTGTAATAAAATATAAGTCACATGAAAACCAAATGGTGTAAAAATAAAACAATGAAATCAAACAATTGTACTAAATGATGTTGGAAAGTATTAAAAGAAACACAAAATTTGGAAATTAAAGTTAAATTGATCATATTAATTCAAGCTACAAATTATGAAAATTTTGATAAAATGGTTGTAATCATACATGCATTAAAAAAATAAGAAGATAAAAGTGAAATATTAATGAAATAAGCATAAAACATACTAAATCAAGATGGGAATCATGTCAATGACATGTAACTCATTATCAAACACTATTTATCTTAAAATTTGACACATGTATTTTCATTATGACTTGGGTATTGGAATATTTTGTGAGGGCCTTGTCCTATTCATTGTTTTACACTAAAACTTACAAAGGGAACACCAATGAGGTGGAAATAATTGTAAAAATATTTTTGAAAGGATGTTTGTAATGTGTTAATTTGTGAGGAAAGCCCAGTCCTATCCATGGTCTTGTAATACAACTCATAAATGGAAACCCTAGGGGGAATGATCAGCTAACAAAACAATATTTCTCAAGGGGAAATATTAGGAATGTTGTAAATGAAAGAGGGAATGTAAAAATCATGATGTATGCATCTATGAGAAGACCTTAGGAAACATGAGGCACATTAAATACATATGAAAAATACTAAGAATCTAGTGATCATCAAAATATAGAGGATACCCATTCACAATAATTATAAATCTATATAGGAAAATAATTGATACACTTAGATTGACTTATGTTGTTTAAATGAACAAGAAAAGTAAAATGAACCTACCTTCTCAAAACATGTTCCCCATTCCTTAAGACCACTTACAAAGCTATTGGTCTACCATGAATATTGGGTACTTGTGTTAGAAAGTAGGTATCACTAAAAGATTTTATTATTATCCTTTCCTTATCTACTAGCCTAACACACCCCAATAGACCCCAACTATATCATGAGGCCAAGTGTGGAGTTTGAGATTTGATTAGAAAAATGAGATGTGTTATGAATCATGTTTTTTAGTGTGATTTGACTTTTGAAATTTGTATATTACATTTTATATCATTTCCTTTTGTTTAAATGATTTGGTCTTAAATTTTATAAATTTTATGATTCCTCCTCCATATGGATTTAGAATAACCAACATTAGGGATAAAAGTGATACACAAAAATGGGATTTAGACTTTGGTTAATGTGAGATAATTATATAAATATAGGACTAACTAAACATTTAGGCTTACCTATGAACCAATATGTTATCTCAAGTTTTAGCCATGTGTATGATTAGTTTATAAAAGGATATAAGGGAATAAATGGAGATCCAAAGTGGAATGATAAGATGAAATTAATATGAGATGCCTTGAGTTCTAACTAACCACATGGTAAATAAGTATTACTAAGGGGAGTAAGGTTTGTATAACTGAGTCACAATAATATTTTTCCATGTTGGTGAGATAAGGTAGAAAACAAACATGAGAAAATGTAAAGACATCCATGAAAATAAATGAAATCATAAAAATAATCATCTAATCATAAAAAGAATGAAAAAAATACATAAGATAATATGAAAACAAATGAAACCATATACAATAAATAATGCATAATATAAATATCCATGTGAAATATATACGCAAAACCAAATTTAACAAATAGTCAAATGATATAAGATAGATATAAAAATGAATGATAATTCCAATCCAAAATCATAATGAAAAAGAAATTGAAATAACACCATGTTATGATAAATATCTCCAAAAATATTATCCATAACATCTAAAATATCTCTATGAAGTTGGATCCTAACATCAGCAAGAGTCTCATCTATCCTCATGAAAAGTTTTGAAAACACCTCTCATTAAATCTCATTAACAAAATATGTAGATATATTTGAAAGATCATGATCATGATAGATCTCATGATTGGAATAATCAAGAATGGGAATAGATGCCAAAATAATAATGGTATCTATGAGATAAAAAGGTGGAGCCACTAGTAGGAAAGGTACCATGGGTGGGGGAGAAGATGCAGGTGGGGAAGAAGACATAGGTGAAGAATGAACCAAAGGTAAAGAATGAGGTACCTTCTTACATGGGAAACCTATGGGAGGAAGAATAATGAGCCCAAGAATGGTCATATGGTGATTATGAAGGTGTTGATATAGAATGTGGCAATGATTAGTATGATGGGTACTACACTGGTGCCAAAGATAATATACCTCCCCATATTTTGGAATATACTTACATAACAATGCGGGAAGAGGTATAACCTTTTATTTATTCTAGGCAAGGGTAGGATGCAACATACCAATATATTTTTGAATCTTTCAAATATCAATGGAAGAATGATTATCTATGTCATGGAAGTAGCATACATGCTTGTAAGTAGACTTTAAGGGTCTAATAATGGAAGCTTAGAAGTGAAATCTAGAAAAGGTTGATATAAATGGTAGTCTTTGGTTTATTGACTGATAACTTTGTGAACATCACAATAAGGTTGATCAAACCATTAGGTGGGTATGGGATCAAGTTATAATAGAGGAAGAAGGCCATCACCAAGGGGAGGCAAGGCTAGTGGATAAATTGGACCAAGTTTAGAGATTGGGTTGGGCTCATCTAAAGGAGAAGCATAAGTAGATACAAGATGAGGTTCATATAAAGGTAGATCAAGATTAGGAATTGGACTAGGCTCAGTTGAGGGAGAAGTAGGATGTCCAGAGAGCTTAATAATTGTGGCTAACATCTCTAGGTGAAGTAAACTAGAAGGATCTTAGTATCTATAAAAATAATGAAGATCATTCATAGCATGATCTATGAGCATGCTTCTAAGAGGCTATAATAAAACTAGAGGTATACCATGTGATCACTCCATTTATACCCTATGAAAAATAGGAATAATATTAGAATTGGTCACTATGAAAGAAGAAACACAATAAGATAAATGGAAAGAATGAAACAAAGAAGTATGATAACAAAGAATATTGGCATCTCTAGCCTGTATAATTCCTCTTATAAATGGATCATCTAAAGGTCAATACTGTATGTAGGTATGATCTTTTTGTTGATAGTTACACAATAAATATAATGTCAAGTCTAGGTTAAGACCATGAATAGGTCATTGATAAGGGGATGACAGGAAAGCAAATTCAAGGATGGTGGAAGTCAGGCAATGAGATGAGAGGATATATATGAAGTTTTTATCTTAAGGATAATATCATATGGCTCATCATCATTATAATCTAAAAGGTTAGGTAGTATATTCCCAACAAGTTTGGGTGACCATTATAACTTCAGGTAGAGTTGATATAATAGTTGAAATGTTGAGACTCCTAGAATGTGATAATAGGTAAGGGTTAAAGGGTTTGAATTTTAAAGACACCACATTCTTGGAATTGTTCAAAATTCTAATGGTTTGTGTCTCCTTGAATCTTCTACGGCCCTAACCTATCACATGTATGAGGATAGGAATAAATGACTTATGGCTTACTTATCTCTCTTTGATGCTATTTCACATTTCTCTATGAATTAATTTGGTTAGTAGGTCGGCCTATGGAGTAACCATGGCCTAGATAGATTATATATAGGAGGTAGTGGGTAATTGTTTAGCATCATATTGTGAATTCTGCTCTTATTGAATCTTGTGGAGGTTGCCCCTTCAAAGTGGCTTATCTATTATCATATATTTGGATATATTTCAATCATATTTTGATTTGCTTCTGATATTATACTTTATTCTTGAAGTAAATTCATTACAAGTGGTATCAAAGCTGTGATTTGGGCAATCCTGTGGGTGAAACCTTGATTTTTTTAAATTTGGATATATCTATAAAATGGTTTGAATTTACCTAAAGTTTTTTTACTGGAGGTGTGAAATAATTAATTTAAGCTTTCATTAAAATTTTAAATCACAAAAACTCTTAAGGTGGTGGGTTTCCTCAAGAAATAGAAGGTGACAGTGTTGATTGATTTAGGAAGCACATATAACTTCATCAACCATAAGTTGGCCAGTTGATTGAACTATTTCATCTACCTAGCACCAGAATTTCAAGTCATGATTGTAGATGGTGTCATAATTAATTGTTTAGGAAATTTCCATAGTATTAAGCTTGTTATGGGTGAGTACAATCTAGATTCTCTTATGTTTGCTATTCCCATGGGTAACACAAACATTGTTTTAGGATTCCAATGGCTCACAACCTTGGGTACCATTGAGATGAACTTCCAGGATCTATTCATGCACTTTCATTTTGAAGGTAGGAAAATTGAACTACATGAATTATAGGAAAAATATCCACAATTGGTTAGTTCACATTAGATGACCAAGATACTAAAAAAGGGGGTAGAGGGAATTATTACATGATTATGTTCCATAAAAGTTCAATCCACATATGCATATACACATCCTAATCTAGAGATGATTCTTGATGACCACCCATCTATTTTTGGGGCCATGCCAAAAGGACTACCACCAAAAAGAGAACATGATCATGCCATTAAACTACTTCCAGGGAGTCAACCACCAAATATCAGAGCATATAGATATCCATATGCACAAAATAGTGAAATTGAAAAAATGGTCCATGAGATATTGGAGGCATGGATCATCAGGCTTGGCTAAAGTGCATATTCATCACTAGTAGTCATGGTGTGAAAGAACGATGACACATGGAGGATGTGCCTAGATTATAGGGAACTCAACAAGTACACCATCAAAGATAAGTTTCTTATTCTCATAATTTATGATTTACTTGATGAGTTGCATGGTGCTAATTATTTCACAAAATTAGACCTTTGCTCAGGGTACCATCAAATTAGAATCAAGGATGAAGATGTTCATAAAACTACTTTTAAAACACATGAGGGCCATTATGAGTTTTTGGTAATACCCTTTGGTCTTACAAATGCACCATCTACTATTCAGAGCTTGATGAGCACTATTTTTAGGCCTTTTTTAACAAAGTTTGTGTTGGTTTTCTTTGATGACATATTGATTTATAGTCAGACATGGGAAACACATCTGTAACATGTGAAATAGGTGTTGATAGTGTTGGAGAAGCATCAGCTTTATGTGAAGCTATCCAAATGTGCTTTTGGAGTACAAGAGGTAGAGTACCTAGGTCACATTGTTTCCCATGAAGGTGTTAAAGTTGATCCCTAGAAGATCAAAGCTATGATGGAATGGCCCATGCCAAAAACTCTCAAAAACCTTAGAGGGTTCCTAGGACTAACAGGTTATTACTAAAGATTTGTGAAAGGTTATGGTAGCATAGCAGCTCCACTCACTGCATTGCTAAAGAACGATGCCTTCTATTGGAATGATACTACCACCAAAGCATTTGAGAAACTAAAATTAGCTATGTGCACCACTCCATTTTTGGCTACTCTAGACTTTTCAAAGACATTCATTATTGAATGTGATGCTTTTAGATGTGGGTTGGGAGTAGTACTAATGTAGGAAGGAAGACCCATTGCATTTGAGAGTCATCAATTCAAAGGTAATAATCTACAAAAACCTATTTATGAGAAAGAAATGATGGCTATTCTTCATGTAATTAAACAATGGAGGCCCTATTTGATGGGTAGACACTTTAAGGTGAAAATTGATAATGATAGTCTCAAATACTTTTTGGAGTAAAGATTATGATCTGAGGAACAACAAAAGTGGGTAACCAAAATGTTGGGTTATGATTTTGAATTCATCTATAAGAAATGTAAAGATAATGTAGTAATAGATGCACTATCCATATGAGACACATCCATAAAAGCATTACTTTATGCAATATCCATGTTGTAAGTAGATTGGGTGGATGAAGCTAGATTAGAATGGGAGCAAGACAAGGATACGCATGTTGTGATTCAAAATCTCTAGCAAGGTACTTTAGCCTCTAAAAATTTTGAATGGAAAGGTAATGTCCTATGGTATAAGGGTAGGTTATACTTGTGCAAAAATTTAGAGATTAAGCATAAGATTCTTGTAGAGTTGCATGCATCTCTAATTGGGGGACACTCAAGGTTCTTGAAAACATATCATAGAATTAATAAATAATTATTTTGGGAAGGACTCAAGGGAGATGTACAAAAGTTTGTGGTAGAATGCTTGCTATGTCAATCGAATAAAGGTGAGACAGTTAAGACCCCAAGTCTATTACAACCATTATCAATTCTTAGTCAAAGGTGGGAGGAGGTTTCCATGGATTTCATCACATGGTTACTTTGTTCTGAAGGTAAGAATGTTATCTTGGTAATTGTGGATAGGCTTATAAAATATGCCCATTTTTTTGCTCTCTCACACCCATTTTCAGCAAGTACAATAGCAACTATTTTTTTGGATGTAGTTCTAAAATTACATGGAACTCCAAAAATAATTGTAAGTGATCATGATCCTATTTTCACTAGTAATTTCTAGACTGAACTATTTTCCTATTTGGGTACTCATCTAGCTCATAGCTCATCTTAACACCCCCAATCTGATAGACAAATAGAAATGGTTAAAAAATGTTTAGAGGGCCTTCTCCGTTGTTTTGTATCAGATAAACAAGAACATTGGGTTAAATGGTTACCACTTGAAGAATGGTGGTATAAAAAATCTTTCCATACCTCTTCTAGAATGTCTCCATTTCTAGCACTATATGGCTACCATCCACCTTCCATCACTTTTTCATTTAAGGTGCAAACCAAGGTTTGAAATGTGGAGGATCACATTCAACATCAACAAGAGGTGTTGGATAGTTTGAGAGAGAATTTGTCTTTGACACAAAATAGGATGAAGTAACAAGTATATCAATAGTGTAGTGAGAAAATTTTTGAGGTGGGTGACTGGGTATTTATACCTTTGCAACCTTATAAGTAGATGTCCTTGAAGCAACAAAAAAAGGACAAAAAACTTGCTCCTAAGTATTATGGCCCTTATCAAGTTCTGTAAAAAATTGGAAGTGTGGCTTATAATCTTGATTTACCTCATTCATCTCACATACACCTAGTATTTCATGTTTCATGTTTGAAGAAGGTCATTAGATAGATAGTTTCAGCCCAGATAGAACTCACAGAACTAGATGAAGAAGGACGAGTCATTTTAAAACCAGAGAAGATCTTCCAAACACATACTAAGAGGTTGAGAACCAGAGAGATTAGGGAATATCTGATCAAGTGGAAGAACCTAAGCAGTGAAGATGTAACTTGGGAAGGTGAAGATTTTCTGTAACAACATCTAGAGTTGTTCAACGTTGAGGATAACATTGGTTTGAAGGGGAAGGGCATGCTATGGCCCTAACCTATTGCATGTATGATGATAGGAATAGCCAACTTGTGGCTTACTTATCCCTCTTTGATGTTATTTCACATTTCTCTATGAATTCATTTTGTTAGTAGTTTAGCCTATGGAGTAACCATAGCCTAGATAGATTATATATAGGAGGTAGTGGATAATTGTTTAGCATCATATTGTGAATTTTGCTCTTATTGAAGCTTTTAGAGGTTACGCCCTCGAAGTGGCTTATCTATTATCATATATTTGGATATATTTCAGTCATATTTAGATCTACTTCTACTATTATACTTTAATATTAGAATTAGGCACTGTGAAAGAAGGAACACAATAAGATGAATGGAAATATTGAAATAAAGAAGTATGATACCAAAGAATATTGGCATCTCCATCCTGGATAATTCCTCTTATAAATGGATCATATAAATTTCAATGGTGTATGTAGGTATGATATTTTTGTTGAAAGTTACACAATGAATATAATGTCAAGTCTTGGTTAAGACCGTAAATATGTCATTGATAAGGGGCTGACAAGAATGCAAATTCAAGGATGGTGGAAGTCAGGCAATGAAATGAGAGGTTATATATGAATTTTTTATCTTAAGTATAATATCATATGGCTCATAATCATTATAATCTAAAAGGTTAGGTAGTATATTCCCAACAAGTTTGGGTGACCATTATAACTTCGGGTAGAGTTGATAGGATAGTTGAAATTTTGAGACTCCTAGAATGTGATACTAGGTAAGGGTTAAAGGGTTTGAATTTTAAAGACACCACATTCTTGGAATTGTTTAGAATTCTAAGGGTTTGTGTCTCCTTGAATCCTATGGATAACACCATCATGGGGAAACTTGATGCATTAGTAGGCATATGAGGCAATATTTCTCATGCAATGAGTCTAAGGTCTACTAAGCAAGATGTAAAAAAGGGTAAATTTAAATATCATAAATTTTACTCAAATGGTGATAATAGGGAAAATAATAGGAAGCCACATGAAAACTAAAAGAAGCATTTTCCTTCTATCATAACCTTGACATGCACTACATATGGACTTAACATTACACTTGGAATATCCAAGAGTTTTAATGAAATTGAGGGAGGAGACAAAAGTACCTAAACATTCATCAATAAAGGAATTATTGAATTAAATATCATCGATTTAATGATAATAAATATTTGAGGATCATTTGCATGAAGGAGAATCTCATCTGAAATCATTGAAGTAATAAGAAATTTAAGGGAAAAATGAGTGTCTATTATTTCATCAACATGTATAGTCATCTATTTGTATTATTTTAAGATAATATCCTCATATGTAGATAAGGTATCTTTGTGTCCTTCTATGGGAGGATAAGGGATGTTAATTTTAAATAAAAACTGCATCTGATGGTTGCGATTATGAGGATAAGTTTGCATGAGTTCAAGAAAGAGCATTTGAGATGGGAGATTAGTAAGTTCTCTGATGGGGCCCCATTCATCATAACCCATGGGGGCCCTACTAGATGGAGATGCGTAATGTTTTAGGATATCCTTAGAAGTAGGATTATAAGTACATTCAAACTTGTGATGATAATATGTAGTTGGTTTAGTTTGAGTTCAAATTAGTTGATTGTATTTAGATAACTGATATAAGTAATTTTTTTGATTGATTTGAAAAAATGTTATTAGAATTTTGTCAATGTGTGTAAATGTAGGAGGAATTGTAGAGATATTTTTAGAAAAAATATCTATTTTAGGTGTTTGAAGTTGTTCTTGGAAAGAGATAAGGTCCTCTTGTCCCAACTCCATTAGGTTAGAAGGGGAATAATCTAGGATGACATGGAATGTTTTGGAGGTTTGGTGCCTGTGGGTTGGATTAGAATCAATTAAATCAACTACCCTTTACATATTTGTCATATTTACTACATTTTATTTAGGATTTTTATATATACAACTTTCAAAAGTATTAGTGGAAGGTGTAGGTTTATCATTTCTATCTTGATGATTAAGAAGAGGATCTTTATATATGAAAATATGAGCATTGACTTGGTTTAAGTTTTATTTTTATTTTTTGTTTCATGAGATTTAAAGTCTATATCATATGATTTTTGGAACTTGAAAATGAGTAAATCATGGTCAAAGTTTGGGCCAAGGATAAAATCCATATCTAGATTACATAAGTATCTACAAGTCCTGTGAAAGTGGCCCAAACTTGCATCAAACCAACAAAATTTGTTTGGATCATACCATGATTTAATAGTATGAATGGATCAAGGATATCATGGTATAAAATTTTGAATATTAAATAAGGATAATGTTTTTTTAATATTAATGTTATGTATTTGATAAAAAATTAGATTAAGGGTGTGGTTTAGAGGGGAAATCAACTTTGTAACATGGTTGGGAGAAATGGCTTGAATATTATGAATGGTCTCATAAGAATTAGTGACTCCATATTTGGCACCATGATGGGTTTTATTTTTAGAGATAATGTGAGTTCCCATAGGATGTTGGGATGGTTCAAATTGGTGCATGATAAAATCTTGGCACTTATCTTGGTTGAGGGATTCTTCCAGAGTTCTTAGAGACAGTCCTAGTTTGATATTTCAACTTCTGATAAAGAGAATTAGTGAATAGCTAAAAGATATTATCATCTAACATGTTATGCTCATAATTATTAGACAAGGTCTTACATCATTTGATGAAATATTGTGTCATTTGGTTTTAATTTGCTTGAAATTGATGAAGTGAGCTAAGGTATTATTAGGGAGATCACTAGTTTGAAACTCTTGTACTAGGGAGATAACTAGATCTTCTAAGATAGTGATAGAATGGGATTTGAGTTGATTACATAAATATAAATTATATCTAGAGAGTATTTTCACTAATATCTTGATAGTAACAAAAGTATTTAGTTTGACCCAACCTTTATAGAGATTACCAATTTTTTTCAAATATAATATAAGATTAGTTGACCCATTATAATTGATGGTATATGTGATAAATCTTATGTTTATATTGTAATTTGAGGTAAAATAGGTTCATTTTGGAGATGTTTGATCATTTTATAAATTAGGGGTGGTTGAGGAATGAGGTTTCCATGGGAATATCTAGGGGGTAGGGGGTATTTCAATTTTGCGCTCTCCATGGAAACAATTGGGGTTGATTTTCAAGGTGAATGAGATGATTTTAAATTTGTATAATTTTATTGGGATTATTAGTTTTAAAATCATTTATTTGATTGAAATTTTATAATAATATTTGGTAGGTTTGATCAGTATTTTGACTAGTTTTGTGGCATGCAAAGAATTAACATTAGTATTAGTGGCTTGGATTTCACTATGAGTAGTGGTATGCATGACACTATTAGAATGATAAACATTGGTATAAAAATAAGAACTATTAGCATGATTAACATGTGTATCAAAATATTTACTAGTGTAAGGATTGACATTGGTTTACATTACATGCCTATATATGACATTCTTACATGGAATTATTATTTTGTACATTAATATATATGCATTGTCATATAGGCATACAAAAAATTACATCATGTATAACAACATAGTATATAATGTCAAGTGAATACATCATATATGCATGTAAAATGCTAAAAATGCGTGCATAGAAGCACTAGTAGCATGATTGGAATTGGTAGAAAAATGATACACTAGTGGCTTTATTGTACTCAACACACCCACCCTATATTTTATTTAAAAAGTGGGGACACCCTTTATTTTTTGGGAAACATGAATATTTTATGTCAATATCTATGTGTTTTTGAAACTTATGATGGTTGTTATTATTTATAGTAACTTGGTGTTTTGAGCATTGAATCTTGTTGGGGTATACTTATTTCCATTTCTAAGACTTATTCAAACTAACCTATTAATGGAAAATTGGGAAGGATTACTTTATGTGACAAGGATTTAGATTAGCTTTGTTTTAGAATCTTTACTTTGGAAACTTTGTTTCAAAAACTTTTTGGTTAGAAAATTTGTTTTAGGAAGTTTATATTTGTAGACTTTTCATTAGAAACTTTATTTCAGATACTTTTCATCAAAATATTTGTTTTAGAGATTTTTCATTGGAAAATTTCAGATTGGTAGCTTTCTCTTCAAAAGCTTTACTTTGGAAACTTTGTTTTAGAAGGTTTTGGGTTGAAATATTTCTATCAAAGTGAATTTTCATCAGAAGGTTTGTTTCAAGATCTTTCATTTGGACTATTTTCTTCGAGAACTTTATATGCAACTACTTCTACCTGAACCACAATCTTTCTAAAGAGTAATTATTCTTTGGAAACTATTGTTTCATAAAATTTTCATCACAAATATTATATTTATAAACTTTCTCTTTGGAAACATTCATTTTGGAGACTTTACAGTATAATATTTTGAAGCAATTTTTTTAAAGAAAATTCTATGTTTTAGAGTCTTTTAGGACTGAAGGTAAAGTTTGGCTTCCCTTGACTAGAATGCATAATGAAAAATGGAAAAAGATGAAAGATAACATCATGTCACCTTGAATGATAATGCATGATATGTGGCATATTCACTAGGATAGGGTGGTTGAATTTGAATTAAATGAAAGTGATGAGCTCATAGATGTTGATAATTAATGGAAAATGAACTAGAAATCAATGCAAAAATCTATTAACGTTAAGCCCCCAACCAAATTCACATTATTTAATTTTAAAGAGATCAAATAAACTTCATCGTTCAGTAATATTAGAGGGCCTAATTATGACCAAAGTGTTTTAAAATTCACTTAATTTAGTTTAGTATATACCATTTTCAAAATCATGAAACATACCAGTGTCCATCAAACAACCATAGAATTTTCATCTAGGTTATACAAAGGAACCTTGGTACCCTCTAGGTTATCTATTAATGATTCAACTAAGTATTTAGATATTTTTTGATGTCACTATATTTGATGGTCCTTATCCTAATTACTCAGCCTTATAGGAAGTTGTGGAGAATTTAGATTTCTTTGTATTAGAAGAAGACATTTCAGTTGAGGATAAATAGCTAGTAAAGGACCTGCTTCCATTCAAATGATATGCCCTACATTATGCAACTACTAATCCATAGGTTCTACCATTATGAGGCTTTTACTCAAGGGTAGAATAGAAAATAGTAGTTACCTCCATTACATCACCAATAACACATTCATCACTTATTTCTCAAGGGACGTATTCATTAAGTATTTAAGTTTACCTATTCTAGATGTTATGTTTGATTTACATAGTATGGTTACCTAGAAGAGGGTCAATAATGTGGAGTGAGAAATAACAAGGTTTATTCTCTTAGGAGAAACATTCACTATGAAAGAACATGCCAAGAATTATGTTCCTATCACCTAATTTAGAATGGGGATCCATATTGACATGGCACTATTAAAATGACTCTTTGGCTGCACAAACATCCAATTCATGCATCTAGAATGGGTTTCCCTACTAGAGCCTCTAAGTACCATAGAGTTCGCTTATTAATTTGGGGAAGTAATCATTACTATTCTCTAAGAACAAATCCTTCATAAGGATAGGAGGCCACACGGTGAAAACTTCTATATGATGTCCTATCTATTATATGAAGTCATGGGAACAATATATAGGCACAATAGAGTTTTATGATATCCTAATATATATGTTATCAAGAATATAATTTTTGATTATTACTCTTTTGTGAATATATACTCATATGTCAGGAACATAGCTAATATATATGAAGATCTATACCCTTAGGTCTAAATGGCCATCCAAAGTCACCCTTTGGCTAGAATTTCACCCAACATTACCAAGATACTTACCAATAATGTGGGAGACTAATTGCTCTACCCTAAATACATGATAATCATGTTTGTTATCGATAAGGTTGATTCTTTTTAGCTTCCTAAGTTTTTTCTAGACAAGGTAATTGAATAGGAGATTGTAAACCAAATATGAAATGGCATTGGTGATGAGTTGAAAAATAATAAGAAGGATACATTTCATGGCTCCCATATAATTATTGGGAGGATGTAGTATATCATATGATATAAATTCAAGGAATATATACATAATAGGAAAGCATATGTATTTCCCACTCTCCCTTATAGAGATTGAGATCCCCATGAGAAAGTCCAAAATAAAATTAACACCCTTGGCCTTGCATATAAACACAAACCATTTGATCATGATTTTTTATTTTTGAATGTCAAGGATGATGAAGAGGTGAAAGAAAGAACAATGATTATAGGATTGAGTGAGGACCTATTAAGGGTAATACATGTTGAACCCTATCTCACACTAAGTGAGGCAAAATTTAGGATCCCACCTCTAGGAGGATGGAGATCTTCCAACTTATGGAGTGGCAGGCCATATGAACAACCAAAAGGAGAGGGAAATGATCCCCAAGGCCCACTCATGGCTCAAGAATTATCATAAGAGAAATAAAAGCTGGTAGTTAAGTCACCAATTATTATAGGATAGGAGAAACAATAACAAGAATGATAAGAATAATAAATGTCTACTTATACACAAGTGGAAGAGGAACAAATTCTTCTAGTTAAAGCATAAAAGATTGAACTAAGAAATGTTAATCAAGAGTTGGCAGAGGAGATGACTCAATTTGAGCAATGAATACAAAGGTAAAAAGTCAAGATCATTTGTTTAGACTCCTCTAATGAAGAGTAAATAATGGTTTCACACAGCCCCAACATCCAATATGATTCCCCTTTTTCTTCCCCAATAGATAATATCTCCACAAACTAGGAGAGCAAAAAGGTGCTATCAGAGGAAGACAAAGGGGGATAAACTTAAGAACCTGCCCAAACAAGCACTCAAAGAGGCACAACCTTCACTATAAGGTGATCCAACATAAGAGTTGGATGAGGAAGAATTATAATAGGCCAAGGTCTTAATCCTCTAAACACTGAAAGCCAAGACACCTCTCACTGATGAGTGATATGGTAAGGGTCCTATTCTTACATCCCCATCAGGTCTTTTTAATTTGATGTCATCACTAATTATCTCTACCATCCCTACACCAATTTTTTCCACTTTTGTTCCTATTCAAGCACTTTTTGTCAATATCCTTTTTATGCATCCATCAGATACTATACCTAGTGTAGCTTCACCTTCCTCAAACTCCACTACTACATTTTCTATTCCTTTAATTTCATCCCTTCAACCATAGCTTTATCCATTCTATCCATTAGTCAACCTGTCACCTAAATTGATGTTTCTTCTACCCAATTGGATTCACCTTTGACTTCTTCAATACTAGTCTCCACAACCATTATAGTGATAACCAAGAGGGATCCAAGAAATAAACTAGTCTATGTTATAAATCCAATGCAACAATTTAAAAACATAGATTGGTCTAAAATAATTTGGCCCTCAATGACCAAGCTTTCCTCTAAAATTGATCCTAAACTTGAATAATATGTGCAAGTTAAATCTCAACCATTATATCCTTTGAAGCTCACTCTTCTAGATTGGGATAAGGATTTAGGAGCTTTAGCCTCTAAGAGGCCCAATTTGAATATCATTGAACTTCCAATGGTGAGCTCATTATTTGAAAAGGCTACAACATTATTCCAGTAGGCTAGAAAGAGGAAGATTAAGGATATCTATAGCAAAATTTTGAACATATAAGAAAGATAAGAGGTTTATTCCCTTTCGAAGAGATAAGATAGGAATAAGGGTAAGTCCCCATACATTGCAGACCTCAAGTCCTATATGGAAATCCATACTGAGGTAATCCTAGCCATACATGAGGGAACATATGTGGCTAGATAAGAGCTTGAAGAAGAGTTAAAAACTCTAAGAGAGAAACAATAGGTAAATTTAGTCCCTCATGGTATTAAATAGGATGTGCATAATGCAACACTAAGGCTATATGAAATTTTTGATTTATTTCATTATTTGAGAGTTAATCTACCTCCCCATGTAAATCCCATAACCAAATTGTTAAAACTTCTCAAGGAAGATGAGAATAAGTTAAATTTATTGGTATTGTACACACTCAATAAGGCATTTTGGCCACCTAGACCTAATGAACCCTCTAGATGAATAAAATTCATTAAATGTATCTCTAATAAGAATACATGAGGCCTAGGATTGGGTATCATCTTCTAAAGCTCTATTAAATAAATTGGTCGAATAAGAGAAGCAAGCAAAGAAAATTTTAACTAAGTTTGAAATGATAATAATGCTAAAAAATAGAGGTAAATTGGTAACTTGATCTAGATTTGATCAAATGATTCAACAAGCCTATGATGGCCTCAAAAATAGTCTATAAGGACTAAGTTTAGAGGACATTCAATCCAAATTTAGGACAAGCAAAAGAAAGGCAACAATGGTAGAAGTCTTCTAGGTTGGATTTCAAGCCACCAAGATAAAACACACTAGACTGATGGAACAAATAGGTAAGGTGGCTGGGCCATATTTACTGAACATGAACTTAATTTTTTCATAACATTATAAGGCATATAAGTATTATCAAGAGTTGGATGCCAAGAATAAGGAAGTAAAAGTGCCACCTACTAGATCTACTCCAAATAATCCACCTATAGTACCATTAATAACATTTACATCAATGTCATCTCACACTTTAGCTCCAATGGTAACTCTAGCTTGATCAATAAGTGCATGATCTAGAGGACTATGGTCACCATTTTTTTTAATATTTTGAAAGGGCTAGCTATAGATACCATAGTTGGTGGATCCCACTTTTATGATGGATGGGGACTCTAACACCATGCATGGTAATGATGTCTTATTAATTTCATAATTAAACTATTTTTATACCATACAATTATTTCTATACTTTTGGTTGTGACACATGGTAGGATGGGGAACAATTGGATAGGCCCATATGGTGGGTCCTCAAACCACCACATGTCTTGCCACCACAACTCATCTATTTCTAAGTTGTAACCCAAATCAAATCTAACTCAAGATACCAACTCAACTCACCATGTAACCCAACTCACTATGCAACCCAACTCAGTGTGTAACTCAACTCATAGTGCAACCTGACCTAAGTCCAAATCAGTATGGAAACCCAACTTGAAGTCTAATCCAAGTTATGAGATAACTCACATACCAGTTTCATCATCAAATAACTAGCTTATAGTTAATGTTGGTTTAAGATTCCAATAGACAAAAGGTAGTTTAATATGTGGCTTAAGACATAGGTCTATATTTTTATAAAATCTTATTTAAAGGCTTTATTATGATTCACCCTGAAGAACATGGGAAAATAATCTTTATTGTGTAAATGGTTTTTTGTGATTAGAAAGGAAGAACCATTTACCTGAAGAGGGTAGGTTATTTTAGAGACAAAAATTGAAAGGATTAAATGATGGTTTGGAAGGGAGGAGACAGGCAGGGCTATGTGAGAAGGGGTTGGGCTCAAGGTGATGAAGAGGAGATAGCGTGCAAGCCATTTCATTTTAAATAACATGGAATGAGCTCACCTATTTATTCTGAATGAAAGGAAGTTAAGGGAGGCATATTTCCCATGTTGGTTGAGTCCAAACAAAGGAAGATTTGGGTTTTACTAGGCCAAGCCTATGATGGAACTTGGAAGGGAGATCATCACATATTTGCCTATCAATCCTCAGTTCTAGAGAAAAGAGGGAAGTTCATGAAAATGAAAAAGAACAAGGAAAGAAAAATGAGGTGGATCTCATTTCTAAAAAGCCAAGCTTACATGGGTGCTGTGATCTACTTTTGATCATAAAATATAATTATGCCTTATAAGGATCACCAAATGGTAAAGGTTTAGTTTTTAGTGAAGATAGTTATGTAGAGTAAAATATGAAGACACATCTATACCATGGATGCATAATATAAAATTATAGATAGAGATAAATATAAAAGTCAAGGTGTCCAATTCATGGTGTATGACTAGGATAGTGTCTTTGAAAAACCAAGCCAAAGATAGAGGAGCTTATTTGGAAAAAGCATAAAATCCATATCATGTAATAAGTGGGTGTATCTATTTAAAAGACCTTTTTTTTCCATATATGCATTACATGTCATGGTAGACACATAGATCAGACCAATTATAATGTCACTTATTAAGACAATTCTTAGCCATGACAAAGAAATAATGGTGTATGTTTACAACTATATAGCCAAGAAATCTATTTGGATCCATGGGAATATATTTTAATAAAGTGGACCTAAGCTAAGTGGAGAGGTATGCTTATAAATCTAAGCCCATGAAGGTTCCATTTGAAGGTGCCTTATTCCAATTGAAAATGGATTTTAACTCAAGAGATATTGTAGGTTTAGACCAATCATTTAGACGTTCATGCTTCTATTTTATAAGCTTATCCTTTTAATGTAGATAGGAAAGAACTATCCGAATGGACATTTTGTTTTCATTTTAGGGATGGTGTTTGGGATAGGGAAATATATTTTTGTTATTAATATTTATGGATAAGGATGGATCTAGGTGATTTATTCATCCTTCTTGTTAAAAGGCATAGAAAGGTAGATCATGGAAAATTGAGCCTTCAATGGACCTAAGCCTATGTGATATGTCCATCAATTTGATGAAGGTTTTTAGACCATGGGCATTTTTACATAGAGACCTAAAAGAGGTATTGGTAATACATACCTGAGTCTATCTTAAAATAATTTGATTTTTTTGTATAGTGATAGCCAAGGAATATATGTATTGTGTATGGATTATATAGATAAAATCAACTATATTTTTAATTCATCTATGCTATAACATCATTGACCCAAGGAGGATGTATATTCAAATATAGTTTCAAGGTTCCTTTAAGGAGTTACATGTCTGTCAGGTCTATCAAAAGACAAAAAACTCTTTGAAATGTTTGTGCCCTTTTTAAGAGGTTTTACTGATACTATTATTAGAAAAGAATTACTCAAAAGTATAGAGAAAGATAAAGAGGAGATATGGATTTCAAAGAAGCAACATACAAAGTTTTCAAAATCAATTTAAGTATCACAAGTTCTTTAAATCTATTTGATGTAAGTTGTTCATATTGATATTTGCATCAAATTTAATGGATCAATTCATAATTATGAACCTAGAGATGTAGTCCACATGGGTGAACTCCATTATCATGTTTGGTGTCACTTTTATTTTATAGTGCTTTATGAGTTTTAGTTTTACATTCAGTTATAGATGAATTATTGAATTACTATATAAATGACAAGAAAGTTTAATATCACACCAAATATAAAGTTATATGTAGGAAATGAGTTTATAAAATTCCTTGATTACTTTCACTCAATCCTAGATTTTTAAACCAATTCTATTTAACTAAGGAATTGAGATATTTTTGTATCCATTTAAATAAATTGTTTGTTTTGTCTAAGAGATAAACCTAGATTTACAGATCAAATTTGGTACTAGAGCAAGTGATTGTAGGACCTTAGTTCTATTATGATATAATTTTGTTTAGGCATTTT
The DNA here is from genome assembly GCA_037957365.1 of Torreya grandis. Lineage (NCBI taxonomy): Eukaryota > Viridiplantae > Streptophyta > Pinopsida > Cupressales > Taxaceae > Torreya > Torreya grandis. The sequence goes on along the minus strand of JARHVA010004894.1, from coordinate 1,074,351 downwards.
AAAATATCATATTTTGGTTTTGATTCTTCTGTTTGAGTTGACCATGTAGGGAGGCTAGTTTGAAGGTAAATTAGAAGGTGTTCCAATTCGTTGGAAGAAGACAAGCTTTTGACAACTAAGGTTTTGGAACCACTAGCCCTGTAGGATCAATATAGATGAAGAACACAACACTATCTCTTGAGGTGTGAGATAGTATTATGAAATGAATAACCTTTTTTCCTTGGGAAGCATTCAGATAAAGTGTAAGGCACTTTCATAGATGCACATCTAAGAGGAAAGAGTTACAGTTTGATTACAAATCTTATATAGAGTGCAAATGGAGGTATGGTTATGATCTGATTTCATATTGGTATTGACAAAATATTTTGGTCTAGATAACTAGTTGTGTAGCCTTATTATTTTGGATTATTAATCATATTATGGATGCCTATGCCCTAGATTATAGGAACAAGTGAAAAGATCAGTTCCATGGTAAAATATGGAAATGGAAAAAAGGTGATGTTCAGTATTGGACAAGTTTTTTCACTTTGAGTTTTATTTGGCTCATGAATTGGTATGTATCACATATTTGTTAATATTTTTAGGATGAAAATATGAATTTGTTTTAGATAACAATAGTATGTTATCCATTACTTAATAGGTGCACTTCACAATTTTCAAATAAGTATGAGTTATTTTCAGTGTGACTACATTTTCACAATTTTAGTTTAAATCTGGATAACCTTTGTGTATGTTGCTTTGAAAGTGAAATATACCTTTATTTAAAATAATTTTTAAATACTTTTGTAAGTGATAAATGGGTCATCTAACTATTATAATATAGAGTTGACAAGATGACACCATCTTAAAATTTAGTTATGGAAACCATTAAGAGGGAACAACCTTATGGATTATATGGTCTATTTGAATAATTTTAATAAACATAACTATAGCATTATATTAGTATGCTTATATTCCTTTCAATATATTATTTTTAGATGATTCCTAACTATTAGATCTAGGGAATGAATTTGTGATAAAAGTTGTGATTTACTATCTCCTATTTCAATTTTCCATTTTGATTCGATTTTGGAAACTAACTCAGTTGGATAAATTATGGAGGTATGAATCAAGGAACAATCAAGATGGTAAAGAAAACCTTGAGATAGGTTTAAAATACTTGGATTATTATCACTTTTAAATTATATTTGATTACAGTTACTTACGGATTTGTAAGTTGTAAAGAATCTCTTGTTAGTGAAATTCTCCAAGTTAACATTGGAGTTTGACAGGTACATGGAAGTATTTGAGGGACACAACAATTGATTATATTATTTATAGTTCCCTTGATTATTATTTTAGGTATTGTGTATTAGTCATTTTAGGATTAAAAAATTCATTACATATGTTTATACTTGACATTATATATGTCTAAGTCCCATATAATATGGGTAATGTTTGTATTTGAAGATTTATGTACACACATGTATGTATCTCAGTCACATCATGTAGGTGTACTTTCAAAGATACATAGATGGGAAATATTTGTAAAATGTAAGTATACATGTGTGCAATTTGTTTGTAAATCCTATAGGTGTATATAACACAATGATTTCCTTTATGTGATAACAAGGAGAATTTCTTAACCTCCATGTAGTGTAGGGGTTGAGAGAAGCCACTAGAGTATGACTTTTAGGAAACAGGTCATTTGGTAGAATTGATACAAAGTTTATTTTACTCTATATATATAGGTTGTAACGTTAGTTGGATAATGAGTTTTTATAGAGTTTTGTACATTGGTGTGATAAAAAAGGTATGTAATATGTTCAATTGGATTCTTGGTACTTTTGAGAACAAAAGCCTCTTTATGGGGAGGTTTGATCTAGAGGACTATGTTTACCATTTTTATCAGTATTTTAAAAGGGTTAACTATAGAGACCATAACTAGTAGAGCCCACTTTTATGATGGAGGGGGATTATACCACCATGTATAGTAATAGTGTTTTATTAATTTTATAATTACACTATTTTTCTAGCGTATAATTATTTATGTGCGTTTGGTTGTGACATATGAAAGGATGGCAAGAAATTAGAGAGGCCTACATGGTGGGTCCTCAGACCACCACATGGCCTACCAAAACATCTCATTTATTTCTAAGTTACAACCCAAATCGAATCCAAATTAAGTTACCAACTCAACTCATTATGCAACCCAACTCACCATATAACCCAACTCATCGTGTAACTCAATACACAGTGCAATCTAACCTGAGTCTAAATTGGCATGTCAACCCAACTCAAAGTCTAAGCTAAGTTATGAGATAGATCACATACCGAGTTCATCATCAAATAAATAATTTATATTTGGTGTTGGTTTAAGATTCTAACAAACAAAAGGTAGTTTAATATGTGGCTAAAGCCATGGGTCTATATTATTATAAAATTATTTTTAAAGGCTTTATTGTGCTTCATCCCTAAGAATGTGGGAAAATAATCTTTATTAAGTAAATGGTTTTATAATATTATAAAGGAGAAACCATTTACCCAAAGAGGGAAGGTTGTTTTGGAGACATGAGTTGAAAGGCTTAAGTGATGATGTGGAAGGGAAGAGATGGGCAGGGCTATGTGAGAAGGGATTGGTCTCAAGGTGATGAAGGGGAGATAGCTCGTAGGCCATTCCATTTTAAATAACATAAAATAAGATCACCTATTTAGTTTTAATGGAAGGTAGTTAAGGGAGGCATGTTTTCCATGTTGGCTGAGCTTAAGCAAAGGAAGATTCAAGTTTTACTAGGCCAAGCCTATGATGGATCTTGGAAGGGACATCATCACATATTTGTGTATCATTCCTCAGTTTTAGAGATAAGAGAGGAGTTCATGAAAATGAAAAATAAAAAGGAAAGAAAATTAAGGTGGAGCTCATTTCTAAAGACCCAAGCCTGCATGGGTGATGCGATCTACTTTTAATCATAAAATATAATTATGCCTTGTAAGAATTTCCAAATGGTGAAGGCCTAGTTTTAGATAAAGATAGTTATGTAGAGTTGAATATGAAGATGCATCTATACCATGGATGCATAATATAAAATTATAGATAGAGCCAAATATGGAATCCATGGCATTCAATTTGTGGTGTATGACCAGGATAGTGTCTTTGAAAGACCAAGATGAAGATAAAGGGGCCTATTTGGAAAAAGTTGAGGTGGCCATAGCATAGAAGCCATCTCTTGTAATAAGTGGGTGTATCTATTTGAAAGGCCTTTTTTTGGCCATGAATGGATTACATGTCATGGCAGCCACATAGATCAGACCAATCATGATATTGTCACTTATCAAGACAATTCTTGGCCATGATGGAGAAAAAATGGTGTATGTTTATAAAAATGCATCCAAGACATCTATTAGGATGTGTGGGCATATCTTTTAATAAAGTGGAACTGATCCAAGTAGAGAGGTATTATTATAAATTTGAGCCTATGAAGGTTCCATTTTAAGGTGTATTATTCCAATTGAAAATGCATTTCAACTTAGGAGATAACTAAAGATTTAGACTAAACATTTAGATGCACATGCTTCTATTTTATAAGCCCATCTTTTTAATGTAGATAGAAAAGCACTGTTCAAATGAAGGACATTTTATTTTCATTTTAGGGATGGTATTGGGATAGGAAAATAGATTTGTGTTATTAATCTTTATGGCTAAGGATGGATCTCGGTGATATGTTCATCCTTCTTGTTAAAAGGCATAACAAGGTAGATCATGGAAAATCGATCCTATAATGGACCTGAGCTTATGTGATATGTTCATCAATTTTATGAAGGACTTTGGGCCATGAGCATATTTACATAGAGACCCAAAATATTTATTGATAATACATACCTGAGTCTATCTTAAAATCATTGTCTTCTTTTGTATAGTGATAGCCAAGGAAGATATGTACTGTGTATGGATTATATATAGAAACTCGATTATATTTTTAATACCTCTATGCTATAACGTCATTCACACAAGAAGGATGTATATGTAAATATAGTTACAGGGTTCCTTTAAGGAGTTATAGTTCTATCAGAAGACATAACACTCTTTACAATGATTGTGCCCTTTTTAAGAGTTTTTACCGATACTCTTATTAGAGAATAGTTACTCGAAAGTATGGAGAAAGATAAAGAAGTGCTATAGATTTTGAAGAGGAAAAGTGTAGAGTCTTTAAAATTAGTATAAGCATCACAAGTTCTCTAAATCCATTTGATATAAGTTGTTTGTATTGATATTTATATCAAATTTAATGGACTAGTTTGTAATTATGAACTTGGAGACATAACCCATATGGGCGAACTCTGTTATCATGTTTGGTGTCACTTTTATTTTACAGTGCTTGATCAATTTTATTTTTATATTCAATTATATATAAATTAATGAAGTAATAAATAAATGATGAGAAAGTTTAATATGACACCAAATATAAAGTTATATGTGGGAAATGAGTTTATAATGTTCCCCAATTACTTTCACTCAATCCTAGATTTCTACACCAATTCTATTTAAATAAGGAATTGAGATATTTTAGCATCCATTTAAATATTTTTTTTGTTTTTTCTAAGAGATAAACCTAGGTTTATGGATTAGTGCATTATCGAGTAGAGCTCTAGTTATTATGTCATCAATTACAAGCACAACCATAGTTCTAATGAAAATTTTGAGAAAAATTAAGCAAGGGCCAATTTAGCCTAAACATAAAGGCTAATTTTATATAATTTTGCATGTAATGGTTATGAAAAAATAGTTAAGTCCTAGTTGTATCCATATTGTATTTAAATGAATCATTTTTGTCAACACGAAAATGTTACATGTCTAAAATATCTATAAGTTATGACATGTAACTAAGACTTATCATATAGTCTATTAAGATGTAATTAAAGTGTTCCAAACTTGGAGGATGAGGAGACCCCTTCTCCAATTTGTTTATATACATGTATAACCCTCTTCTAAAAGGGTCAAAGTTTTGGATGAATATATAGGAAGAGATCAAGAAATTGATTGTCATGTAACTATGCTTGTTCTTGCTTCTTCCCTCTCTTTGTTAATGAATTTGAAGTTTTTTGATCTATATTGATTCAATAATTATGATGTGTGCTAATGCTAAAAATGAATCTAATTTTTTTATTAATGAATATTATTATTATACATGCTTTACCTATTGAATATTGATAAAATTCATTGATTTAGATAGTTAGTATAAGTTAAGTCAATAATCCAAGGTGTGTAGAGGTATCCCCTTTGATATTATCATTTAGGTGTGAGCCACATCTACCTTAGATAAATTATTGGTCCAAACTATAACCTCTTATACAAGCGTATTCAATAACAACCTTAATAAGAGAAACTTTTAGCTGAGATCATTAAGCATCCTATATATGTATCCCAAACTAATAACCATGTTTGTTCGTGAGTGTGAAAAAGCTACAAATAAAAAACATTGGTTTTGGAGATACTTATCCACCAAATAAACAACCTTAGAAATTACTTTTCAAAGACACAAAACCTTATTTTATTCCTTACCTTTCTTTCCATTTTGAGTTTATTTGAGATCTACCCACCATAGATTAGTGCTCCACTCATCTAACTTTCCTAGTTATTTTCCACCCTTTTTTTAATTAAAATCCATGCATCTGTGCATAAAACTTGCTTAACAACCCATAGGCTGAACATACTATTCCACCACCCAATTTTTTTAACCACATACCTATAACTCATGCCCTAGATTAGAACCTAGCTCCACATAGATCCCAAAATGTTAGAGGATACCCCATCTAAAACTTTTTGAGGTGTGCATAAAACCCACATAATTTATAAAAAAAGAAAAAGTTGGCGCTAGAAAGAGGGCACACTTGTGTGTTTTACCAATAAATAGGATCTATTAATTATAGAGGTACTTAGGAGATTAATAAGGTCTAGATCCCAAGCTAGCCTTTTAGTTTCACCATTATCATTTTCTAGGAGGCCTAGACCCATACCTATCATCCTTAAGATACATAGAGATCAGACACCTTCCCCTATAAGAAACATCTCACTTATCAATATTCCTATGGATCAACCTTGGTTAATCATATCGACCATTACCATCCTTGGGGACCAACATCATCTACCAAGTAATCTGGAAAAGTATTTTCCTACCTTCTTCCATTGAGTGGGAGGATGGTAGAATAACATATCAAATCTTTCAAGGTTGCTTTGAGATTAATGAATGTCATCCATGAGGATGTTGCATGTATTATTTTTCCATTTACTCTAAAATATTATTCTTATGATTGGTATCTCAACTTGTAAGAAAATTCCATCACATCATGGAATGAGTATCAAAATAAATTCCTTGTATAATTTAGATAGGTGACTAATCTAAGTATGGTATATCAGCTATTTACCAATATGAAAAGGGAACCTAAAAATTTAATCCAAGCCTTCAATACAAGATTATAGAAGATACAAACTTGATTTAATGCCACATATAAGAGAGATGAGAATATAATGCTCTAAATATATAATAATGCCTTGAATATTATTACTACAATGTTCTTGCAAAGAGTTGTCACTGCTAATACTCTAGCTTTGGTATTTTAAGAATTTATTAACATTAACAAGAAACTCAATCCATAACTTATTCCTCATAATATAGGAGGTCAAGAATTCAAAAATGGAATTTCTTCCTTGAATGTAATTCCCTTCATGAATTAGAATGGCCCCAAATTCGATTAGAATTAGTTTTACACTATGCCTCCCATGATGTGGTAGACAACGAATTAGAATTATGATTTATTGAACATTTAGACATAAAGGAATGGCCACTAGTAGAATCAACATCAAGATCATACCAACATTGTAGTCACTTAGGGTTCTGACTCCAACAAAGCTAAATTAGATTCTATAAAAAGAATGGTCCAGAAGCTAAGCAATAATTTGTTGAATATGTTGAAGAGGATGGGTAATACCAATATTCAAAATTATAACCAAAAAAATAGCTTTCCCAAATTCAATAGGAATTTTAATAGGTCCATTAATAATGTATAAAAATAATAATCTAATAATTTTCTATAAATCAATATCATGAAAAAAACTTTTCCTAACTGGTACATGGTCCATAATATGTCACAACATGGAGAGTTGGATTGTATAGAGTTATGTGCATCCTTTGAAATCTTTTAGATAAAAATGATTAGATAAGATCAAATGATGAATCCTCTATATCTCCCTCATGAATTCGGACCTTCAAATTCATATATGGTCTTTGAGACCTATGAGTCTTCCTTCCCTAATGAAGATGACAATATTCTAGAGGATAATTCTGATGAAGTGCAAACATTCCAATAGTTTAACATGAACATTTAGAAACTAGATAAAATGCAACCATTTACTACTTCTACTCCTCCCAATAATAAAATTATCCCTTCAAATCCTAAAGTTAACAATAATCCATCTCCCCCCCAATGGGAATGATTAACCTTAGCATAGAGAGGAACACAATAAAGGAGGATACAATAATGTTAAAGATATGAAGAAAATTAAAGCTAACATCACTCCTTATGAACTAGAACAAATAACATAGTAGAAGGATCTCTAATGAAATTCCATAACAAGTAAGTTTGTCGTAGAAAAGTCCAAGATAGCTAACACAAACATTATATACAAAATCAAGACCGAGGTTCCCCCTTTCTTGCTAACCATTTGATCATTTGGCAAGAATATACACAATTTCCTAGTAGATTCTAGAGCTCTAGAAATGGTAATGTCAAATTCCATTTGTCACAATCTTTATTTAACACCAAATCCATCTAAGAGGACTATGTCATGGTTAGATAAGACAAAAGTACCTATATTGGGAGAGCTTAATGATGTGAGAATTAAGGTTGCCTTAGAACCTAGAGTATAAATGACTATTGACATCTTGGTATTGGATATTCCTAAAGAGTATGGGTTATTATTAAGCAGAGATTGGTCAAAAATGTTAAATGGATATCTTTCCACATACTTTTTACATATTTGGTTGTCTTATATAGGTATATCCAATTAGATCAAGATCAATCAAGATCCAAGGATGAAGCATCCTATTACAGATTATAATACCACCAATGAAGAGGTAATTTATAAATCTTCTAGTCATATAATTTATACATTTACCATAAAACATGAAGCATAGAAAGAAACTCAGGGCCCTTCTCAATTATGGACCCTCCATTTTGATGAAGCAAGATCAAAACAAGGATCATGTTTTGGTATCAAGCTAATCAATTGATAAGAAGAGAAATTATTGGTAGCATATAGGCTCTAATTCCAATGCATTGACAATAAGGTAGAATATGAAGTCTTGATTTTAGGATTATAGTTCACCCTTAAGAATAATGTCAAAGAATTAATAACATATGGAGATTTTTAACACATTATTAACTAGGTCAAAAATAAATATCAATGCAAATTATCATATTTAAATAAATATAAGAATAAAACATAAGATATAATTGAATCATTTGAATATTTTGACATAATAACTATCCCAAGAGAACAAAATGGAGTTGCTAATTCTCTGGTCACTTTAGCAACAAATTTGGCACCCTTAAATGAGTCTAAATTCTAGAAGTTCTCCATTAAATTGGTACCTTGTCTTTTAGTACTAGAAAATGTTGAAAATTTTCAAATGTTTGATGATGACTAGAAATTTATCTAATTTTTTAAAAATTTAGGATAATTCAAATCTTAAATAATTGATGATGAAGAAAGAAACCATAGGTACCATGAAGAATTAGATGAAGAAGGTGTTATCTAACTAAAGGAGAATCATCTCCCATTGGGATGGTTTCCCAGAAGAGGACCTTTGATATAGATCCTCAAGCCCAATCACAAAGGTAACTCAAGGTAAATGAATCTGAATTCACCTCATAAAATTTTGATGATTAAATAAAGGCACACTTTGTTAATATTGGCTTAAGCTACACACCAAAATAAAGACAAAAGGTTAAGGAACTAATTATCAGGTATAAAGATGTAATTACATGGACCTATGATGACTTAAGTATATTTAATCCTAGAGTCATCACCCATAAAATTCCACTCAAGCATGATCATAATCTATTTAGGAAAAGGCAAAGGATGGTTAATCCTATCTTATAACCAATAATTTAGAAGGAAGTGGAAAAGCTACTAAAAGCTAGGCTAGTTTTTCTTATTAAACATTTAACTTGGGTGACCAATCTAGCTCCAATTAGAAAAAAGAGTGGCAAGATCAAATTATGTGTTGAATTCAAGAATCTAAATAAATATTAAGATAAGGACAATTATATTTTTCCCTCCTTAGATGAAATAATACAAACTGTGAGTGGGTCTAAAATGGTGTCTTTATTAGATGGATTTTCAAGCTATAATCAAGTATTAGTTGAATCATAGGATAGGATGAAAACAACATTTACTATGAAATGGGGAGTATATACATATAATTGAATACTTGTTGAGATGATTAATGCTATATCTACTTTTTAGAGAGAAATGGATCATGTATTTTAGGGACTAACAGGTAAGTACATAATTATACACATGGATGATCTCACTATTTTCACAAAAAATAGAGCTGATCATATCAACCACCTTCAATCTATTTTTGAAATATGAAAGAAGTTTGGAGAATCACCTAACTCTAAAAAGTGTATATTTGGCATTACTATCCATAAAATTCCTAGAATGGGTTATTACTAGATGATGGTCTTTAAGGATGCTCACTTCCATGTGAGGATGTGCCATGAATACCAAGTTTTGGAAAAAAGAAAGGTATATGCAACATATGTCACTACAGCCTATGATTGAAGGTAGTTTATTTACCTAATGGGGCTTAGACTTTGTTAGTGTTATAAACCCAAATTCATTAGCTTGACACAAATTTGTGATCACTTTTATAGATTATTGCACTAGATAGATTGAGATAGTAGACAACAAGAACTCAAGATCCTAAGATATGATAAGTTTTCTTGAAGAACATATCACAACCATGTTCAACACACCTATCTCTTTAGTTTGGCATAATGAGCTAGAATTTTAATTAGCCAATTTCACTAAATGGGCTCATGATAATCATATTTTAATTAAATCACCTCAAATCATTGCCCAAAAGAGAATATATTAGTTGAGTCAACCAATAAGAACCTCATAGATGTTATCAAGAAGTCAACTATAGATAAACCTAAGAAGTGGTATTTTTTACTAAAATATACACTATGGGTAGATTGGATTAGGTAAAAATAGGCCCTTAAAGCCTCACCATATCTAATATCTTATAGAAGGCATCCAATATTACCAATTATGCTAAAATTGCTAATGTATCAATTTATGTAAGAATAAATGGATTCCAATGACAAAATAGAGTATAAATTGTTGGATATCATCAAAATGGAAGAGTCTAGGGTTAAAGCATTAAAAAACTTCAACAAACAATAAGATGTGGTTAAGAGATGGTTCAACAAAAGAGAAAAATTTAAAGCATTCAAGATCTCTAACTTCATGCTACTATGGACAAATCCCATGAGAAGAAAGGAATGTATGACAAGTATACCCCTCTATGGATAGGACCATATTAGATTTCTAAGATCTAGGGAAATAATATATTCCATTCAAAATATCTTCAAGGAAATAGTTTGACATATCCAATGAATGGATAGTTTTTGAATCATTACTTCATGGTTTCCCCATTTGGAGAGATCTTTGAGTAATGATAGATGTCCTAGTGGAGATAAGAATAAGATAGATTTGCTTCACTAGTTAGTTTCCTCCTTTCAATTCTTTTCATTTATTAGAGTAATTCATGATTTTTTTTAGATTAGCCCTTTTTCTTTTAGTAGTTTTCCTACTTTATAGAATAGTTTTCTTTTGATTTCATGGTAGTCTCTTTGGTCAATCCTAGTATAATCAAACATAGTTTGGTGTGTTTTGAATACAACTTGAATCAATGGGTGTTGTCTACTATAGTTTATAATCCTTAATCTAGGTATGTAATGAGATTATTAGCCATGAATATTTCGTAAAGCTAATGATTTCATTAGGTATGTGAAATTTTCTCCCATAATTCTATGCAAATTTATAAATCTCTTCTTATCCGCTTGAGTAAAATGCACACAAATGTTAATAATTGTTAAGGTAATAAGCATTGATATGGGAAAGAGTAGAAAGGGACATTTTCATTAAACTAAAACTTTACTAAGACCATATCTTTATGGTTACCTTCTTCCCTCTTTCATTTAAAAATCAAAATGAAGAGAAAGGTTTAAAAAAATATAAAAAATAGGTATAATACATAACTTTAAAAGAAAATAAAAAAGGATCCAAAGGCTTCATGATGAAATAAGATCAATGTATCATGCATCATGAAAAATATGAAAAAAGAGGAATAAATGATCAAAGGTATATCTATCAGAGCTATGGATGCCTAGATAGAAGTAGAGCAATGCCTAAGCTCCCTAATATATATGTAACTGAAGCCCAATTAAAATGAAACCTATAATTCACCCCCATATCTTTGCCTAAAACCTTGAGATAAGAGATAAAGAAAAATACTTCCCACACATAGACATGATGTGTAAGTGAAGTTAGTAAGTTACATAGAGTTATCAATAGTCTCTCTTCATTTCTAATGTAATCATTTCTTATGAGATGATTTTATGGTTGATATTAGGATTATAAAACCACATATTCTAGGTTCTTGAAAACTCAAGATTATTCACCCCTATGAGTCACTATTTATTGTATTCAACACACCCACCCTATATTTCTATTTAAAAATTGGGGACCCCCTTTATTTCTAGGGAAACATGAATATCTTATCTAGGTATCTATGTGTTTTTGAGACTTGTGATGGTTATTATTTGTAGAAATTTAGTACTTTGAACATTGAATCATGTAGGGGTATACTTATTTCCATTTATAAGGACTTGTTAAAACTAACCTATTAATGGAAAGTTGGGAAGGATTACTTTGTGTGACAAAGATTCAAATTACCTTTGTTTTGAAATATTTACTTTGGCAACTTTGTTTTAGAATTTTTTTGGTCAACAACTTTATTTCAAGAGGTTTCTCTTTAGATAATTTTCATCATAAAATTTATTTCAAAATCTTTATTTCATAGAGTTTTAATTAAAAGATTTGTTTTGGAGACTTTTCATTGAGAACTTTCACATCAAAAGATTTCTCTTTGGAAACTTAGTTTCAAAAAGTTTCAAGTCGGTAACTTTATATCAGAGTGAATTTTCATTAGGAGCTTTATTTTGGTAACTTTCATTGAGAATATTTTCTTTGAAAACTTTCTATGTGACTAATTTTTCCCAAACCACACTATTTCCAAATAATACTTAGTCTTTGGAAACTATTATTTCAAAAACTTTTCATCAAAAGCTTTTCTTTGGAAATATTTTCTTCGAAAACATTATCTTTAAAAACTTTCCCTTTGAAAGCTTCATTTTGGAGCCAATGTTTCAAAGTCTTTTGATCCCAAAGGTAAAGTTTGACTTCCTTTGATTGGACCACATAATGATAAATGAGAAAAGAGAAAAGGTAACACCATGACACCCCAAATGACAAGGCATCCTACATGACATGTACAATAGGATAAGGTGGTCGAATTCAAATTGAATGAAGGTGATGAGCTCGTAAATGTTGGTAATTAACGATACATGAACTGGAAATCAATGTAGAAATCTATTAACATCAATCCCTTAGCCAAGTTCACATCATTCAATTTTCAAGATATCAAGTAAAATATAGCCTTAAATAATATCAAAATCCCTAATTATGACCAGAGTGATTTGTAATTCACTTAATTCAATTAAGTATATGTTATTTTTGAAAGCTTGAATAAAACCAATGTCCATCAAAAAACCATGACATCATCATCTGGGTCATATAAAAGACCCTTGGCACCCTCCAAGTTCTCTATCAAGGATTTGATTGCATATTTAGATAGTTTTTTATGTGACTATATTTGGTGGTTGTTATCCTAATTACTCAACCTTATGGGAAGCTATGGAGAATGTGGATTAATTTTCATTGGAAGAAGACATTTTAGCTAAGGACAAATAGTTAGTAAAGGACCTTCTTCTATTCAAATGATAGGCCTTACATTATGAAACTACTAAGCTAGAGGTTATGCCATACATAGACTTACTGTAAAGCCTCTTCTTTGAGATAAAAATATTAGATGGTAGTTACCTTGATTACATTGAGAATAACATAGTCATCACTTATATCTTAGGTTATCCATTCAATGGGTATTTGAGTTTACCTATTCCATATGTTACATTTGATTTACATATGATGGTTACCTCAAAGAAGGATAATAATATGGATCAAGCACTAGTAGTGTAGATTTTCATAGGAGAAACATTCACCATGAAGGAACATGTCAAGAATTCTATTCCTATCACCCAATTCAAAATGGGGATCCACATTGGCATGACACTATTGAATCAACTCTTTAGCCACGTAAACATCCACTTCTTGAATATGGAATGGGTTCCCTTGCTATACCTAATAAGTACCTCAAAAAACACATATGTAATAAGGAAAGTAATCAATGCTCACATCTAGGAACAAATCCTTCATAAGAATGGGAGACCACACGAGGGAAAGTTTTATATGATTTACTATTTATTAGAGGAAATCATGGGGATAGTATATAGGCACAATGAAGTCCTATGGGATCCCAATCTAGACATTATCAAGAACTAAATTTGTGATTATTAATCTTTTGTGCTTATATACTCATATGTCAAGAATATAGCTAAGATAACTAAAGATCTATAATTTCACCCAACATCAGCAAGACACTTACTAATAATGTGGGAGATTACTAGCTCTACCCTAACTACATTTTCATAATGGTTGTTAAACACATGATGCATCCTCTTCAGCTTCATAAGTTTTTTCCAAACAAGGTAGATGAATAGGAGATTTTATACCAAATATCTGATAGAATTGATGAGTATTTGACAAAGAATAATAAGGATACATTCCATGGCTCCCACATCACTATTGGGAGGATGTAGTATACAATACAAAGGCAATTCAAAGAAGCTAGAAATGCCAAGAAAGCATATGCATTGCTAATTCTCCCTTATAGATATTAGGTCCCCATGGGAAAGTCCAAAAGAAGATTCAAACCATTGGTCTCACATATAAACATGATTCATTTGATCATGATTTTTTATTTTTGAATGCCAAGGATGAAAAAGAGGTGAAATAACGAGTAATGCTTGTAGGCTTGAATGAGGACCTATTGAGCGTATTACAAGATGAAAAATATCTCACACTTTGTAAGGTAAAATTTAGGATCCCACCTCAAGGAGGATGGAGATATTCTAACTTCTAAAGTCACAAGCCATCTCAATAACTAGGACTCTTGAAGTCAAAGCCATTTCAACAACCAAAAGGAGAGGGAAAATATCCCCAAGGTCCACTCCTAGATCAAGACTAACCAGAAGAGAAAGAATAGTTGGTAAGTGAGGCACTAATTATTGGAGGGTAGGAACAACAAAAAGAATAAGAAATACCTACCTCTACATTAGCAAAAGAGGAACAAATTCTTTGAGCTTAAGCATCAACTATTGAACTAAGTAAGGTAAAGAAATAGATGGAAAAGAGCTAACTCAATTTGATAAAAACACACAAAGGGAAGAATTCAAGATAATTTTTTTGAACTTCTCTAAGGAAGATGAAATAACAACTTCATCATCCCCAACATCTAGCATGATTTCCCCTTCTCTTCCCCAATAGATGACATCTCTACATACTAGGAGAGAAACAAGGTGATATTAGAGGAAGACAAAGGGGGATAGACATCAAACCCCACCCATATAGTCACTCAAAGAGGAAAAAAATTCACTTAAAGGTGAGCTAAAATAAGAGGTAGATGAGTAAAAATTACAAGAAGATAAGGTCTTAAGTTTGCAAGCACTAAAAGCCAAGGTGCCTTTCACTGGTGAGTCATCTGATAAGAGTCCTCTTATTACATCCCCCTTAGGACTTTTTCATTTGATGTCATGACCAATTATCTCTACCATCCCTACACCAATTTTTTCCACTTTTATTCTCATGACATCAATTTCTACAAGTCTCCTTTTTATGCATCCATTGACTACTCTAGCTAGTGCCACTTCACCTTCTTCAACCTCCACTACTATAGTTTTTATTCCTTCAATGTCAATCCATTTAACCATAAATTTTTCCATTCCAACCATCAACTAATTTTTCACCAAAATTGATGTTTCTTGTATACAATTGGGTTCACTTTTATCTTCTTCAACACTAGTCTCTACAACCACCATAATGATAACCAAGAGGGATTCAAGAAAGTAACCAGTCTATGTGGTACATCTAATGCCATAATTTAAAAACATAGACTGGTCTAAAATAACTTGGCCCTTAATTACTAGGCCTTCCTTTGAAACTAATCTTAAACTTGAAGAATATGTGCAAGTTTAATTTCAACCATTAGATCCTTTGAATCTCACTCTTATAGATTGGGCTAAGGAGTTAGGACCTTCGACCTCTAAGAGGCCTAATCTAAAGATCACTAAACTTATAATGGTGAGCTCATTATTTGACAAGGATACAACATTAGTCCAATAGGTTAGAAAGAGGAAGATTGAGGAAAACTCTAACATAATTTTGATCATAGATTAAAGGGAAGAGGTTTAGTCCCTTTTTAAGAGATAGAATAAGAGAAGGGTTAGTCCCCATATGTTGAAGACCTCAAGTCCTATATGGCAACCCATTTTGAGGTAATCTTGGCCATACATGAGGGAGTAAATATGGCTAGACAAGAGTTTGAATAAGATTTATAAACTCTAAGAGAGAAATGACAAGTAATTCAAGTCCATTAAGTTACTGAATAATATGTGAAAAATGCAACACTCATGTTATATGAAATTTTGGATTCAATTCATTCTTTGAGAGTCATCTTTGGCTCCCCATATAAATTTCATAATCAGATTGTTCGTTCTTCTTAAGGAAGATGATAATAAGCTAAATTTCATAGTATTGTATACCCCTAATAAGACATTTGGCCACCTAGACTTGATGACCCCTTTAGAGGCATAAAATGCATTAAATATAGCCCTAATAAGAACATAGGAAGCCCAAGATTGGGTATCATTTTCTGAATCACTAGTAAACAAGTTGCGGAAATAAGAGAAATAATTAGAGAAAATTTTTAGTAATCTTGAATTGATACAAATCTAAGATAATAAAGGTAAATTGGTAATTCAAGTTACATTGATCAGATGATTTATCAAGCCTGACTTCAAATGGATTCTACAAGGACTAAGTTTAGAGGACATTGAGGCCAAATTAAGCACATATAAAAAAAATTCAATAGAGATAGAATTATTTTGGGTTAGATTTCAATCCACCAAGATATAATACACTATACTAATGAAACAACTAGGTAGGGTGTCTAGGCCTCATCTAATAAACATGAACTTAATTCATGCACAACATGCTAAGGCATGTAAGTATTATCAAGAGTTGGATACCAAGAAGAAGGTATAAAAAGCACTACCTATCAGTTATACTCTATAGACTCCACCTATAGTGCCAATAAAAATATTTACATCAATGCCACCTTACACTTTAGCTTCAATGGTAACTCCATCTCAATCAATGAGTGCATCGCCAAGTACATCCAATTACTACATCATCAAGAACAAGCACAACCATAGTTCTAATAATAATTTTGAGAAACATTAAGCATGAGGTGATTTAGCCTAAACATAAAGGCTATTTTTATATAATTTTGCATGTAATAGTTATGAATGAATAGTTAAGTCCTACTTGCATTTACATTTTAGTTAACTAAATCATTTTTTTCAACATGAAAACATTACATGTATTAAATATATATAAGTTATGACATGTAAATGAGACATATCATATAGTATATCAAGATGTAATCAAAGTGTTTAAAAATTGGAGGATGAGGTGAACCCTTCCCCAAGTTATTTATATACATGTAGAACCCTCTTTTTAAAGGGTTAAAGCTTGATTGAATATATAGAAAGAGAAAGAAAATTATTATCATGCAACTATGTTTGTTCTTACTTCTTCCCTCTCTTTGTTAATGAATTTTAAATTTATTTATCCATATTTATTCAATAATTATAATGTGTCCTAATGCTACAAATGAATCTAAATGTTTTATAAAAGAATATTAGTCTTATATGTGTAATAACTACTGATTATTGATAGATTTCATTGATTTAGACAATTAGTACAAGTTTAATAGATAATCTAGGGTGTGTAGAGGTATCTCCTTTCATATAATCTTATAGGTATGAACCATATCTACATTAGAGAACTTCTTGGTATGAACTATAACATCTTATACAAGGGTATGCAATAGAAGCCTTAAGAAGAGCGAAATTTTATTGAGACCATTAAACATCTTATATCTATATCCCAAACTAGTAACCATGTTTATTTGTGAGTGTAAAAAAGATACAAACAATAAAGACTAGTTCAAGATATACTTCTCCACCAAATAAATAACCTTAAAAATTACTTTTTATAGACATAGAACCTTATTTTCTACCTTACCCTTCTTTCCTTTTTGAGTTTATTTGAGATATGCCCACCATAGATTAGTGTTCCACCCTTCCAACTTGACTAGTTATTCCTCCCTTTTATTATAATCCTCTACCCACAAAACCTGGTTAACAACCTATAGGCTCAACCTACTATTCCACCACCTGGCTATTTTAACCACATACTTGAAACTCATGCTTTGGAGTGAAACCTAGTTCTAAAAAGATCCCAAAACATTAGAGACTGCCTAATCTAATTTTTTTAAGTTGTGCATAAAACTCACATTAATAGTCTTGATGGAGGAGGATGAGCCTTGAAAAAGTCCCACTAGATGTTGAACCTTCCATGTTAGTGGATATATATGGCATGGATGTTGAATGAGAATATCCTCTTGCAAAAAGTCAATAAAATGAACAAAATTATAAAATGAGAAGAAGCACTAAATGTTTAATATTGATCACATGCCACTTCAAAGGGGCAACCTCCTTTGAGAAAGCTTAATACAAATAATTCATGGATGCCTTCATTAGACACAACACTTACTTATATATGAATTCTAATCTAAGCAACTACTACTTCCCATGAATACGAGATTAAAAAAAATGCTCACAAGATGACTTACAAAGCACATGCATCCATAAAAACTACTAAACTAACAAAGTAAAGAGAAGAAAGATCATGATTTCATATCATCCCTTTCCTCTTAGAAAAAGCTTTGTCCTCAAAGATTCAAATGTGGGAATTGGTGTTTAATCTAAAATAATGGTTCCCATGTTGCATCCTCAGGTTACATTTTGTACCACTAAATTAAAACCTTGATGATAGAGCCGGAGTGAAGTTAGCATGTGCACATATCCAAGATTGCCTATAGCTCAAGAAGAATAGATCCTTTATTATCAAGTTCTAGTAAAATAGTTTTTACTTTGATGTTTATGCTAAGAAATTCCTTTAGACAAGAGACATGAAATACTAGGTCAAATTGAGAAGAAGGTGGGAGCTCCAACTTATAAGCAATGGACCCAATATTTTGAATAATCTTATAGGGCCCATAGAACTTCGGATCTAGCTTATGATACCCTTTGAGTTTTAGGGAAGATTATTTGTAAGGATACAAGAGAATAAAAATCATATCACCTACTTGAAAAGATTGCTAAAAATGGTGCTAATGTACCTTTTGTTTTATTCAATTTTGTGTCATATGAAGATTGTTCCATAGGGTACTATAGATCTAATCCCAAGTTCAAAGAATCATTTTGACTGCTTAAAATGATGAGATATTAGTGATGTACGAAAAGAACATTAGAGGTGCTTGACCATATACTAATTCATATGGAGTCATCCAACATTCAACAAAGGGAGCCATTTTTTCCATTGATGTTATTGTTCTGAGGTGAAGTAATGAAGGAAATTTTCCTAGCATTTGTTGAGAATTTTAGTCTAGCCATTTATTTATGGATGATACCTATAACTCATCTTTAGGTGGGTTTAAATGAATTGAAATAGTTATATACAAAAATGGCTGGTGAATTTTTCATCATGATCTAAGATAATGGATAAAGGAATGCCATGAAGATAAAAAAATCTGGTCTAGGAAAATTTGTGTGACTATGGAGGAGGTATAGGGATGGTTGAGGGCATAAAAATAACTATATTTGAAGAGGTGATCAATCACAACCAAGATCACCATTTTACCTCTAGATTTAGGGAGCTCCTTAATGAAATCCATTGAAATATCTATCCAAATTCTAGTAGGGATGGACAAGGGTTCAAGTAACCCAGGGATGAGTGTTTTTTCACCCTTGTTACATTAGAAGATATCACATTTAGCTACCATCTAATGAATTACCTTTTTCATTCCCTTACAAAATAAGTTGTATCATGTCCATTCATAAGTTTTGAGAAACCCTGAGCTCCCTATGGATGGAGAAGCATGTAGTTCAGAGAATATAGCTTGTTGAAATTCTATGCTCTAGAGAAGCACCAAATGACCCTTATATTATAGAGAAACACCATCCCAAGATTAATGCAATATATTTAAGAGGTTAGTGGACAAATGTTAGATGATTTGAGATAATGAGGATTCATTGACATACCCCTATTGTATATCATCCAACCAATTCACAATAGCCATGAAAATAGCTAAAAGGAAAGCTTAATCTACAAATGTGCAAGATAAAGCATCAGCCATAATATTATCCTTAACCTTCTTATAAGTGATCTCATAGTCAAAACCCATGAGTTTGATGACCCATTTTTGTTGTGATGGGGTAGAGACCCATTGTTCTATGAAATATTTTAGACTTTGATGATCATTTTTGATGCAAAAATGATTTCCCAGTAGGTATGACCACCACTTTTAAACTACATGTAAAATAGCCATCATTTTCTCTTCATAAGTAGAGAGCACTAAATTATTTTTAGAAAGATATTTGATGGTGAATGCAATGGGGCATCATTATTAGAGGATAAAAACACCAAATGCATTACCATAAGCATCACTCTCGATAGTGAAGGTCTTGGAAAAATCTTGCATAGCTAGAATAGATGTAGTACACAAATTATTTTAATTTTTTAAATGTACACTCAGTAGATTATGTCTAAGTAAAAACATCCTTGTCCAACATAGATGTTAGTTTAGCTAAAATATTCTTGTAATCTTTAAGAAACTTATGATAGTATCCATTTATCCCCAAAAAACCATAGAGGCTCTTGAGTGCCTGAGGATGTAATGAATTTGTCATGGCAGTTAATTTTTTAGAAACTACCTGAACCCCTTGGGCTAAAACAATATGCCCAATATACTCCACTTTATCCTGGATAAAAGTGCATTTGGATTATTTTTCAAAAACATGATGGTTATAGAGATGTTGTAGTCCGAGCTTTAGATGTTGGAGATGCTCAGACCATGTTTTACTATAGATGAGGATATCATCGAAGAAGACCAAAATGATTTTTTTTAGGGATAGATAAAATATTGTATTCATAAATACTTGGAATGTTGAAGGAGCATTAGTGAGGCCAAATGGATAGAAAATCATAGTGGCTATCATGCATGTGAAAATTTGTCTTAGGGATATCATCCTTATAAAGCCAAATCTGGTGATATCTAGAGTAGAGATCTAACTTGGACAAAAAATGAGTACCATAAAGCTCATCAATAATAGGGATCAGGAACTTATCTTTGATTGTGAGGTGATTAAGCACATGTAAATCAATTTAGATGGACCATAACCCATATTTTTTGTAGACACAGAGAACTAGGGAAAAATATGGGTTGGTACTGGGGTGAATAATGCCTTGCTTCAGTAAGTCTTGAATGAGCATCTCGATCTTGGTCTTTTACTAAAATTTTTAGTGATAAGGCTTGATGTTAGGAGGAAAAATTCTAAGAAGGAGCTGAATATGGTGGTCCTCTGGCCAAGAAGGTGGAAATCCCACTAGTTTGACAAAGATATGTGCACACCTTTGTAGAATGGTTTGTAGATCATAAAGAGTAGTGGAGAGTAATGATGGTTTTATTTGAATGGAATAGAGTTGGGCAATGATTCCATGTGAATTATTTTTTAGAATATTTTCCATATGATGTGAACCTATGATGCTAAGAGATCCTGGTTATAAGCCTTTTAATGTGTGTTTTTACCCATTTTCAAAAAATTGCATCCAAAGTTTAGCAAAATCCTACAAGATGAGTCAAAGTGTGCATAACCACTGGGCTCCCAAAATAGCATCACATCCACCTAAGGGTAAGTAAAACATGTTAGAGCACAAGATATAGTCTCTAATAAAGATACACACATTGTGACACTTCCCTTTCCAAGGTAATTTGCCCCCATTGCCAATCATGACTTAAAATTTGGAGTAAGGATGGATAAAATAATTATCGTATTTAGTGATCTAAGGGTCAATGAAGTTATGAGTGCTACTTGAATCAATGAGTATTATGAGAGGGAGATTCTTGAAGTAACCCTTGACCTACATGGTTTTTGAGGTAGTGACTCCTACTAAAGCATAGAGAGAGATCTTTGGGTGGCCTTTTTGAGAAGCAAGTTCCACAATCAGCTGAGCTTCTTTTAAATCATTTATTATATCCTGAACATCTTCCCAATTTTTAATTTTGGGTGGAGATTCCACATCTAATAGGTAGAGCTTTTTCTCAACACATCGATATCCCTAAGTAAATTTATCATCATAGTTATAAGATATTATTTTTTCTCTATGGGCTTGCATCTCTACTTCAATCAAATGCTTGATAGGAGTGGTTCTAGGAGCTAGTTTTATTTGAGATTATTGTCGTGCTATATTTCTAAATAGAGAAAAATTAAATTTGAATCACTATTGAGCTACGATCTTGTCCTCTGCCAACTTATCCAACCCTAAGGCTTCCATCATCATCTTGGGTTAGAACATTTTGACCTTAAATTGAATTCCACCCTTCATTCCACTGACAAAACAACTCTTGAAGAATTCATTAGACAATCCCTTTGTGTTATTTTATAATTTTTTAAATTTTGTTTGATATTCTCTAACATTTCCTAATTGGAAAAGTTTAATGAGTACTCTAGTAAATTCATCAAAAGCAATAGGGCCAAACCATTGTAAAATGTGGGTGCAAAAATTGGTCCATATGGGTTCATCATGAGCCTCGATATACCAATGATACCATTGAAGGGATTCAAGTTCAAAGTGAAAGGATGCAAGTGAGACCTTATTGGCATCAAAAGTATTATGCAGAGTAAAATATTATTATACCTGATAGATCCATCCCGTTGGATCTAAACTATTGAATCAAGGTAAATTAATCTTTGACCCTTGATAATTATTAAAAGAAAAACCTAGTGTCTAAAGAAGAATCTGAATTTCATTTGTTGTTCATGGTGGTATGTTGAAGATTGAGGCCAATAATTTTTTAATTAAGATATTTGGTGTGGGTCTTGAGGGTGGCAATTTCATCCTCCATATTTTTTTCTCCTATTTGGGTTGCTACCATGACCCTTTTTTTTGGTAATGGATAGGAAAACTAGAGTTAAGACATGTTTAGTAAGGAATTTTTTGAATTTAGGTGAAAACAAAAGGGGTAAAGGGGAATTTAATATTTTTTTTGCATAGTGAGAGTATGATTGATGAAGGTGAGGGCACTTTTAGGAATGAAAATAGAAAACCTAAAAAAATTGTTAAAGAGGGACAAAGGAGTAGAAAGAGATGATCAACACAGTGGAATTTTTTTGAGGAAAACAAACAAAAATATAAGTTATGGCAAAACCCAAAAAAATGGAAAAATGAGATTTATAAAAATTAGGAGTGGAATTGGGATATGAGACCTCAAAGAATAAAATGTAGGGAATGGAATTTCAAGTGTTTGGATAAATTTTGAGGATTAATGAGGTTACACATTGATAAATATTGTAAAAAAATGATTTTTTTCTGTCAATGTAAATTCTCTAAGAGTATACTGATACTCTACAAATATTTTATGGATTTTGGTTTTTGTCAAATGTCTACCTACAAGTCCTCTGATAGTATGCACATACTCTACTGATTGATTTTTTTATTCTAATAGAAATATTTTGAAACTAATAAAAAGGGCCCCTAAGTTTTAATGGCTAGCTAAGGGTTTTGAAAATATGACTCTAGCCACCAATGTCATATAAGTGAGTACCACTCTCCAAAAACAAATTGTTCATAGATTCATCTCTTAGTGATAACTCTTGATTTTCTTCATGAATGGGAGCTACTCAACCAAGAAGGAGTTGTTGGTCATTTCACTGACAAGTCCTCTGAGTGGGCCAACTACTTTGGGATTCTTATGGTACTCCTCATAATGAGTCTTATGGCTTTCACCCAAGCACTTTACATAGTTATGCAATTAGGATTTTACCCTATTTTGAAATAGATTATTGTGTTATATAAAAATAATTAAATAAATTATGTAGAATAACAGAGTTATTTCTAAAAATTTATTTAAAGGAATTATACAAAAAAAGAGTGAAGACTTTCTGAAAGAAAATAAATTATGGCTATAAAAAACACTTTGATACTAGATGAGAGGATCCTCCTAAAACAAGTCAATAAAATGCACAAAATAATAAAATTATAAAATGAGCAGAAGCACTGAATAGATTATATTGATTGTAGGCCACTTTGAGGGGCAACCTTCTTTTAGCAAGCTCAATACAAATAATTCATGGATGCCTTCATTGGCCTCAACACTTATATATGAATTCTAATCTATGAAATTAATACTTCCCATGAATTTTGGATTTAAAAAAATTCTCACAATATGACTTACAAAGCATATGCATCCATAATAAATACTAAGCTAACAAAATAAAGAGAAGATATATCATAGGTTCATAACATTGAAGATATCATAGAAGAAGATATCATAGTGTGAGAAAGATTTAAAATAGAAGAGAGAGGTTGAGAAGCAAAGAATGTGTCACCCTTAAATCCATGAGATAATGTAGGGGAAGGAAAAATAGGTTCTTCAACTTGACCACTTATCATGAGATTGTAAATAATTGAAGGGTATTTTACTATACATTGAGGAAAATCATTAATAAAGAAGAGTATTTCAAGTGTTTACTCTAATTCAAGATCATCTTCTAAGGATAAAAGAGGATAAAGAACTAATAATTAATAATAAGGAGTCTCATAATTAGTAGTGTGAGTGGTGACATGCACATTGCTTTCATCTAAAGTGGAAGCCATAAGATGTTTTCAAGGAAACCTATTAGGATTGGTAAATATCATCATGTATATTGGATTAAAATTTGTATTATCCTCAAATAAGATGTTCATGATGATAAAAAGAGGCTAAAATGGGTGAGTCAAAGATAAAATTATAAAAAAGGATACAAAGTCAAACTAGTTGACTGTGTTCTGTAAATCATGGAACATGACAAAGAAAAAGAGAACATAGTTGATAGGTTGATTGTGTAATAAGAAGACATATTTAGATATATCAAATTTATACTTATTATACAAGGCCTAAACATGAATATAAGGAGACATAATTAGATAGGATCACTATGTACTATAAGCATAAAGGCTAAATAGTCTATGAGAGACTGTATCGATCTGAATGATAGTTTTTTGAAATAGAGGAATTTTTCGTAAGATAATTTTGAATCAAAATGAAATTAATCACATAGGAAATTATACTAGTATAATTTATCCAATGGATAAACACAATATAAACCTTACACCAACACTAGCCAATATAAGTTTTACAATACAATATACAATGATCAAAGAGAAAGTAGTAACCATAAAGTAAATTCTAACTAATTAGTCCTCCTGAGTGTTATTAAGTTACAATGAAGCTTAAGTTTAATGTGACTAGGAAGTTGGCTAAAATAAGGAACTAAAAAGGTAATCTAAGGCTAGTTTTAGGATGTTTGGGCTAAAAGGGATTTGTATTAGTGATGGTACTGGATTGGTATTGTGGCCTACCTCCTTACTTCACAACCGATAGTGATAAGGGTATCGAGTGATTTTCCAATATATACCATCAAACACATGTTTCTACTTCGCCTAAAGACCAAGTCAACATACCCCTTTGGTGATGAAATCCAAGTAGGTAGACATTGGAAAGATAAATATTTAATGATTTTTAAATGAAAAGTTACTTAGAAGTGTGTGCAAAAGAGAAAAATAGTGAAACTAAAATGGTAATCTAAAAAACCACCTATTTAATCTATATTTTTTACTCTAATCATCAAATCAATTAAAAAGGAAAAACAAATTAATTACTAACAAATAGAGGTTAATTCCTTGGTTGAGAAGGGTACATAGTTGGTTCAAGAGACATTATATGCAAATAGTGCAGAACATAATCAATTGGGTTGCCACTATTCTATAGAAACAAGACTTATAAAAAAATAGTCAAATATGTCAACTATGTCTTCTAGATGGAAGATAGACTACAAAACTATGTGGAACAGGTTGACCCAATTTGTTGTAGGGATATAGTTTTATAGACTAAAAACATGTGAAAACTACTAATAAAAAGGAAAATTGAAATTATAGAGAGAGAAATAAATGAACCTTAATGGGATTGAATATGTTTAGATTAAAAAAATTTATGTTGTGATGTTAAAATACCGATTCAAAATTATGCCAATTGGGTTGACTAGATCGATGAGTTTTCAAAACCTATACACTGAAGGAGTTGTGAACATAGTCAAGTGGCTTGACTATGTTGGAAGACCTATTTGTTGAAGTAAGAGAATTGTATATAGAGTCAATTGGTTTAACTATGTATGTGAATATAGAGTTAACTAAGAATACTATGCCAAACTAATTTATCTATTAACCTATATTTGGCAAAGACTTGCATAGATAGAATAGAGTCATTTTAGAGTGACTATGTGCTAAACCTATGCACAGAATATTAGAACCATATTGAATAATTTGATACAGTACTAAAAATATAAAAAAATATAATATGATGATAAAAATAAAAGCATTAAATAAAACTTAAAAGGTTTTGATTCATGTCAGGTTCACTAGAATGTATACAAAGGGAAATGTAACTAATCTATTAATCAATCTAAGTTCAGAGAAGATAAATCCTACTTACACTTCTTATTGTTGATACATTAAATATTTTGGGTCATGACCAAGATGGATCCACTAGACTAAGCAAGGGATATCTTACCATAATAACATCACTAGTGAGGGTTCCAATGCCTCTAGCAAAACAACACCATGTAATAACCCTATATAGGTCCTATGTTTTCATATTCACAAAGTAAATAAAAAGTTAAGTCTAATCTATTGATTACCAAAGAATGTGGCAAAAAGTGGGGAAAACAAACATATAAATGAAACATGCATAGAATATTTATACTCACATCAATGTATAGTAGATCTTAATGCATGGGAGAGAAGTACAAATGCAAATATATCTACTCATACAAAGGATGAACAAAGTTAATAATAATTACCTTTGAAGATGAACCTATCAATCCTCAATCTCTCCCTTAGCCAAGGTTCCTTGCAAGAGGTTATTGTGGTATGTAAGTATAATAAGGATAAGTCAAATCTAGGATACAAAAATTCTCTATCCATCCAAAATACTTATCTACAAGATAAGAACTATATTTCCAAAGAAATTATTAAACCCCTGAGTTATGCTCCTTAAGTAGAATGGTGGATAAGTAGATGTGCAATATAATATTATTATTCTTCCCTTCCTCTATAAATGATAGAAATTCATTTGTATATATAACTTAATCTAACCCTAAACCTTTCCAAAATTTTAGTTGACATGGTCAACCCAATTGACTATGTATTGTTAATTGATAAAAACAAACTAGGTCTTGGTCTAGGTTGGCCAGGAGCCAACTTAGACCCTAAATATGTTATATTAATTAGATTATAAGGTTGATGGGGCCAAAAGTGTGATGTAAACCTTTAAAAATGGTTTTAGGCTTAGGTAAGGGCTAATGAAGGATGTAAAATCTTGGAGGAGGGTGAAAGAGAGGAACTAAGGATTAGGGAAGTACATAGAAGAAGGTTGTGTATAAAATAAGTGATGGTATAGGAGACAACAATCTTGAAAAATACCAGAGGTCCACCCACTCCTTTCCCAGTGAACCCATTAAGGCATGAAATTAGATATATTAAGACTCAATGGGTTTCTATAGGAGATAAAGCATCAATAATTGATTAAAATTTTGAAAATATTGTGTATATAACTCACATCTATTTCCTACACATTTTGATGGTTGTTATGGTCTAATTTTCTCTCAACTTGTCCCCAAACTCTAGCATGATACTTTAGCTAAATTTGTGTTAGGTTTGGCTCAAACAAGTATCAATTTCTATGATATTTCTTCAATCAAGCACTATAGCTTCATCTCTATGATAATAAGGTTTTTTATTCCCCTTTTCCATTTCTTTTGTTCTTTCTTTTTACTAGTGTTATCTTAAGACTAATAACAATCCAATTGTAATGCTAAATCATGATTGTTTAATTTATTCCATCACCATTTAATCATTATTGAATAGATTGGTGGTGGATTAATTGATTCTCATAGTATATATATTTAAGCCATCATCTGGAGTCAATTTCATTGAAGCCCCTTATTATGGAGAAGTTACACATTAACCACTAAGTTACCCTACATACTAATATATGGTAACAAATAACATTGGGAAGGATTCCATCTTGTAAAAAATCCCTCATTTTAAGATAGGTTAGGGCCTAAAAAACTCCAAACACTTGACTATCAGTGTGTCACCAGACCCATCAATATATTGGTGCTAGAAGGAGGGCCTAGTCTAAAGATGAAACACCTTTCACAAAAATTTTAAGCTAAATACAATTCTGAGTTATTTCCTAGCCAATCCCATGGCCTTTGAATGGATAGGTGGGATTAATTTCCCAATGAACATCTTAGGACCTATTAATGACCTACTTAATAATCCCATTTCATTTTTCCCAAAGTACACACATGGTGGGATTCTGATAGTAGAACAACACATTAAAAAATTTAAGGATGCCATTATTAATACTCATATCCAATATGAATATGTTTCTTGTCACTTTTACCCTTATTATTTGGATAAAGATGCATATGAATGGTAAATTGGACTGCAATATGGGTTCATAACCACATAGGTTGCATTTGAATGTTGGTTTATAAGCAATTTTAGAGAGCCCATCAATCTTGTTTCCATATACCACCAATTTTATATGGCCCATATAAAACCTAGTGAGTCTATGAATTCTTTAAATGGATACTTTCATCCACTATATATGAGGTTGAGATACCCTTTCCTATAGACAAAAGTAGTAGTGTTATACCCCACTAGGTTAACCAAAAATTAAATAATTTTTTTTTGAAACACGTGAAATTACTTATAACTTCATTTACATCTATCTAATAAAATTTATGCTTGACTACTACATTAATCTAAATAAATAAATGCTATAATAAAATTTAACCCATTGGTCATAATTTGATCCATCTAGTGTTCAAACGAAATATCAGAATACTAGCTGAATAAATTTTAATCAAGTATGATAAATGATTAAAGTACAATAAATAATGATAAAATCCATAAATCATCCATGTATAAGCTTATATCTATCATTTTTTATAATTTCAAAATAATTTACCAACTACACAACCACTACTACATTAAATATCCATACAATAATAAGGTATATTATAGTACATTGTCAATTATATAATATAATGAGTTCAACAATATAAATGATCTACTCAAACAACTCCATGATACATAAAATAGCTTGAGTATATTCCCAAATGATTAAATTAGTTGAGATATGGATAACATAATCTAATATTTTTACCTCTAATCATAGACCAATGATCTCTTGCAGCACTGGTTGTGGCCCTACCCTTTATGAAAGTGTAGATAAGAACAATGTGGATATCAAATGATACACCAGAACCCATGTGTGTACTATCACTATTACATGCAACAATCATAAATACTATGGAATCCAATCCTCTATCTAAATGATATCAACAAACATATGTAAACTATAAGTATATTGAAATGATAATGTCTCAGTTATAACATTACTTTGGTCAAAGTTTTCATTATAGAATTTAGATTTAAGAATATGAGTCATTTCACTCACATAAAACTCTCTGCTACTGAATCATGACTTATATATGATAAGAGGGGATAGGTATATAAGATACCCACTATTATACTCATATACATATCACCTCTTATCCAAATTTAGTCTACATATAAAGATTCAAAATTAGAATAATACAAATTCAACATGTACCAAATGCCACAGCTTAAAATATGTAACCAACATCAATCATGAATCTAATCATTTACAACATTAAACACCAAGGTAGTAATATAGATTTATTAAAGCACTATATTACATATTAGATATTTTCATTAGACTAGATCAAGAATTAAGTTGTTATATGTTTTTATTTCTAACATATCTTTCTATCATAATTTACATTTATCCAAGAATGTACAACTGATAACAATCTACATTCAACATAAATACTCATGCAATCCATTCTATTTTATAATAAAGTTTAATTCAACATATTTTAATAGAAAGAAGGCCATATTAGATATACAACCCATTCTAGTTATATTTTCCCACATAACTACACTTATAAAAGAGCCATCATAAACATTATGTAAATATGAGAATGAACATATAATATTATAAGTTTGCTCCTTATAGTTATATCCAACCAACAAATTTAATAATAACAACATTGTTTTTATATATGCACTCAATCTATATTATAAATGACAACCATTTTTACCACACACATAATTCCATTTATTATGTACATTTTTATAACATCCATAGACATCAATATATAAGCTTGTATTGTATCTCAAATTTATTTAAGATAAGTAATTATAGACCATATTTCAAATACATTCACATAATTTACCATCCCTTCTTCCCTTATCAATCAACTAAATCCTTATACAAATAGAATATTTTATTCATTTTCATATATCTAATTTACATGAGCTTAGATCATTGAATGTGAACTACCCAAGTAATCAGGTTGAAAAAGGACTAAAACATTTGCTTCAATTATGCATGAAATCCATGGATACATTAAATAAAACCTACAACCATACTATCTCATCTAGATCTAGTTCTTATACAAGCTTATTAAATTACTTGAATATCAAATACAACTTCATATGGTAAATTTAATTTCATGCAAACTTACAAATGTCTTTATAGTTAATAATTTGACTCACTATACTTAGTTAAGCCTAAAACTGGGCTAACATATTAAGGTATAATTTTTCCCTATAACTTAGATTTTTATGCACAAATTTCAATATAAAAAGGATCATGACTAGACCCACTACCACTCTTTCTATAACTCTCTCTCTCTCTCTCTCTCTCTCTCTCTCTCTCTCTCTCTCACACACACACACACACACACACACACACACACACACACACACACACACACACACACACACACACACACACACACCCGCACACACACACACACACACACACACACACACACACACACACACACACACACACACACACACACACACACACACACACACACACACACACACACACACACACACACACACACACACACACATGCATCCACCCACCAACCCACACACACACACACACACACACACACACACATAAATACAATTATTAGAATAGGTTTGTCCATATATTTATATTAATTCTATTCTATATCATTTCTATCTATCACCATAAATTTTTCCTGGGTCATACCAAAATAATCAACTAAAATCCAATTTTTAAATTGGTTATAACACTCAAAATAATAACACAACCTACAACTATATCTATTTTTATAAATCTGATCACAATATCTACAAAAAGTCAAATACAAGCTTATATATAAAAAACCCAATCCTTATGTACAAAGTTATATGTAAGAACATATAAATGGTTATATTATGGAGAGAAAATTTTGAAAGAATTATAGGTCCTGGTTGTAAAAGTAATAAACTCAATTTTTTTATTTTATTTTTATGTATCTTGCAAAAACCATCATACAAACAATTGACTCGAGAATACCATGATTATAACCCTTCAAAGTAAATCCCTCAACTGGAATGGATAAAGGGTTTTTGAAGAGATTAACTTAATACCATCTAAGTCTAGGCTCAAACACATAAACCAAATCTTTGCTATATAGGATTCAACCCTTAGCTCTATAGGCCTAAATATGGGATAGAGGTTCATCCTTAGGTGTATAGAACTGAAAGATATAGGATCTATAAACAAGGTTTTGACATAATCAATAATTGCACATAATCATTAAGTATAAAAAAAATTATAAGAGGAAAAATCCATTATCCTTTTTTTAAAATCTCATAACTACAAAAATAAAACTAACTTGGTTCTTAGAAAGTTGTTACTCAGTGCTTAGAATGAATTTCCTTATCTTTTGTGTAGCCGAGTCTCTTCTCTTTCCTTATTTTGTCATGTTGTCCTCCTTTTTTTCTTGCCTTAAATCTTATTATTTTGTTATTTTTATGCACATCTTGCATGATCTCCAATATATTATGCTATTCTATGAACTAATTATCATGCAACTCCCATATTCAATTCTCACATCTATTATTTCTTTAGTTAAACTCAATAAAAATTCCATAACCATTCATGTTGACAAAATAGCTCACCATCATTTCCTTGGCAATTTCAAACTCCATAATCATATAAATGACAAAAGAAAACCCTAACCCCTTACTTTTTTTAGCTTTTTGACAAAAGACCATCATAATGATGTGTTGATACCTAAATATGTACTGCATGTGCTCATAGTATTAAGAAACACTTATTATTTAAGAATTCAGTGCATGAGTTGTAGGTTGTGGTAATCCTATTACCTATTGATGGAATAGAGACAACACACGTGACTATTTCACAATATTTATATTAAGTGGTGGTTGGAAGCCACCATGGCCAAATAATAGATCTATGTAGAATATATATTAACTATGCAAAGAATAATAAATTATGATCAAGAACTATATTAATAATTAATTTGGAATGTATATTTACAATGAAAAGCTAACTAATGTGATCTAGGTAAAAAAAAAGTAAAAGGAAGGGTAGGGCAGAAATAAAGATGTTGTTGGTCTTGTTTCAGATATTATGAAAAAGTTCACATATCATCTAGACATGTTCAACCAATGTATGAAATGAATAATATTAATCCCAAATCATAACATACATTAAACAAGCTTTAAAGGAAGGTATGATTTGATGCAAATAGGAACCAAATTTACTTTAAAGATTCACTTCTCTAAGTAAACATCATTAGCCCAAATGCAAAAGAAATTAAATAAATGAAATAAGCCTAATAATTTTTAACTAATCTAATAGTGACACAAATTAGTAGCATTGCATTCAAGATGCACATCTAGAATTCATATGAACCATTTAAATCTGAAAGTGAAATTAGACAACTAAGAGAGAAACTATATAACACTTCCTATAAGCAAATACTAGATAATATTTGCAAAACTCCTTATTCATATTAACTACTTCTAGTTTACAAATTAATTTGGTTCTAAGAAATCCCCTCTCTTTTTGACAAATGATAATGCTCCTTTTATAAGATTCAAGGTAGCATACCGCTCAACCATAATTTACAAATGTATAAGAGATAAGGATAATTGTCCTTTTTACAAGGTCCTAGAATACATTTGCTTTCCCAAAATGGAATGAACTATAGTAAAATATGCTAACAAACTCATATATTCCATTAAAAAATAATATCCCACTTTCAAAATATTACAAGGCTTTACAAAAGGGAATATTGTTAACTAGCAAGTGGGCCCTATGCTGAAGGACTCTCTTGCTGCTACTGAAGAATACTCATGGCTATATTTTCATTGAGAAACTATTATTTTACTTGAGCCTAGACATGTATTAAATTTAGATTGAAAATGAATTAAAAATTTGATTTTCATTTAGCCATTACATTAATGAAAATCTTACAGGTTGTATAACCTTGCCACCAAATTGCTAGGACCCACCATTTAAAATACATAGACTAGTTCTCAAAGCTTAAAAATGATATCCATGCAAATGTCATTTGATGTCTACATAAACATATTTGATGTCTCATAGAATGTTAAATTTAAGCTCATATGAACTTTTGCATGGGCTTAAATTTGACATTGTCCAAATGTAATTTGATGTCCAAGTAGATGTATTTGATGTCCCATAGACTGTAAAATTTAATTTCATATGAATTTTTGTTTGGGATTAAATTTAATGTCCACATGAACGTCATTTGATGTCTGATAGATTGTGAGGGGAAAAAATGACTAAGTATGAAAAAAAAAAAAAAATTATTTGGAATGCAACTTTGCATGCTTATATCTTTTTTTCCACTTTATCATGTGAGATGAAAATTGGTGCATATAGTATTGACACAAAGGTGAATAAACCCATTTGACCATTTCTCTTGAAACTATATATCTTATGAGATATCAAGTTGCCAATATGCTCACTAGGCTTTATTTGCACTCCCTACAAAATGGCTAAGTATAGAAAAATAGTAAAAAATGCTTTGAAGGCCAACTTTGGATCCTTATATATTTTGGTGTGTTTTGGAGAATGAGTTAAAACTTAACACATATGGTCTTGGCACAAAGGTGAACAATCTCTTTTGACTATTTCTCCTAAAACTTTTATGCTTGCGAGATATGACACCTTCAATATGCCTACTCGACTCAATTTGGACCCTGTAACATTGGTAAAGTGTATAAAAAATAGAAAAAAAATGATTTGGAGGGAAACTTAACATGCTCGTACCTTTTTATGCACTTTTTCATGTGAGCTAAAACTTGGAACATGTAGTTTTGGCACAAAGGTGTACAAACTTATTTGACATTTTCTCTTAAAATTGTAGTTCTTGCGAGATTTAGCCTTGCCAACATACTCACTAGGCTCTATTTACATTCCCTACAAAATGGCTATGGAAAAATAATAAAATTTAGTTGGGAGGTCAACTTTGGGCATCCATAACTTTTGATGCACTTTGTCAAATGAGCTAAAATTTGTCATATATGGTCTTGGCATAAAGATGAATAAACCCATTTTACCATTTCTTTTGAGACTTATACATGTGTGAGATATAAAACCTTTAATATAGATACTCGATTTAATTTGGACCTGATAAACATAGTCAAAAATGCTTTGAATGAAAACTTTACATATCCATAAATTTTGATATGCTTTGGAAGATGTGATAAAATTTGGCACATATGGTCTTGGCACAAAGGTGAAAAAACCCATTTGACCATTTATTTTGAAACTATATCACTTGAGATATATATCCTTTCCAACATGCTCACTAGGTTCTGTTTGCACTCCCTAAAAAATGGCTATGGAAAAACAACAAAAATTAGCTGGGAGGCCAACTTTGGACGTCCATAACTTTTGATGCACTTTATTGGATGAGCTAAAATTTGGAAAATATGGTCTTGGAACAAAGGTTAACAAATTCATTTGACTATTTCTCTTTAAACTTCAACACGTTCAAGATATGACACCTTTAATATGCCTACATAACTTAATTTGGACTTCGAAAACATAGTAAAAAATGCTTTGGAAGACAACTTTAAACATCCATAACTTTTGATGAACTTTGATAGATGAGCTAAAATTTAATGCATATGGTCTTGGCATAAAAATGAATAAACCTATTTGACCATTTATCTTGAAACTATAAAATTTGTGAGATATAGCCTTGCTAACATGCTCACTAGGCATTGTTTGTACTCCCTGAAAAATGGCTATGGAAAACCAACAAAATTTCACTGGGAAGACAACTTTAGATGTCCATAACTTTTGATGCACTTAGTGGATGAGTTGAAATTTGGCACATATTGTATTGTCACAAAGGTGAACAAACCCATTTGACCATTTATCTTGAAACTTTTACGTGTGTGAGATATGACACCCTTAATCTGTCTACTTGACTCAATTTGGACCTAGAAAACATAGTCAAAATGCTTTGGAGATTGAATTTATACATACATACATTATGATTAAATTTGATGTATGAGATAAAATTTAGTGAATATGATCCTGTTATAAAGGTGAACAAACCCATTTGACCATTTCTCTTTATTCATCCACATGTGTGAGATATGACTGCACCAATAAGCTCACTCAAATTTTCTATCATAAGACCAGAATGTCTACATGGACATAATGAGGAACCAACTGAAGACCATGCACTTTCATACTTACTCCAAAAATTAATAACACCCCATAGGGTGTCTGCAACATGCCCATGGTCTATAAATTGATAAATGACACTTTAAATATGGATTTAACTTGACTTTCTATATACCAAAGTCTAGTAAAATGTCAAATTAA
The DNA here is from genome assembly GCA_037957365.1 of Torreya grandis. Taxonomy (NCBI): domain Eukaryota; kingdom Viridiplantae; phylum Streptophyta; class Pinopsida; order Cupressales; family Taxaceae; genus Torreya; species Torreya grandis. The sequence continues at coordinate 1,038,874 of JARHVA010004894.1, read as the reverse complement.
GATTAAATCATGAAATTCAGACACAACTCATTCAAGAAAGGCCTCATCAACCTGTAATCTAAAACATGAAGAACAAATGCTTAAAAATTTGGACAAATTCAAACTAGAACCATGAACCAATAAGTCAGCTAGACCATGGTGTGGATGAGCTTCAAATGAAAAATAATGTGAAAACATGCTAGTGACACTCTAATCAAGTGAATTTTCAATTTTAAGGTAAAAATTTGCATAGTTTGACACATGAGTCCCTATTTTTCAAAAATAAAGGTATGCTAACCTCAACAAATGGTAAATTCTAGAGGAAACATTACAATATATTAGAATTTAGAGACTCTAGTTTAGACTAAAAATTAAGCTAATTATTTCATTTGATCAACCACCATCATTAAGATCATTTCATGGTTATAAAAAATATTATATATGCAAAATTAAGATCAAACATCAGAACTCAGTCATGATATATATGTACTTTGATTTCACTTATTGATTATTAAAGGATTTAGAGAACAACTTCCAAGTTTATGGCTTTAATCATTAACACTGACTTTTAACAAGTTTGAATATTCATTAAGAACCATGCCTTAGCTTAAAGATGATTTAGGCATTGCTCTACTACTAGCTAAGTGTCCATAGCCCTGATAAAGATGCCTTTGGATCCACTTAAGGCCGTACACCACTGATATCCAAGCGTCTATAGCCCTAGTGGAGATTACCATAATCACCTTTGCTTAAAAAGCTTTTGATTTTGTAATAAGATCTTATTTTTATAGAAAAATTTAGATCATTTTTTGGCCTTCCAGCAAAGGTTGGGAACTAGATTAGCCAAGTTTAGGGATTTGGTCAAGTGTTTAATTTTTAGACAATCATCCTTGACTATAAACTTTGTCCTAGAAAATTAAAAAAAATTTAAGTGCAAGCAAGACTGTGTTTTAGTAGTTTGATTTTTCATCCTACATATGCAATCCTTCTTAAAACTAAACTTAGATTAGAACAAGGTTTAAAATATCAAGAAATAATTAAGATATCCACCAATCTTTAATAGTTTCTCTAAACTATAACTCAATCTCACATTTCAAAAACCCATGATTAACCAATGTTGAGGAGTCATATCTACATTTCTAAACTATAAAGCTCTTATATAGTTAGATAAAACTTGAGCTGAGTGTTGTCTAAAAGGACTTATTTAGAAGCAAGTAACAAATCATAAAAGGTAAACAAGTATGTACAAATATTATATACAAATAAGAGACAATTATAAAATTTTAAAAAAAAATGCATAAAAGAAACTAATCTAAGCCCTATAATAACCTCATAGAATACTTACCTCTAGGATCAAATGGAAAATTACTTAATCTACTACAAAAACATGAAACCTGAGTGTTTTTTGATGGTATCTTCCTATAGATAGGGGTGTTTAGATGCATAGGTCTTCTAGATGGTATGATATGGGATCCCATATCCATTCTCAATTACATGGATTGAAGATATGAGTCTAAAATCCAATCATCTTCCTCCCAAATCCTTCTACTTTGTAGCAAGAGTGCTAGTTTTATTTCATCCATAGATAGGTATTGTCTTATATCATCTTCACTCAATAATGGTATCTGAAATTGCATCCTTAGATTGATGTCTTCATTAGGTTATTTCTAAGGTAGAAGTGGACTACCAATCTTTGCACATAAATCTTCCAATTCATCCCAAAAGGTTTCTTCATCCTAATCAACTGAATGATGTTCATCTAGAATCTTGCCATTAGAAATATGTTAGTCCCATACCTCTATATTTTTTACGAAGTCATATGAGAATTCTTGGTCATTATGCTTATTTCATCTTTAGCTTCAATGAAGAAAGGTAGCTCTTTAGTCCCATCAAACTCCATCTTATCTTGGGTTTAGGTCTCCAAGATAATACTATCTTATTGGAACTCTAGATCATTGGTGAAATATTTAGATGATGTATTAATATGTTATTCTATCCCATCACCCACCATCTCAAGATCCTTGATTTTATTCAAGAAATCATGATATGATTGCTACTAATGATCATCTTCTTCAAGATTATTTTCCATTTTAGTAATGAATCTACATGGGCTATCTTTTTAGCTACCTTCTGAATAAATATTATCTTGTACTTAACCCATATCTATTTCTAGTAACTCTTATTAATCTTCATATTTAATGTTAAATAAAAAACCTTTGTCATGAAAACTTGTGATGTCCTTACAACATCAGATGTCCCTACAACAAAGTCTTTATTAGGCACAATTTTAGAGGTTTCAAAAATATTAAAATGATCAACCAAAATAATATCACAAAAACTTATTTGTATGTTTTCAGTTGATCTATTATTTATGCCATCATGAGAGCTACTTGGAGGCCTATCAAACCTTTGAGAATCATAGTTTTTATTAGAGCATTCCACTGTATTTCCTACTTATTTTTGTAACTAAAAAAAGTTAGTGCTCAATTTTTGGACCATTTTTAATATCAAGTAATTTGAATTTTTGTGTGAGTGAATTGGAGCATTATTACTAGTTATGGGTACTATAGTTCTATGATTTTATGGATGAAATCTATTTGTAGTGCTATTTAGGAACTCTAGGTGTTAGCCAAGATATGCATGACTCAAAGGAAAATGGTTCTAAATAGGTGTTAAAGTATGTATATTGGGAATGCCATTATAGATGGGCCAATTTGAATTGACATTAAGCATGGAATACACCATTTGATCCTAAGGCTACATTTGATCAATAATGATCATGACTTCAGAGTAGGTCTAGGTCAATGTGTTTATAATTAGAAGAGATCTTTTTAGGAACATGAAGTTCATGGGATCCAAAATGTCCTTATAAATTTCTAAGGCTAAATCCTCATTGGGTCTATAAGGGGCTATGGTTCTATTAAACCTCTTTGGGAACCTAGTGTTGAAGGCTCTGATGATCTCATTAGCGTCTCTTTTAATTGTGGTGAACAGTTGATACAAGACACACAAACTAATGATTTTACCAAATTGATCAATGAAAACATTGTGAGAATCATCCCAACTAGTAATTTAGTCTTCAATAAGATTGAGAAACCATTCATATACAACATATTTGAAAGTAAAAGGAAATAGTCTACATGCTACATCTTCATGAGTCACATTCAATAATCTTAATGTATCCTTGAAACTTCTAACATGTTCTTCAAATGTGACAATATTAGGACTAAAAGTGGGTAGATATCTTTCAAAACTTTGAGGAAGGTCATGCACTATACCTAGGATGTTAATTGAAGAACCACTTAGCTAAGCCATACCTTGAATACATGAGTATCCTAAACTAATGAAGTAGATTGGTAGCCTAAGGATTTTTTCTCACCTTAATCTCACTTTTACAATTCCATCATAAGGACTTTGAATCCTATTTGAAATATGATGTGTCAAATCAATCTTTGCAAAGAATATTTATCATATTTGCACATTAAGCAAACTTTTCAAAGATTCATATAAAGAATAATAAAGGACAACACTCTTTAACTATGTTAGCTTAAAGAAGTGTTCAACTATGTAAGTATGAATGATATTTATTGTTCAAGTCCAAACAAACTCAAATTTTCAAATTATTTATGAATATTTTAATAAAACAACTATTAATAATCTCAAACTGGTTAGACTCATAGATCTAAAGCTATCTTTAGCATAACTAAGCATATGTATTCAAGGAATGTCAATCTTTGTCTATATAAACCAAAAAACTAGTCTAAAACCATGAAGATCACCAATCTTAACATAATTATGCTAAAAGAAACACAAATATGTAAATAATAGAATGATCTTTGATCAAAATACACAAAAATCAATGAATATCATATAAATTCACAAAGATTTGTTGAGATCCCTCCATTTAGTGCCAACGAAGCTCCTCTTGTAGATGCCTAAATGTGTATCATAGGTTCCTAGAGTATTAAGAAACACTTCTCATTTAATAATTCATATAATTTAGTGCATGGGTTATGGGTTTCAATAATGTTGTTACCTATTGGTGGAATAGAGATAGAATAGATGACTATTTAACAATATTTATATTAAGTAGTGGTTGGGAGCCACTATGGCCAAATAAAAAATTTATGTAGAATATGTAGTAACTATATAAAGAACATTTAATTATAATAAATAACTAAATTAATAATTAATTTAGGATGGATATTTACAATGATAAGCTAAACTAAGGTGATCTAGGTAAAAAAAGAAAAAAAAAGGGTAGGGTAGAGAGAAATATGTTGTTGGTCTTGTTTCAAACATTATGACAAAGTTCACAGATCATATAGACGTGCATTCAACTAATGTATGAAATGATTAAAATTAAGACCAAATCAAAACATACATCAAGCAAGATTCAAAGGAAGGTATGAAATGATGCAAATAAGAACTAGACTCACTTTAAATATTCACTCCTACAAGCAAACAACATTAGCTCAAATACAAAAGAAGTGAAACAAATAAAATAAGCCTAATAATTTTCAAATAATATAGTAGTGGCACAAATTAAAACCTCTACATCTAAGATGCACATATAGAATCCATAGGAACCATTTAAATTTAAAAGTAAAACTAGGCAACTGAGAAAGACACCATATAACACTTCCTATAAGCAAATAATAGACAATATTTGTAAAATTTCTTATTCATATTAACTGCTCTTAGTTTACAAAGTAATTTTATTCTAATAACTCCCACCTCTTTTTGATAAATGATAATGTTCCTTTTATATGATACAAGGCAACATACCAGTTAGTCATAAGATACAAATGTACAAGAGATAATGATAGCTGTCCTTTTTTACAAGGTCCTAGAATACATTTGCTTTCTTAAAGTAGACCGACCTATAGGAAAATATCCTAACAAACTTGCATATGCATTTACAAAATAATGTCCCACTTTAAAAATATTATAAAGCTTTAAAAAATTAAATATTATTAACTAACAAGTGGGCCCTATGCTAAAGAACTCTTTTATTGCTGCTAAAGAATACTCATGGTTATATCTACATTGAGTGACTATTTTTTACTTCAACCCAAACATTTATTAAATGTTGATTGAAAACCAATTAAAATTTTTATTTTCATTTAGCCATTGCATTAATGAAAATCACAGGCTGCATAGCTTTACCATCAGACTAATGGGATCCATAATTTAAAATCCATCAACTAGTTCTCAGAGCTTACAAATGACATCCACATAAACATCATTTGATATTTGTGCAAACATATTTGATGTCCCACGTACTGTTAAATTTAAGCTCATATGAATTTTTGTCTAGTTTTAAATTTTACGTCTACGCGAACGTCATTTGACATTTGTGAGAACGTATTTGATGTCTTATAGACCATCAAATTTAAGATTATATGAATTTTTGATTGGGATTAAATTTGACATCTGTACGAACATCATTTGACTCCCATAGACTGTCAGGGTAAAAATGACTATGGAAAAACATCAAAATTTTCTTTAGAGGGAAATTTTACATGCTTGTATCTTTTTATGCATTTTGTTGCATAAGCTAAAACTTAGTGCATATGGTCCTAACACAAAGTTAAACAAACCATTTGGTAATTTCTCTTGAATCAACAATGCTTTTGAGATATAGCCTTGTCAACATGCTCACTAGGATTTGCTTACACTCCCTAAAAAATGGTCAAGTATGGAAAAAAAAGTGAAAAATGCTTTAGAGGCCAACTTGCAATCCTTATATATTTTGGTGTGTTTTGATGGATGATTTAAAACTTGGTGCATATGGTCTTGGTACAAAGGTGAACAAACACTTTTTATTGTTTCTCTTGAAACTTTTATGCTTTTAATATATGACACTTCCAATATGCCTATTCAACTCAATTTGGACCCTGCAAAATTGGCTAAATTTAGAAAAATAGTAGAAAATGCTTTGGATGGAAACTTTGTATGCTTGTATCATTTTTTATGTTTTGTCATGTGAGTTTAGACTTATCGTATATGGTCTTGGCACAAAGGTGCACAAACTCATTTGACTGTTTCTCCTGAAACTATATCTATTACAAGAAATAGCCTTACCAACATGCTCACTAGACTCTTTTTGCTACCTAAAAAGTAGAAGTATGGAAAACTATGAAATTTGGCTAGGAGGCCAAATTTGGATCCCTAGAACTTTTGATGCACTTTTGTGGATGAGTTGAAATTTATCTCATATATTCTTGGCACAAAAGTGAACAAACCTATTTGACCATTTCTCTTGAAACTTTCATGCATGTGAGATATAGCACCTTAAATATGTATACTTAGCTCAATTTGGACCTAGAAAACATATTAAAAAATGCTTTGGAGGGTAACTTTGGATGTTCATAAATTTTGATACAGTTTGGCAGATGAGATTAAATTTGGTGCATATGGTATTGACACAAAGGTTAACAAACACATTTGATCATTTATCTTGAAACTACAACACTTGCAAGATATAGCCTTACCAACATGTTCACTAGGCTCTATTTTCACTTCCTAAAAAATGGCCAAGTATGGAAAAATATGAAATTTGGTTAGGAGGCCAACTTTGGATGTCAATAATTTTTGATAAACTTTGGCATATGAGCTAAAATTTGTTGCATATGGTCTTAACACAAATGTGAACAAACCTATTTGACCATTTCTCATAAAAATTATATGTGTATGAGATATATCACCTTCAATATGCCTACTTGGTTTAATTTGGATTTAGAAAACATAGTAAAAAATGCTTTAGAGGGAAACTTTGGATGTCCATAACTTTTAATGCACTTTGATGGATAAACTTAAATTTATGGCATATGGTCTTGGCATAATGGTGAATAAATCCATTTGACCATTTATCTTGAAACTATAACTCTTATGAGATGTATCCCTACTAACATGTTCACTAGGCTCTATTTACACTCCCTGAAAAATGGCTATGGAAAAGCAATGAAATTTGGCTAGGAGGCCAACTTTGGACGTCCATAACTTTTGTCGCACTTTGGTGGATGAGCTGAAATTTGGTGTATATGGTCTTGGAATAGAGGTTAAAAAACTTATTTGACCATTTCTCCTAAAAAATTTTCACATATGACATATGACACCTTCAATATGCCTACTTGGCTTAATTTGGACCTGAAAACACAGTAAAAAATGCTTTGGAGGGTAAATTTGGACATCTATAAATGTTAATGTGATTTGATAAATGAGATAAAATTTTGTAAATATGGTTTAGGCATAAATTTGAACAAACCCATTTAACCATTTCTCCTAAAAAAATTTCACGTGCAAGATATATTACCTTTAATATGCCTACTTGGCTTAATTTGAATCTAGAAAACACAGGCAAAAATGCTTTGGAGGGCAACTTTGGACATCCATAAATTTTGATGCAATTTTTTATATGAGATAAAGTTTGGCACATATAATTTTGGCACAAAGGTGAAAAAACTAATTTGATCATTTCTCTTGATTCATCCACACATGTGAGATATGACTACACCAATTGCTCACTCAGATTTTTTGCCATTAAACCAAAATATCTAGATGGACACAATGAGGAACTAGTTAAATACCATGCACTTCCATACTTACTACAAGAATTATTAAAAACCCATAGGGTCTTTGTAGCATGTTTATGGTCTTTATAAATTGATAAGTGACACTTTAATCATAGATTTAAGTTGACTTTCTATAGACCAAAGGCTAGTAAAATGCCAAATTAGGATTAAATCATGAAATTTATACACAACTCATTTAATAAATACCTCATCAAACATGTAACCTAAATCATCAAGAATAAATTCTAACAAACTTAGACAAGGTCAAACTAGAACCATGAACTAATAAGTCAGCTAGACCATGGTGTGGATGAGCTTCAAATAAAAAATAATATGTAAACATGCTAGTGTCACTCTGATCAAATAAATATTCAATTTTAGAGTAAAAATTTGTATAATTTGACACATGGGTCCCCATTTTTAAAAAATGGGGGTATGTTGACCTCAACATGATAGTGTTTAGAGACTTCTAAAAGAAACCTATTTTTTTAATTGCCCTTACAAGTTTGTGGTGAACTATTTACTTAAGTATGCAAAAAGCCCATTATGGATACAGATTCAAAATGATAACTAGAACTCACCTTTTTAGTGTTTTTGTACCCTTTTTTGTCCCTAATGTACTTTGATCCTCAAATCTAAATATATCCAAATCAAGTTAACTAAGCAATCTAAACAAAATAAGTAACACCCAAACTATCAATTCATGGAGATACAGTCAGATTATGAAGACAGATAAGAATGAGATAAATCAAGAGACCTATCATAATATAATTTATATGATAAAATTATAATGTAACCAACTGAATGAGATACATAATAAAATCAACTAAATCAACTCACTCATATTTATACCTGATATAATGTAGAGAAAAATAACATTACACAACATAGTAGAGATTTAACATATATGAGTAATTCACATCTCATAATGAAATCAAATCAATAATACTTAGTTGTAACCAAAACCTAATGTAATATAATTTATTTTCATTCAAATAACTTGTTGTGGTGTGTGCACAGGTTTGGTGGAGATCTCTCTCTACCCCCATTATTAGTATCTTCACCCCACATTCTGTTGATAAACTCCCTTTGAACTACCTATGAGGGAGAGATAGTATTTCATCCACCTCATCAAACAAATTGGTACTTAGTATAAAATCAAAACAACCATCATCATATGACCATAATAAATTTTTGCATGCAAGTAATATGAAAAAATCATGATCATAAAGCATAATAAAATAGACACAATAGTTATTTATCTAGATACTGATCATGAAACAAGTAATATAAATTTCAATCAAACAACATATACAAGTCCAACTCATAAATAAATATCAGCACTACCAATCATTAGTCTCATAATCCATCATTTAATGGTTTAACAATTTATTTGAGGAAGCTGGATGTGACATCAATCCCCTTAAAACAGGTCATCATCTCGATGACACTTATTTCAAAAATAGTTTTGAAATAAAAACAAAGTTCAAAAAAATATAAATGATGTTTAACAAAAGTATTATTTGAATAGATGAAGAACGTACCTCAAGGATTAATGATAGTCCTCCCATGTAGCACTATTCTTTGAATATTGGTCCCATTATACCTTACACTATGATACTTCTTTATTACATAAACTAAGATTTTGAGTATCAATTATGTTGATTGGTTCTATTGTGACCGCCCTTGGATCCTGAACCTATAATGCATTCTAATCCAAAACATGTGCAAGATCAACAATATACTTCTTAAGATATGAAACATGAAAAACATTATGTTTTTTTTCTAGAGCTGATGGTAATGGAAGTCTATGCACTACATGATTTATCACTTATAGAATTTCAAAGGGTCCTAATACTAATTCCATTATTGTTTCAATATTATGAAGAATGTTTTTTCATATATTTTGGACTATTTGATATGGATTGAGAAATCTTATTTGAAAAAAATCACTAAAAATGTGATTATTCAAGTTTCATAGAGGAACTTCAAAACAGTGATATAAATATCACCTATTATATTATTGTTTCATACAATATATTTTAAGAACTAATAAGATCTAGGCTATAGATTTTTATTATTTATGATAGATTGGATTTAATATATGATGATCCTACAAGATTTTTTACTGACAACTTTGAGTGGATAACTAGAATGAGACCAAGAGGAGTCTAATACTTCATTAACAATCATTTCATGATTCAAATACCTTTGTTTATACTAAAATCAATTTCCTTATATCTAGTAAATTAGATGAATTTTACCAAATTTTAAAACTTTCTTGCACTCTTTTGGGGTTTAACTTGTAGATAAAATTTGTCTTCAATTAAGAATTATCTTTGCTATTATTTTTAGGTCATATTAAATTTTATAATTATTATTGGCTTAAAATAATATCTTCCTTATTAATTTCACTTGATTTTCCATTTATGTAAGCTTATTAGGTCCAAATACCACTCTATCTTCCAGTTTGTCCCACCTAATTGGTGTTCTACACCATCTAACATATAATTCATATAAAAGAGACATTTTAATAGTTGATTGGTATGATTTATAATTAAAATAAATAAATGGTAGGTATTATTACCATTTTTATTTTTTTATATGATATACATTCTCAAAATATTCTCCAAGATCTAATTTATCCTCTCTGTTTGTCCATTTATTTCTAGATGGTACGTTCTAATGAAATTGAATTGAGCTCCCAAAGCTAAACTTAAAGCTTGTTAAAACATGGAATTAATATAGTGTCCCTATATAAAATTATATTTTTATAAAACCCATGAAACCTATAAATTTCTTTCACAAATCTCTTGAAAAGCATTGGTGCATCATCTATCAAATTAATAGGAAGTAATGATCTACTTTGTTTAGTTTATCCACAACTACCATAATCATGTCATGATGCTTCATGGACATAGGTAAACCTTAGATAAAATACATAATAATAAATTTCCACTTCTATTTAGGTATGGAATGTGGGTACAAAAAACTAATAGGATGCACTTGTTCAGCCTTGACTCACTCATACTCTAAGAATCTAGATATAAAATTAGTTGTATCATTTTTAATTCTTTTACAAAAATATAATGGTTTTAAATATACTATAAACTTTTTTAATCCAAGATGCCTTAAATATGGAACATTGTGCAATTATTTTAGTAGAATATTCCTCAAATTTTCTTTATCAAACACATATATTCTACCATTGTATCTTAAAACCCCATCATTCTCAAAATGAAAAACCTTAGTATCTATGATCTTTATAGTTTTTAGCCAAAGATTTCTTAACCTTCTTGTAGAGCTCATCTCTAGATGAGAACTTTACCATTTGATTTTGAAAGGTACTCTTTATTGTAGCCAATATTATAATGTATCTTCTACAACTAAGTGAATCTAAAACTCTATTCTCTTTTCCATTAATGTAGTTGATATAAAACTCATATTCTAATATAAAATATAATCATTTCCTCTAAAGATCATTGAGGTTAGGTTGGGTGAATATATGCTTAAGAAATAAGTTATTAGTCTTAAGCTCAAAAGGCTTACCCAAAAAATAATGCCTCCAAACTTGCAAGGCATGAACACTAATAGCAAGTTTGAGGTCACGAGGAGTATAATTTTCCTCATAAAGTTTCAATTTATATATTCATAATCCATAAATTAAATATAATGCATCAAAAATCCCACTAAACCATCTCTCAAAGCATCCATTATCACTAAAAATGACCATTTAGATCATGAATTCATAACACTGGTGCAAAAATAAGCCTTTATTTTAGAACTTGAAAGGCTTAATCACACATAATTGATTACATAAAATATTTCTCTTTCTAGTGAAGAGAGGTGATTGGGTTACCTATCTTGGTGAAATTTGGTACAAACATTTTATAGTACCCTACTAATCTCATGAAGATACACACCTCAAACATATTTTTAGGCATTAGAAAATATATAATGGCCCTAATATTCATTAGATCTATTGAAATTCCCTCTATGGAGATGATATGTCTTGATTACTATACTCTTATTTAAAAGAAAACACATTTGGACAACTTTCCATAAAGCTTATGCTTCAATAACTGATGCAAAACTAGTCATAAGTGCTCATTTTGTTCATCTTCATTCTTACAATAGATAAGAATGTCATCCAAAAACACTAACATAAACTAATTAAGATAATATCTAAACACATTATTCATGAGATTCATGAATATCATCGATGCATTCATTAATCCAGAATGAAGTACTGTGAACTCATAATTACCATAATGAGTCCTAAACATTGTTTTCAAAATATATTTCTCATAAATTCTCTATTGATGATATCCTACACAAATATCAATCTTCAAAAAGATCATCAATGTGAGGTAAAAGATACATGTTCTTGATTGTTGATTTTTTAGTCATGTGGTATTGATGCATAGGTTAAGGGTTATATCCTTCTTCTTGACAAACACTATAGATGCACCCCATAGAAAAACACATGGTTAAATCAAACCCTTGACCAACATCTCTTGAAGTTATGACTTCAACTCAACTATCTTAGTTATTTTCATTCTATAGGGTGCCTTATATTATGGTTCTCACCCTATAATGATATTAATGGTTAAATCAAAATCCCTTTTTGGAGGTATCCCTAGTATATATTTTGGAAAAACATCCTAAAATTATTTAAATAAAGGGTAATCTTCCATGGTGGGTTCCTTAGCTTCAAAAATTTCATCCATTTTGACTAAGAATGTTTGACATCCTTTAAACTAAGTCTTCTTTAATTGAATGGTGGAAATTTTCTTGAGATTTAACTCCCTATGATTTCCTTGGATTCTTGTTTGGTTTCCAAAATCTTCCAAACATTCAACCTTTTGAAGGAAATAGTCAAATCTGGATTTATGCCTAGAGAGCCAATTCACTCCTAGGATCACATCAGATGACCCTAGTGATGCCTCTTAAAGATCAAAAACCATGGTCAATTCTATAAATTTGATCTCAACCTCTATGATACATCTATCAATCTTAACCTTGGACTCATTCCCATATTGTATTGACCATCCATTTTCCATAAAACCAACTTTTCTAAATAATTTACTTAGTATTATAAGAGAAACAAAGCATTTAGTAGCTCATGTATTAATCAAAATAGTAATTGGATGCCCAAATAAAGTACCTAATGTTTTGATGATAAAGGTTTGGAATTCATCTTTTTGGTTATCCACTAATATTTAAATACATTTTTGAAAGGTTATTTGTTGTGAAAAATAGGTTGTATTCTTGTTCTTTCCATCTGTATTACACTGAGGATAATATTCGGCATAATGGTATCCTCCACAAGTGAAACATCCACCTAGTGGCTCCTTCTTCTCACCCTAATTTTCATCCTTGAACCCTTATCTAAAATTACCTCTTGATTTATCTCTTGATTTATTATTCCTAGAAGCATTACCAAATCTTACATCTTGACTATTTAACTGATTGTTGGAATTACCATTTTGTTTCTAGTTCTAATTCTTCAAGGGTATCTTAAAACTACCAAAATTTTTGTTAAAATTTTGTTTGGACTCTGTCAATGATTTCAAATTCTAATCTTGTTTTACTACCATTTAAAATATAATATCAATGGTGGATGTTCTATGTATATCTACTTCATACCAATTTGGCATTTTAAGCCCATTATGAATTCCCTGATTTGAAAATGATCATCCTTATGATAATGCAAAACATACTTTAAGATCTTTATAAACTACTCTAAGTATTTGTTCAATGACAAATCTCCTTGCCTCAAGTTATATAATTATATAAATTTTTATTCAAAATAGAGCTGAGGTAACCATCAATATCTTAAAAGATTCATAAACCTCTCCCATGTGGTAGTTGTAGAATCAAGGTTCATCTCAAGATTCTTGTTTCTCTACCAACTTGATTCTTTACCAACCAATTGGTAATATCCCCACACAACACTATTCATCTTAGAATAGTTATGAATCTCAAAATAATTTTACATATTTATTTATAATATTTAGCTCCATCACCCAAAACTATTCCATCAAACATGGGTGGATTAACTTTCTTTATGTCACATGCGAGCTCTACAACTACTTGAGCTCTAGCCACTTGATGATTTTTCTCATGCCCCTGATCCTGATGCACTTCCTAATATTCAATTTATTCCTATGTAAATTCATGTTCATATAATTCTTTATGTCCATGGAATTCTTGTTTAAGATAAAATATTCTATCTCTAGTCTCGTTCATGATAGTGAGAATTTGATCGAGTTTCATAGTTTGTTTTGTTACTAGCTGATTAGGATCAACTTTAGGGTTTACATTAGAGGGTCCCAATAAACATGATTTATCTCTTTATATTATTCTCACTAAACTTAGGAAAATATAATTACATTATTATACTTATTAGGCTTTAAATCTAAACTTAAGCTCTAATACCATAATGTTATACCCCACTAGGTTAACCAACAATTACATATTTTGTTTAAAAACACATGTAATAAATTATAAATTCATTTACAGTAATATGATAAATTTAATTCTTGACTATTAAATTAATCTAAAGCAATAAATTCTATAACAAAATTTAACCCACTAGTTATAATCTAATCCATCTAGTGTTTAAACAAAATATCAAACTACTAGTTGTATAACTTTTAATCAAGCATGGTAAATGAATAAATTACAAAAAATTCTCATAACATCCATAAATAAACCATGAATAATATTAAGGATACTGATTTTTATAATTTAATAATAATTTATATATTACACCACCATTATTGTGTTGAATATGCATCAAAGAATAAGGTAAAATATAGTAAAATGTCAATTATACAACACAATGATTATAACAATACAAATAAGCTACTCAAACAAATCCATGATCCATAATATAACTAGAGTATAATCCCAAATGATTGAATCAATTAACAAAGGGAGAGTATCCTCTGAGTGATTTATCTTCAACTATATACCAATGGTCTCTTTCACACCTCCCCACTAGGAGTGGTGCTACCCTTCATTGAAAGGAAGATAAGAATAATGAAAACAAGAAGAGATTAATCAAAACCCATGTGTCTATTATAAATATTACATGAAATAATCATAAATAATATGTAATCCAATCCTATACCTAAATTATATAATAAACTAGATGTAAACTAAAAGTATAGTGAAATGACAATGTCTCAACTATGACATTTCTTTGGCTAAAGTTTTCATTATAGAATTAAAATTTAAGAATTTGAGTCATTTCACTCACACAAAAATATTTTCTATTGAATTAAGACTTATATATGATATCAATGGAAAAGTATATGAGTTACACATTGGCATACTCATACACATATTGTAGACACTTAATTTTGGCAAATTTCATGCCTTAACTTGGATTTAGTTCAATTTCTAACAAATTACACAATTTAAACCTCTAAATCATCTAAATTTCTCAAATTCACATGTATAAGGGATTTAATTGCCCAAATATTTGATAAAGCTAGTTTATTTTGTGTATTACCTTATATGCATAATAACCTAGTTTGGTTTCAATCGTAGTCAAATTATGGCGTAATAATTTGACACTTTAGGAATATAAAGCTATTAATTCATAACATTTAAAATAATTTACAAAATTCAAAAATCACTAAGCAAAACTAATTACATTATAAATCTTACTTAACTTTCCTAAACAAAATTTTCAATCAAATTAGTGAATTTTATTTATTAAAAGAAGAAATTTTTAGACAAATATGAATTAAAATGTAAAGGGAGCTAATGAAGTTATTTATTATTTCTTAAATATTCCAAAACTATTAGTCACAATCTCACAAATATCTAAAGTGAGTTGTCATGCCTAAAAAATACTTGAAACTAAGGTTTCAAAATTTCATGAGTGCTTTGACCCAACCCAAGGTTAGCTTGACTCAACCTAGGTTATTTTACACTCAACTAGATTTATAATTTAACCTAATCTCCCTAGGATTAGAGTTAGTTCTTAGAGCTATAAATACCAATTCCCACACCATATGCCAATAAGGTTTTATGTGTAAGTTTATTATATAGGAATACCTTTAAAAATCCATTGATATCAGTGTTATAATGCACATTTTTATGCAAATATTCACATCAAACAAATCCAATAGCAAAGAAAACCTATAAGTGAACATTGGAGAAGTGATACCACCATGGAGAAGCATTGCTATAAGACTCTAATTATCATAGACTAGGCACAAACATCCTTATGACAATAAGTAAGCATCAACTTTGGTAAAGGAGTTAGATTATTTGTGTTGTTTTTATCTCTATTTTATGATCTTATTTTTTACATTATGCTCCCCCTATTTCTTAGGTAATAGTGTTTAGTTATAGTGTTTTGTTATGCTTGAGTTTTTATCATTTGGACTAACAAAGAAATAAACATCATTTATGTGCTCTTAGAACTCCTAAGATACATAATGACACACCCAGTGGGACCGTGCATCCCATATGGCCAAGGAGAATGATAAGTTAGATTTAATTTTTCTGACAAATGCATTTAATTATTTAAGTTTAGATTTTTAGCCTTGAAATTAATGTCATTCTAATTTTTATGTAATCGATGACTTCACCCTATGTAATGGCATCTTCATCAGTCCCATGTTTTTTTTGTAATATTTATTTGTGTAGAAATAATCAATTTGAAATAGTGGCTTTGAATTGTTAAACAATGATTTTTTTACATATTTGGTAGCTTTGACCCTACTAAATAGTGGCTTCACTAGGTAAAATTACACTAGGTTTCAACAACTTCACCTATTTTCCTACTATAGTCAGTGGCTCCACCTAATCAAAATGGTGGATTATCCCTATTTAATGATAGATTCACCAAAGTTATCTCTATCTATCTACATTTTTAGGAAAATAGTGGCTTTGCCTTGTGTAATAGTAGCTTCACTTTGTGTTTTCTAAAAACCCAAGAACTCAAAATGGAATGTTATTTACTCATTTTTTTTTGGCCTAGAGACAAGAAAACCCCCTAACATTATTTTTAGGATCTACAATGGAGAGAGAAAGTCTTAGAAACTTTTATATCTCACATAAACTTTTGTTTGGTGCTTAAAATCAACCTAATCACTCTTATCTTTAGTCTTAAAAAGCTTTTTTTACAAGGGGAAACAAGGACAAGGGGAAAAATTTTCAATCACCTTTTGAGTTGGTGATATTAAAAATAACATACATTTTGATTAGAGATCTTAAGAGATTTTTCACTCTATGTTTATTTTTTTTATTAGCTAATTTCAAAGTTCATTAGACTAGTTTCTTAGTTTATGGAAAATTAGAAACTATTGTGTGTATGCTCTCCCCCATCCCCTATAGGTAACTTGGGTGACCAAAAATTGTGTATGATATACCTTTTTTGTTTGGTCTTGTTGAAAAGAATATTGTGTATGATATCCCTAAGATTTGAATGATTTCAATGACCAAAAAATTACCTCTAAATTCTTTCTATTTTATTTTCTTGCATTTGGATTATCGGTGGGAGCTCATTTCTTCCTCAGAAGTTCTCTTAGGTGGATTGACTTGGGGTTTCATCTCTCAACATCATACCAACCCCACTCTATGATGGGTATATAAATTTGGCACATAATAATGGGATTACTAGGGGGATGAATATATAACCTCTCTAATCATAATGAAAACCTAGGTCAAGTCTTGCTAAACATTAAACTCTACTAAGTAGAACATGGCTGGGGTCACTATTGAAAGGAATAGACCTTTACATAGTAAGTTAACAGGTATGAACCCAATGGAAATAATTTTTCCCTTGTGTTATCCACACTTGAGACCATTTAGTGCATTCAAAACTTATATATTTTAGTCAATCCCACTTGTTGTTGAATTTAATACCAAATATCATGTGATCCACACTCTAAGTTCATGCCATGTACCAATTCTTGAGAGATAGAGGGTGTGTAAAAACTCTATCTACACCTATACTTTAATTTTTGGATTAAAACTTACTTCCTTATAAGCATTGATATATCGATGGAAACTTTTTTAGAATCTACACACACCCATGTTATTTTTAAGGATAGGATGAGCCATTAGTGTTATTTCTATTATCTTTGATTTACATGTGTGTTTTAGACTAAAATTGTTTATTTGTATTGTCAAGTCAAAACAAGTCCAAAGTGGTCATGTTATTTTCACACCACTTTAGACTAAAAGGTGTTACTCTATCCATTTTATGTCAAATTTTTTTTCTTTATATATCTATTCAAAAATCATTTATGTGTCATTTTTTAAAATAGAGTGTTATTGCACTACCCCATTTGTCTCAAATATTTTCCTTAGATCTATTAGTCCAAAACCATTGTCATGCCATTTGTTTGAAGGAGTATTTTTAAACTACCTAAATAATTTCAAAACACTAGTCACTTTTCAAACTAAGTTTAAAAACCATTATTATACCTCTATTATTTCAAACACATGGTTATGTGACTAGTTTTTGTCTAGCTCTTTTGCCTTAGAACATTCAAGTATTTTTATATTAAATTTGAAAATCAGCATTTCAAAGTGAAAGTATTAAACTAATTAGGTTTATAGCAAATCCTCATCTAATTTGAGCTTATTCTATCTACATTTTTTGTTTAGATTATGTTACTTGGACTGATTTCCTATTTGATCCAAAGATCCCTTTCCTAGACCTAATAGTTGTTTTTCATCTTGTGCCTTGTTTGAGATTCCTTTGAGCCAAGTTATTACCACATGCCTTGTTTGAAGTTTGTTGTAACAAGTTCTAAATATCCTAGTTCCATCATTAAAATAGTCTCTTGTGAATCAAATATCAAGTCTTAATGAGCTAATTACTGAGTCTCATCCAAGCTAATTACCTTAGTTTAATTTGTTTTTGAATTCTTTGTTTTCAAGTCTAGCCTTATTTTTCACATTAAATGATTATAACTACCTTTGAGAAAATCACTTTTATACTTTGATCATATTTAAAAAAAAATCTACCTTATCTAGATACTTTACTTCACTAATTATTATGAACATAGGATTACAATAGGGGGAGATTAGTATGGGGTTGGTGAATGAAACCAAATCCAAACAAAGAAGACACTAAGCTAATACCCTAAGCCTATCTCAAGGGGAGAGAATATTAACAAAACCAAATGAGAAACACAAATAGAATGCAAAGAAAAATAAATCCTTCACCTTCCTTGGATGCTCCAAATATCTTGCTAAAGTGGCTTGCTTATAGTATGCTTAATGAGTCTTCATCAAAGGAGGCTTGGTTATCTCCTCTTCTCCTTGGCACCTTTGTGATGTCTTTGTATTTATCTTGGATCAACAAATTAACATTATAAAAGTAATAGCAATGGCTTTTGGAATTATTTGTGTATTATAACTTTGTATTATCTAAGCTTCAAATTCAATAGGCAAGGCCTCATATTTATAAATTTTGCAAAATGGTCAGAATGAACCTAAAACATCCATCTCAAGATGAAGATGTGTGGCTAAGAATCCATTCAATTTTTGAGGAAAAAATAATACATTCCCTCATAAATATTTGGGATAGAGAGGCAATAAAGAATCATATAGGGTATTAATAAGGCATGGGGTGGCTTGAAGAGATATTTTATGCATTTATGACCTAGGGATGTCTTCCTACGAAATGATGTCATTTGATGATGAAAATATTCAATATTAATTTCTAAAAAAAATTATTCAAAAAATATCCAAGAAATTTTTAATTAGGCTCATGATTTGAGTTAATTAGCTTTAAGTATGATTAGTCATTTTGGTGTAAATTTTGGCCGTTTCATACACAAATTAATCACATTAGTCAAAATGTCTCATTATTGGCTTAAAATTTGATTGGATTAGAATTAGGATGTGATGTTAGATGCATTAGATTTTTTATGCCATTTAGGATGTTTCCAATGCAAAATAACAAAGGAACTTGTCTCATATAAGAAATTTGATAGAAAAGAGCAATCTAGAGTACTTAGGTGCAAAAATGTCATTTTGATTCGAAATGATTTGATCAAAGTTAGTTGCTTCATAAATTGCATTACCCCACTTAATGATATTGTGGCCAAAATCAGCACTTGAATATATCAATTTCAACTCATTTAATGTGTTTTAGTGTTTTTAAGCTAAATTGTGCACTTTGGCATACATTGGTCAAAAGCTTGGTTGGAGGTCATTGGTGGCCAATTGTAGGTGTCTACAGTTTACTGCTATTTGGAAAGGCATTACAAGCTATAAGAAAAGTAACATATTCTCAAACATTGAAAAGGTCTTACATGCCTTATAAATTTAATGGCAATAGATTAATTTTATGCTGCCCCCTCGAGGGAATGGCTACCACAAGTAGGTTAGTAAATCATCCCTCAAAAAAAAAAAGTGAAATGAGGGGACCAAAGGAAGGAAGATGGTGGGGTGAGAACATAATTATTTGGAAATATTATTCCAAAATCACTGAGAATGCAAATGGGATGGTGTATCATAGTTTGCCTAAAGGCAATTATAAACATTATACCCTAATAGTGGAAATGTGGTATGATAACTCAATGACTTGCCCAAAGGTAGTTATAATCATTAAGAAGATGGAGCTACCCTAGTTAGGATAGACAAATAAGATAAAAACATGCCCCTATTTAGGAAAAAGTAAGTAAATTTGGTGAGAACACAATGATTTGCCCAAAGGTGGTTATAATCTTTGAGAAATATAGGTGGGATAGTGTAAAATGATTTTCCCATAGGTGGTTATAATCATTGGACCCCAATTGTGGAAAATATGATTGATTCACTGATGATGCTGGTAACTTAACATAGAGGTTAATGATGAATTGGAAAAACCTACTAGTAGGAAGATGCTCATTTGAACTATTAAAGGTTGAAATTCTCTCATGGTTAATTACTCTATTTGTGATATGATTGGGATGCTGATATTGAGGAGATGTTGATACCACCCTTACTGGGTAGACTTCATTAATTTGATTTTTGATGTAGCACTTGATAGTAGGCATCATGATAAAACACCATGAAGACTGGGCCAAAATATGCATAAGGATTGACTCTTGAGATCCAATACTCAATAGAAAATAATGCACTAATGATAAAAACCACGATGAAAATGTAAACATATGAAAATGGATGGATTCAAGTATAAATACATAAGGAATCACCCAATGAATGAACATAGACCCAATCAAGGCAATAGTTCTAAAAGCAAATAAATAAACACATAAACAAAAAACAAAATAAGCAAAGAAATAAATAATAGTTAGTCCTAATGTTACTAGAAACAACATGAAAAACATTACCCTTGGAAAAATAGGAAACAACTTATAAAACACACATGATGTGGGGGAATAGAATAAAATGAATGGGGTGGCCCAACTATCTCTATATGCATTAGATAAGTAGATGCTTTGTACATAGTTCCATGGAAATAATATCTAACAAAAACCTCATGCCAAATGTAGATATCCCAAAGAATGGGGGAAAAATGATAACTAATGAAAATAAACATAATGGATGTGAAATAATAATAGGAATGGTCTTACAAAATGGGAAGTGCATGGGAGAAAATGCCAAAAAGGATGCGAAAACTAAGTGACAAGTGATTTGACTATAACGTAGTAAGGGTTCCCAGAATCCTTAAGGCAAATAAGTGGTCAATGTTTTTGGTTTTTTTTAATGGTTTTACAAATGTTTTTAGAGTATCTCAACTTGATCGAGAATGATGAGACACTAGATGGTTTAAGCTTGTAAAATTTTGAGAGCATTACTTAAATTTCTCATAAAATGGTGAGAGCGTGGATTAGGTTGCCTACAAAATAGTGAGTGTGGCTTAGGTTGTTTATAAAATGATGAAAGCATGGTTTAGGTTGCTCACAAAATAGAGAGATCATGGCTTAGGGTGACTGAGTTGACCTCAACAAGTATCAAGCACTACCTACATAGTCCCAAATTAGGACGTCAAGTCACTATAGTTTCACCTTATAGTGGAGAAATCTGACTAATATAGTAGCCAATTCAAACAAAATAAGCATAGTTGGTATGATGACATAATATGACATAGAGAATCACTAGATGGTATGGTTAAGGAATAATAAACAAGTGTTACCTCTAGTTTTCCCATAGGTGATTATAACTAGGATACAATGGCATAGGTCACTGAGACTAATTTTCCCATAGATAGTTATAATTAGGATCAATATAATGAGAGAGAATGAAACAAGAAATGAAGGATGCAACTGCCAAACGTCTATTTTGTTACTCCAAAATACTACCTCTATTTAAAATGTGTGAAACAAGTACTAAAACTAAATCTAAATCCTCTTTCTAAAATTGGTGAGAACTAAATGAAATGGAACCAAGGTCATAAGACTAGGTAAGGAGGGAGAGATGAAATCGGTTTATGGGGAAGGTATGATAAAATAGACATGTGATATGAAAAGTGATAGGTTGATAGGATGATAAGATGATAAAATGGTATTATTATCAGGAAGATTTGATAAAATGATACAACTTGAAATGGTCCTTATAGACAATACACTAAGTCCTTCAAGTATAGTATTACTTGAGGTAGATAATGTTCATCAGTTCATCAAGTTTATGGCCATTTAGTGTGGCAAGCCTATATGCTCATGTCCCAAAGTTTGTTGTACTGATGAAAGGACCAACCTAGTTGGGTCAAAACTTACCTTTATCCTTACTTTTGGCCATGGTGTTCTTTTGGTTTTCTTTAAGGATAAAATCACCAATTTCAAATTCTCTATGTTTCATTTATCAATTATAGTGGCCTCAAATTTGATTCTAATAGGCTTGGATATTATTCACTGCTTCCATTCATTTCACATCAAGTAACTCTAGTTCTTGTAGGTGAGCTACTTGATAGCCATTATCATCTAGAACATGCTTAAAAGAGATGTATAAAGATTTCAACTTGACCTCAATGGGAAGGATGGCTTCTGTACCATAAACAAGTGAATATGGAGTGGTGCTTGTGGGTGTATGGTGATTGGTATAGTATGCCCAAAGGGCATAGAATATTTGAAGGTGCCAATTGTAATTGACATCATTGACAACATTTTTGAGAATGTTGAAAATGGTTTTATTTGATGCTTCAGCTTGTACATTACTTTGAGGGTAATATGTCATAGAAAAGTGTTGTGTGATGTTTTATTCAGTACATAGCTTGTCAACATGCTTATTTTTGAGTGATCCTATATTATAAGAGGGGATACTGTAGTAGTAAATGAGATGGTTGAAGATGAACTTGGAAATTTTCTTTCAAGTCATGTGAGGAGTATACCTTCAACCTACTTAGTCAAATATTCATTAGTAGTAAGGATATGTTTATGGCCATTAGATGAGGTGGGATTGATCTTCCCAATGAGGTTAAGGCCACATGTAGTAAATGGCTATGGTATCAACATTGGTTTCAGAGTCTTGGCTGGGGCATGAATAAAATTGGCATGCCATTGACATTTGTTTTACTTCTTTATATATGTAGTTACATCTACATCCATCGTGGGTCAATAATAACTAGTACATAAGAGATTTTTGGATAGGACATCCCCTCTAGTGTGGGCTTCACATACACCTTTATGAACTTCTCATTACACTAGTGTAGATTTTGTCGAGGTTAAACAATGAAGTATAGTTCTATCAAAACTATTATAGTAAAGGGTTGATCCAAGTAAGGTATAATGAGTGGTTTGTTGGATGAAGGCTTTGGATTATTTTTTGGATAGGTTAGGTGGTAAAAATTGGTCATGAAGGTATTTATAAAGGTCTGAGTATCAGATAGAATGAGGACCAATAATATCACAAATCATTGTGATGGTTGAAGGTTTATGAGTTGGTGCTAGCAAGTTCATGATAAAGAATTGATACTCTTTGGCTATGTCTATTTATCAAATCAAATATCTTATAGTAGTCATAATATCTACTATTCTATTACTTGCCCTTGGTATATGCCCAAACTAAATGTCAATAATTTTCCTTTTGAGATTATCAACCATTAGCTTATATAGAACCAAATTGTCATCTTTTGTCTAAAAATGGTTTGTAACCTGATTGATGATTAACTAAGAATCACCATAAGCCTTGAAATGAGATACATTTCATTATACCACTTGGTAAAGTATTGCAATAAGTGGTTCATATTTAGCCATGTTGTTGGTACAAGGAAAGTTGATCTTGAATGATTTAGGGATTAAATCCCCCTATGTTGTAATAAATAAAATGCCTACCCTTGATCCATGGGCTATGAATGATCCATCAAAATATAACTTCTAGTGCTTCTCCTCAAAAGGTGTGTCAATGATGGTCATTATGGATTCATCAAGAAATTAGAATGTGAGTGGCTTTGTATCAGTAAGGGGTGCTTCAAGAAGTTTATCTACAATAAATTTCCTCTTAATGGATTTTTGATTGATGCATTTGATGTAAAAATCACTTATAAGCATGATCCAATTAGCCATGTAGCCTTGTAAAGCTATTTTAGATAGTAGATACTTTAGTGGATCTAGTTTTGAAATAACTATGGTCTTATTATTTAACATGTAATGGCATAGTTTTTGAGCTACAAAGACCATGACTAAACATGTTTTTTAAGGGTGTATAATTATGTTCATATGCGACTAGTATATGACTCAAATAATATGCAACACGATCTTTTCCATTGTCATCATGCTGAGCCAAAAGTGCCCCAAGGGCATTGCCAATAAATGATAGATATAAGAATGGATTTCCTAGCATAAGAGTTAACAAAATAGGTGGATTTGCTAGATAGTCTTTTATTTGCTAAAAAATT
This sequence comes from Torreya grandis, assembly GCA_037957365.1. NCBI lineage: Eukaryota > Viridiplantae > Streptophyta > Pinopsida > Cupressales > Taxaceae > Torreya > Torreya grandis. Next base: position 1,014,496 of record JARHVA010004894.1, on the reverse strand, counting down.
GTTTGGTAGTGACCATCCCAGTGAAGTGTGACTCCTTTCTTTAGAAGATGTGTAAAAGGATGACATTTTTTAGCTAATTATGATATGAATCATCAGATAAACTAGATATTATCCTATAAATTGTAGATCTACTTCAAAATAGTTGATGGTTTCATCTCTATTATAGCTTGGACTTTGGCTAGATCAATTTCAATGCCTTGACGAGACATAATAAAGCCTAAAAATTTGGTTGATTAGACTCAAAAGACACACTTATTAGGATTAATTCTAACTTTGTACTCACATAATCTTTCAAATATTCTACATATCACTATTGGGTGATCAACCCTAGTCTTTGATTTGCTAATAATGTCCTCAACATAGTCTTCAATAATATCATGCATCAGATCATGAAATATGATGGTCATGGCTCTTTGGTAGGTGGCCCCTACATTCTTAAGACCAAATGGCATAAAATAATAAGAAAATGTTCCCCATGGAGTGGTGAATGCTATTTTATGTTGTTATTTTGGTGCTATTCTAAATTGGTTATATCCTAAAAAGTTGTCAATTAATGAAATAATTTTATAACCCACTATGGAGTTGATGATCATTTCAATATTTGCCAATGGAAAGTCATCCTTAAGTTAAGCTTTGTTTATATCATGGAAATTAGTATAGATTATGATTCCTTATGGCTTTTTGATAATTGGTATTGCATTATATATACACTTTGAGTAGTCAATGGATTGAATACATTCTACTTCTAAGAGTTTCTTCAAATCTTTCTTTAACAATACAACAATGTGAGGATGCATCTTATGCAACTTTTGTTTTACTAGTTTGGCATCAAGATCTATCACAAGATGGTGAAAAACCAAGGTAGGGTCCAAGCCTAACATGTCAGGATATGCCCATGCAAAAATATCTAAAAACTCCCTAAAAAGGGTTTTAAGGACTTTACACTCTTTGTCAGTAAGGGAAGCACCTAACTCGATCCACTTTGGGTAATTTGGGGACCTGATGTTAACCTTTGTCATGTCTTATTCTAGAAGGGTTGAACCATCTTCAAGGATAATGGGCAAAGATTTAAATTTTTTGGAAACATTAGAGTCCTCTGCTAGGATTGGATCTTCAAATTACCTTAGGCATGATGAATTAGAGTCCCCTAATGGAAGGTTTGGCCATGTAACAAAAATTATTAGAAACTCCTAAATGATTCGATCAATATATTTTTGTTCTTCAAGATTGAAACTAGACTCATAGACAAGTTCGTCATTAGTGGTCTCCTAAGCTATGGTTAAATAAGGTTGAACACACACATCTAATGGTGCCTAAAATAGGTTTTCACCACTAGACAAGCCTTTTTTTATTTACTTTTACCCTTGTTAGAAAGTGCATCAAAGAGTTTTTCACTTTAGGACCTCAATGTTTTAATTATTTTCTTTTGTCTAAGGATGTTTTCCCACTCTCCAAAATATGTTGTATGATCTAACTTGATTAAGAACCCTAGTTTATAGCCTTCCAATGGAACATTGTCTCTTAGGCTAATAAAATCATAGAAAGCCTCATCATTTTGAAATGAATCAATTGGTATGTTGGACTCTTATTGGTCTTAGTCTATCAGTTGGGGATAATACAATGGTAGTGGGTTGTGATGAATGACATGGATAAGGGTACAAATGGAATGGGTGTTAAATATGTTAGTTTTAGCTAGGCCATGATCAAACTCTACTTCATTTTTGGCATCTATCACTAGTCGATGGTGATGGAATGTAAGTAAGGTATATAGAGGCACCCCCAGATAGTTTGAATCCAAGTCCATAGGGTCCTTTGTATTTGGTCATGGAAATTAGCTCAAGTGTTCTCTATTGATTAGCTCTGAGTCCTCCTCCTTCATAGTTTTGATTCTTCATGATCCTATTAGAAATAGGATACTTTGATTTCTCATAACAATCAACTTGGTTCTCATTGTATAACCATGATTCATCCCCTTCAAGAGGGTCTAGTTCTAGGCTATATTTTGGTACAAATGTGCTAGGTGCTTTACCTTTGCTCTTTTGTTACCATTTTGGATGAAGTGGCTTATCTTTAGGTCTTCCAAAGTACTTTGGATTCTATGGATTATTAATAGGAAAGGTATCATGGGTCACATACTCTCCTAGGCCATTAGGTGAGATAGTAAAATGATTAGATATTTTAGGAGGTGAAATATGGGTAAGGGAATAAAGGGTATTAGGATTAATGTAGTTGTCCTCTAATGTATTAAGGATGATTGCTTTTACCTTATCCTAATTGTTCATTGGATTCATGCCAAAGTAATAGTTATAACTCTTAAACTCAGCCTTTAGGTGCTTGTAGTGCATGTATGGATGCAAATATCTTGGTATACAAACTTTCATCCCTAAATGTGAGAAATTGATACATTGGTGCAATGTTGATATGATGGCATAAATTTCATGTAACCAAGGTCTTCCCAAAAGCATATTTTATGAAAAATTGAGAATCTATCATGTAGAAAAGTGTATCATGGGTCAAGGCCCAAGGATAAATAGCAAATAAATGGTGCCTTATAATTATGTTTCCTCATTATCATAAGATTTAATGGTTATTATCTCTGCTTGAAGATCTACCATTTTGTACTCGAGAAGCTTCATAAGCTTAAGAGATATTATATTTAGACTTGATCCATTATCTATAATGGCATGTTTCACTTTATGCCACTTTGTGAAAAATTCAATGTATAATAGGTTATTATGTAGTAGACAAAGGGATGACATATCACTTTGGTTGAAAGTGACTTGTTGGGCTAGAGCTAGGTGTCCAACCAAAGCTTGAAATTTATCAGGGGATATGTCACTTGAAATAATTTATTAGCTCAAGAAGTCATTCAAAGTGTTTTTATAGATTGTTGATGTATGTAACAAATCCAAAATTTATATTTGTGTAGGCATCTTTTGTAATTTTGCCACAATGTCAAAAAATTTCTCATGGTCAATGTTAAATGGCTTATTTTGAGGTTGAACGGTTAGTTGGGTGATGGTAAAAATGGTATATGGTTTTGGGCCTGGTATGGTAATCTTTGATGTTTGAGTTTTTATTGCATAAATAGGATTGAATATAGTACCATGATTGCTAACAAATGATGGTGATGGTATGGGACTAGATAAGACAAGTCTCAGTTGTCAATGCATTTTTGCATGGTCATGGGGTAAGGATGAATTATTAGTATAAGGTCCAGAAGTAGGAATCCCTATTTTTTGGTTCACCTGTGTGTAGTCCCAGGTCAAAGAAGGATTACCAAAGTTATTGGATTGGTTTGGTATGGCTAGAAATGGTCTCATTTGATTAGAATTTGGTCTAGGATTAATGGAGATGGTATTATGCTACCTCTTATAATATGGAATACAACTCTATTGTAGTAATGTGTAACTCCATGGTAGGTTTGTTAGTTGTTACTGATCTAACCTTGGTTCTATCCATTATTTTAACATTATTGGTTTTATTGGTTTTATTGGTTCGACCTTTGATTTTGACATTGTTAATTTTATTGTTGCACTAGATGGTGTTATTATTATTATTTTATTATTGTTGCTAGTTGTGATGTTGAGGAAAGGGATTTTGATAGATTTCAAGGGTCTAATTAAAAGTGGAATCACTATTATCCAATGTTATATCCCCATTCTCTAACATATTATGAATCAAATGTTTAATTTTCACACATCTTCACAAATTATGCCTATTGACCTAATGATATTCAAAGAATTCATTTTCATGGTACCAATCAAGATAAGGAATGCCTTGAGAATAATGTTTCACTATAGGCTAACTAATTAGATTAGTGGTAGTGAGCTTGTGAAACACATATTTAATAGGCTCTCTAAAGTCTCTAAAAATGCAATGATTAGGCACTATTCTCCTTAGATAAGGGACTTGTAATGGCAAAGGTGGTTGTGTCTATTTTGGGGGACTAGGATATTGTGTTTGTGGTGCATGCTACTACCACTGAAGAGGTTATGTGGTAGGAATTATATGAAAAGGTAGTGTCGGATGCAAAGATAATGTTTGCACCATTTATACATGATGTGACTTAGTTACTCCATTTCCCACAACATTCTTATTATGTTTAAATTATTTTGGTCTATCTTGGTTATTGTCCTATACTGGTTGTGATGTGTGTGCTTAGATTAGATGATGGTTTTAGCTATTTCCTAGATTTATACCTTGATTTTGATTTGACAAGATGAGCTTGATGATCCCTTTGTTACTGAGCACACACTTAATGAACAAACCTTTATCAAAGATCTCCTTAAAGGTATGTGTGCACTATAGTTATAGATTATAGGATATCTCACTATTTAAAATTTTAGTAAACATAATAGCTAAAATTTTATCTAGTAAACTATGGGTAAATAGACTTGTAAGGGCTATTCATTACTGTAGATATAAATCTCCCACCAACCTTTTTCTTGGCTTGTATTAAATTGACTAGAGAAATCTCATGCTTGAGATTGTATGGAAAGTGATGCACAAAATTCACTAAAAGATCATCAAAAATGGCTATTAAATTCTTGAGCAACTTTAAAAACCACTCCAAGGCTTCTTATACTAGACTCCTTAGGAATAATAACAAAAGGTATATGTCGTTATATGCCACTGGTTGGAATACAATAGATAACTCAGTCAAATGAGATTCGGGGTCACCTTTCTCTTTGTATTTGTCATATTTTGATGGTTACTATCCTAGAGAAAATATTATCTATAAGTACTCCATTTTGAATGGATAAGAACACACATCATCCAACTTAAACTTTTTAGTATATTTCCCAACTTGGATGGAAATAATCCCATAATTCATCTATTGTAATTCTTGGGATAGGAAACTCATGGGAATATTGGCTTGAGGGAGAAAATTGGCCTAGGTAGACGGTTGAGTTGTCACAAGTGGAGCACTTTGATCAGAGTGTGATAAATTTATTTGTTAAGGTATGTTGGTTTGGTTGGGAAATGAACTAGAAATATACATATGTGGATTAGAATGCAATTGTTTAAATTATATTTATGGTTGTGTAATATTCTAGGTAGGATTAGATATGTAGGCTTAGTTTTGGGGATTTTGAAGTTGGGATGGAGGGATGTAACTATATTTTTCCTATTGAGGTTGAAGAGGGACATGTTGTTGACTAATCAAAACTTGTTATTGAGGGGGTACTTGTGAACCAAGACCCTATATTTGAACTAGTGACACATTCTACACAAAAGGTAAAGGTTACCTCATTAGTACTTGAGGAAAATTATAACTTCTTTGTTCCATGAATCTTAGTTGGGAAGTGGGTGCATGTTGGATATTTGGCATTTACTGAACAATAGTTATATGTTGTTGACTAAACATTATTTGGATTTGAAGTGGCACATTAGTCTTTGAGGAAAAAGGTATATTCCCTACTACTTGGTGAGGTGGAATATTGGTTACCCCTATTGAGGTGGAAACAAATTTGACCTTTACTATATTGGTATGTTTGATTATGTTTGTTGTTATGGAATACTACTTGTTACCTATTTGAGAGGAGAAGGATTCACCACATTTTGTTATTGAAGCATGAAATTAGTCACTAGTTGGATACCTAATCCTATTGGTTGAGTGCTTGAAGAACTAGCTGGTTGAGGATTAGTGGTATTAGTTGGTTGAGTTTGGGATGTAAAAACTCCTACTTCTTGATTTTAAGAACTAATCATGGTGTTAACTAAAGGTACACTTTCTTGTGTACTAGTTATACAAATACATACATACATATATAGACACACACACACACACACACACACACACACACACACACACACACACACACACACACACACACACACACACACACACACACACACACAAACACACACACACACACACACACACACACACACACACACACACACACACACATATATCTCTGTGTGTATGTATATATATACATATATACACATATATATATGTGTGTGTGTATGTCTATATATACATATATGTATATATATATGTATGTATGTATGTATGTATATACATATATATATATATATATATATATATGTATGTATATATATATATATATATGTATATATATACATATATATATATATATATGTATATATATATATACATACATATATATATATATACATACATATATATATATATATATATACATACATATATATATATATACATATATATATATATATATATATATATATATATATATATATATACAATTGCACCACTTTGGTTTGGATTGGGTGTTGCTTACACATTGTCCATTATTCTATGTAGAAGTAGAAGATACTTATTTAATGGTTGGAGTATGAAATAATTTGTCAATTGAAGTGTTATGCATGAATGGGTCTGCACCATGATTATCTTGACTAGTCAACTCTATTAACACTCCAATTGAGGGAACTAAATCTATGAGAGGCCTATTTGACATGGTCATCTAATTAAAATTATGCATTAGGTTCAAGTAGGTTTGGTATGCTATTTTAATTTGTGCAAAGTGATCCTCCATGAGGTCCTTACCTTTAACAAGCATACTAGGGTCTTAATATGTCATTTGGACTAGAGATAAAGGATTGCTAGAAGAAAACTATTAATTGTACAGTTTATTATGAGGCATTCTTACTATACTTGAAAAATTATCATGGGGTAAGTTTAATAAAAACTTGGTCCCTAATTTTATGGATCTAACCAAAATCTCATCTTTTTTCTCTAATAAATGATGTTCAAAGAGATAAGGCTCATATGTGGATGGTGCAATAACATAGTATGGTTGTTGAGGAAAAGGTTCTTTAACAATAGGTACCATAGCTAGGTATTTATATATTTGTGTTTGATCCTAATATGATTAAGGAGGTGTGTTTATAAAGTAATGGACCAAATGGTCTTTGTTCTGTGACCTTGTTTGAGCATTATAAGAGGGATAAGCATCCATCTCATAAGCAACATTATCTGCATAAGGGTCTTGAACTATTTTTTATTGCACAACCACATTACAAAATCCTATATTGTATATAAGACCACTAAAAGTATAGGAAGACATGTTAGGATCTATAGTGAATGGTTTGTGATAAAAAATAGAGTTTTACAAACTCTAAAAATGAGATGTCTAAAAAGATGTTTAAACTAGGTCTAACTTGGTCAAAAGGATGGATAGATATATCTAAAAAGTTTGATTCAATGAATTGTGATAAAATAAGATAAATTCAAGTTTTTAATGTTTCATGTCTTATATAAAAAGGTCAAGTAAAAGGATCATAAATCAAAAATTCCAAATTCTAGGTCAAAGTGTTTCAAATCAGTGTAATCTAGGAAAAATAATAGTTGCTAGGTCTTTGGCCAAACACAATGTCAAAAGCTAGGCTCAAAAAAAGTGTGTGTGCTATGAATTTTTTCCAAATGGTGGAAAAATCTAGACTTTAAAATATGAGATATTTAATCTAATAGATTTTTAACATTTTTAACAAAAACTAGACATTTGACTCCTGGTCATAAAAAATTGATCGATAAGTATGACGTATGAAACAAAAGGAACTTAGAATTAGTTTATTTTCTCCCAAATAATGGCACAAATCTAGGTTATTATTATTAATAATCTAGACAAAGGTGAATGCCATAACTATGCTAGACAAAAATTTACAAAGGTCACTCAAATTGGTTGGAATTTGAAGACTTAAACTCTATGTAAAGAGGTCTATGAAACAAGTCTCAAAATAATTTGAGTAGCATAACAACTCTAAACTAGTAAAAATATGTTTTAAATTATTGTTTTAAAAACTCTAAGGAAAAATGGATCCAACATAATTTTGGCAACGTAACACTACCCTCCTCAACTCAAATGATACCCACACACAAAGTTGGACAAATTTCTCTAAGGCACGAGTGTTTTATCAAATGGACAAATGGAAAAATAGGATGGGTAGTCAAATTCTAGGAATCAAAGAATTAATAAACATGCGAGATGAAATGAGTCCTATAAAATGATGATAATGATGTTGAGCCTAAATATGGCCCTCAATTCAAATTATAAATTGAACTCAAGTTAAAACAAGTCAAGTACAAAGTGGCAAATACAATTTAACACTTCAACCTTTAAAACTTAAAAGAGTCCAATTTTAAATTTAAACTATCAATGAGGGACTTAAACAAAATGTGGAAAAAGTTCTAGACTCAAATGGGAAGCATAACTATGCCAAATTATAAGATATGAGACAAAGTGTATGACTATGATTTTGAAGAAGGAAAAAGATGCTCTCACTTGGGAAACATAACACCTCCATTTTTCAAAGAAATTGGGGGAAAATAGGTTTAGTTATGTCATTTTGTTAACACCAAGTTTTGACTCTCTAATAATACCAAGTAATCTAAGATAGATACAAACCAACTAACTAATCATCTTAAATCCTAAACTAACAAGGTATGATAAAGTGGGGTTAATTAAATTAATTATTTTTTGAATGTTATAGATGGATCAAATACATACTAATTTTACGTTAGCATACAAAAAAGTGCACATCATTTAGGTCTACATCATATGGCTTATTGTAAAAATGTCTTTCCCTTTTTATAACCACTACATCCATCGCTTGTTCAGTTTAGTGTGATGTCTAACATGCTCAAACATCCCAAGATTAGCCTCTAATAATAGAGATGGTTTAACCACTCAAACCATCATCCCAGTGAGGGGATACCAATTTATATATCCCCCATAGAGAGGGGTTGAAAATGATGCTAGGAAATGAAGCCTCAGGTCAAAGCTTACCTAAATTACTCATGAGAGGTAATGAAGTCCCCCTCACAAGCCAAGATGCATGAAATAAATGACATAATAGAAAGACTTTATGGTCACCTCAAGATTACCCAATACTATTGCAAGATTTTGGGGAGTGCTTTAGATGTCATTCTTTCTATGCCTTGGACTAGGCTCTTTTGTAGTAAAGTTGTCACTTTTGATCCCAAAAGTTCCCTAAAGGGTATGAATGGGAGAGCATACATGCATAACTCCTTATTTTCGCAAAAAAATCTAATCTAGGCAAATGATGATAAAAAATTTGTGAAAACTTGAAGTGTGTTCAATTTTAAGCACTTAACTAAAAAATGTGGTGGTGTTCTTTAGGCCCTTGGCTTTAAGTTGTAAAAACATGTAAAGATTTCACCAACAAGACTATATGAATCAATAAGTATTTAAGTTCTTTTTAAACCCAAAGTTTGAAGTTTTCAATACTTAGCATGCTAAAGATTCATTTTAGGCACCAAATTTGAAGTGTGTATGATTTTAACTAAATTATTTTTAAACCCTATATTGAAGTGTATGATTAGTTAAAATACTCAAATTAACTTCCAAACCCAGCTTTCAACTTGAAAAAACAAGATTAAGATTGCCTACTTTGAATCACTTATAAGATTGAACACATAACTTTACATAAAAGAGCTCTCAAGTTTCACACAGTTAATCATACTACTCTATAGGGAAATCCCTTGAATCTACATAACCATGATTCAGATAGACAATATCACTACTTAGGTTAGTTTAAAATAAAAAAACAAGATTGCTACTCGGGCCCATAATCCTAATACTTAGGTTGACAATCCCACTACTCAGGTTGACAATCCTTCTACATTGGTAAAAAGAGGTTTTCCTATAATATTTATGAAATTCAAGTTAAACTAATTGCATATTCTAAAAATTTAGAAAAAAACAAATGCTTTTAAAATAAATCATCAAAAATAGAGTCCAGATAACCCTAAACCAAGCTCTAAAGATGGCCTATTTTGAACACTATAATATCATGACTATGGAGTTACAAGATTACAATACCTTGACTATGGAGTTATGGGATTGAAATATCATGATTATGGAGTTATGGGATTTTAATACCATGATTATGGATCGTGAGATTTTAGTTTAGAGAACAAATCTATGACTCCATAGGGACAAAACCACTACTTATAGAAAAATTGACTTTTAGCTAAATTTTTACCTTATTTTCTTCCACACTCCAATATCCTACATGACAATCATTAGTAGTTTACTTGTATGTCTTTTATGACCAAATTTATGAGGTTAGAGTCCTACTGGGCATGAAATTTGTGAATATGTGATTGCAATAGTGTGAAAGTGGTATGGTGTTAGTGAATAAAATCAAATCCAAAAAAATAAAACACTAAGCTAACAACGTAAGCCTATCTCAAGGGGATAACATATTAACAAAACCAAATGAGAAACACAACTAGAATGTAAATATAAATAAATTCTTTAATTTCCTTGGATTTTCCAAATTGCTTGTTGAAGTGGCTTGCTCGACTTGTGCTCAATGAGTATTTATCAAAGGAGGCTTGGCTATCTCCTCTTCTCCTCAGTACATTTGTGATGTCTTTGGTTTTATCTTGGCTCAAAAATTTGGGATTATAACACTAATTTCAATGTATTTTGGAATTATTTGGGAATTATAACTTCGTATTATCCAAGCTTGAAATTCAATAGGAAATACTTCTTATTTATATATTTTGCAAAAAGGTCAGAATGAAATTGAGCCATCCATCTTAAGATGAAGGTGTGGATAAGAATTCATTCAATTTTTTAGGCAAAAATAAATAAATGCCTTCATAAATATTTGGGATAGAGAAGCAATAAAGAGGCATATAGAGTCTTAATGAGGCATGGGGTGGATTGATGAGATATTTTATGCATTTATGGATTAGGGATGTTTTACCAAGAAATGATGTCATTTGATGATGCAAATATTCAATATTCATTTCTAAAAACAAATATTCAAAAAATATCCATAGAATTATTAATTAGGCTTATGATTTGAATTAATTAGCTTTAAGTATGATTAGTCACTTTGGTGTAAATTTTGGCCCTTTAGTGCACAAATTATTAAAATTGGTCAAAATGTCTCATTATTGGCTCAAAATTTGATTATATTGATATAGCATGTGATTTTAGATGCATTAGATTCATTATCCCATTTAAGATATTGCTAATGCAAAATAACAAAGCACATGTCTCATATAATAAATTTGATAGAAAAGAGCAATCCAAAGCACTTAAGTGCAGAAATGTCATTCTAACTCAAAATGATCTGAGTAAAGTTAGATACTTCATAAATTTCACTTCCCCATTTAATGATACCCTAGCCAAAATTAGCACTTGAATATATCAATTTAAACTCATTTAATGCATTTTAGTGTTTTTATGCCAAATTGTGTACTTTGGGATAAATTGGTAAAAAGCCTAGTTGGAGGTCATTGGTGACCAATTTTAGGTGTCTAAAATTATAAATACCTTTGGTAAACTAATACCTTATCCACATATGAGTTTAAAGATTTTGTGTTACCTTTTCCACTGATTATAATCACTTTTAGGAAAATTAGTATCATTTTTTAAACTAGTTTCATGTTTGTTTTATTATAACTTTTCTTAGTTTAGTTGTTTTACCATTTGGGCCTCTTTTACAAAGCCAAAGTTTATTCATTTTATAACTTGGTTATCTTTTACCTTTGGATCCTTATTTTTTCATGAGATTTAATTATAGATATGAATATGCCTCATTATACATGTAGTGGGACTTTGTATAATCTAGACTATGAGAACTTTGTGACTAGTGACCCTTTTAATCAATTTCCATATGATGATGTAGCTTATTATATTGATCCATATCCATATTATAACATTACATATGTTGAATAAAGGCACAAACCATTAGCACAATATTTGGTGACTAAACCTTCTTATCTAGGCCAAGAACAAAGGCAAATGACAATAATTTCCTTAAATGATGCCTAACATTAAAAAAAGGAGATAAAAAGAGCCCTACTATGTCATGACAATAATTTGGATAAGTTATGATCCATACTTGTTTGTGAATCATTTATTATAGAACAAAGACAAAGTTCTCATTAGATCTGTCAAAGAAGGTGCCAAGTTTCTGCCAGACTTCCCATACAAAAATATGAGTAGTTTGATTAGAACTCAGAGTAACGTGCCTCAAATACAATAGTTAAAATAGGCATCAAGTAGTTATAGTAAATATTTATTCCAAATTCCATATCAAAACCAAATTACACTTTTAAAAGGGAAAGGTCCTATGGATGAACAAATAAAACATGTACAACAAGCATACCAAAACTATCTCAACCTAGCTCACAATATTAATGCAAGGGCTATTTATAACATGATACTTATTGAGATATATCTATAAATAGGGAATAAAATGAATGTTTCAAGATATTTAATCAAAAATATGCACCCATTTAGAAAGAGAATTCCATTTTTTGACATGTATAATGTTCCTATTTCAACTGAAGAGATTACCACTCAAATGTAAGACCTCACTCAAAATTTTGTGAATAACATGCAAGTGATATCTAATTTAAGCCAAAGTGGGTCTAATTTAACACCAATAAATACATATTATATTCCTCCAAATAATTCCATGAGTGGAATTCAACAATCAAGGATAGGTATGCCTACTTTCCAAAATTAACAAACAACCTTCAATCCTTAATGTACTACTTCCTCAAGTGTACCATAAGGGGAAATAAACCAAAAATAGACCAAATTCCCACCACAACAAGTATAGAACACTATGCCACATAAATAGGTGATCATGAATGTTCTACCAAAATAAGCACAAACAAATATACCTCAACAATCACAAATTTTACCTAACTAAAACATGTTTCTATTATACAAAAAGTTCCAATTGATCAATAAAAATAAGTACCAAACTCCCAATAATATCCTAACCAATAAAAAGTGCCTATTCAATAAAAATATCCAAATCAATAACAAGTTCCTATCTAACAATAGGTTTTTAACCAACAACAAGGTTTTTATGTATAATAGGTACCAAGTGCTTGACAATAATTGACATTCACCCAATGGGTATTGTACTACAATAAGGATCCAATTTTCAACACCTCCAATAGTAGGGTTATAGGAAATAACATGTTCCTTATAAAAAATAGGGTCCAATGAATAGGTAACAAGTTCCCTTCCAAATCCAACAATACCAACACTTCCCAAAGAGATGAATGCCATTATTATAGCAACAATTCTCTAGATAAGGTTATGTATCCAATCCAAACTAGAATGTGCTTCAACATCAATCTATTTTGTATCTAAAGTATAATATTATAGTATTGTGCCTCCAATACAAAAGTTCAAATAGGCATCATCTAGTTATATTCAAGCTTTAGTTTATATTCTATAACAAAACCAAAGTATACTTGCAAAAGGGAAAAGTCTTATGGATGAACAAATGGAATAGGTACAACAAGCATACCAAAACTATCTCAACCTAAATAACAATCTTAATAAAAGGGTTGTTTCTAACAATCTACTTGTTGAGATATATCTATCAAAAGGTAAACAAAAGGATGTTTTAGGATATGTAAACCAAAACATAAACCCATTAATCAAGAGAATGCTAGTTGGTGACATGTATAATACCCCTATTTTAACTAAAAAGATTATCACTTAAATGGACGACCTCACTTAAATTTTTTGGATAACATGCAAGTAAATTCTAATTTAAACCAAAGTAGGTCTAATTTACCACCAATCAATACACAGTATATTACTCTAGATAATGCCATGGGTGGATTGCAACAATAGGGGATAGGTATGCCTACTTTCCAAAATTAACAAATAACTTCCACTCCTCAACCAACTACTTCTCCAAGTGTGTAGTAGGGAGTAATGAACCAATAATATACAAAATTCCCACTTGAACAAGTATATAACACTATACCACCTCAATAGGTGATAATGAATGTTCTACCATAATAAGCACATACCAATATAGCTTAATAATCATAAATGTTGTCTAACTAGCAACATGTTTCTATTGGTTAAAAAGTTCTAGTTGATCAACAAAAACAAGTACCAAACTCCCAATCATTGCATAACCAATAAAAAGTGCCTATTTAATAACAATCTTCTAATCAATAACAAATGCGTATCTAAAAATAGGTGTTTAACAAATAATAAGGTTCTTATACACAATAGGTGCTAAGTGCTTGACATTAATTGACATTCACCCAATGGGTATCACATGTAAAACAAGGATATAATTTTTAACACATCCAATAGTAGGATTATCATCAAAAACATGTTTAAAATAGGTTTCAACAGATAGGAAAAAATTTCCCTCCCAAATCCAACAATACCAACACATCCCACAGAGATGAATGCGATTACTATAACCATAATTATATAGATAACATTATATATCTAATAAAGACTAAAATTCCATTAAAAATTAGTATATTCCATATCTAAGGTACAATCCTAAGCCATATATACATATACTTGGTTGTCTAACCAATTTGACCAACATTACACAATATGCCTACCTCGGTCAAGGTAATCCACCATTGACCATGCAACCTAAACAATAATAGGCTACTCTATTTTATTTCCTTACCCAAAAGTTATGACAAATGAAGGATGCAATTCAAGCTATACATATTGGAAAACAAACAAATAAATTCAAATTGGATGAAATATGCTCTTATCCATTCAACATGGAGTATTTGTAAATACCATTTATGTTAGGTTATGAGCCACCCAAATTAGACAAATATAAGGTAAAATTTGACCTTAAATAACATCTAAAATAATTATTTGTTACTTTTTATCCATTGGCATATAACAACATATACCTATTTCTACTCTTTCTAAGGAGTTTAGCTAGACACGCTTTGAAATGGCTATTTTAAATTAGGAAACAATTAGGTACCCAACTTATATGATCTTTTTGAGAAGTTCATACAACACTTTTCATATAATATCAAGAAAAATATTATTATTGTGGACTTAGGACAAGCTAAATAGAAGAGTGGTGAAAGCTTTGATACATACTTGCAATGTTGGAGAGCACTAGTTAGCCAATTTACTCACAATCTTCTAGATAAGTAGTTAGATACAATATTTACTAGGAGACTAAATAGTGAGATCTCATACTATATTAAGTTTTAATGTGCTCACACATTTTAATAGGTTATAGAGAAATTAATACAAATTAAGAAAGCCCTTGTCAACAAAGGGATAATCAAGCTATATTATTCTAACTAGAGCCATAATTAGCATCAAGGCTAGTAGAACTAGAACCAAAACCAAGGCTAGAACCATAATCAAAACCCAATTTAGATACCATATTTAATGCCACCTCAGGCCAAAATTAATAAGAGACCAAAACCTACAATTATAATAATAAATGTTTTGTAAATGGGGTTATTGAATCATCCCATATTCAGATGGTGCAAACACTATTTATTTGTTTAACTCTACCCACTCATCAACAACTTACTCCTTACATTCAACCAAGACTTACACAAAACCAATAACCATAGATTCAAAATCAATTAAAATCCCCTCCTCCAAGTCAAAGATCCCCCATTGCTAGATGATTTAATGACCTTAGCGAGCTTATTAAAATTGTGTTCTAAAGATTAGTTCAAGAAAATATGATCAGTTGGTTAATATCAAATCCATTTTTTGAAATAATTCACTTTATTTATTGGTACAAGGAACAAATTTTTTATGATTACCATTATATCATAGGAAATTCCATATGATAGTGTATCTAACTCAAGAATTTGGTTGAGAATAAGCTAGAAAATAGAGAGATACAAAAAGACACCCATGCTCATATGACCAGTCATAATTTGGGTATCTACTAGAATCCATTTTCTCAACATAAAAATATTAATAAAAATGAAAATAACTATCAACATTAACAACAAAAATAATATAAATGACATAGAACTCCACTATAAAATCAACAACAATAGTAAAATGGTTAGAACTAGGTACAAACTGACCAAACTAACCAATGAGGCCATTATGCCATCATGTATACCTATAAAAATTTTGTAGGAAAATTTTTAGGTGATCGTGTTTCCACTATTACCATAAATATTTGGTCAACTAAGAATATACCTATACCTTCACCCAATAATGCCTATCTTCCAAGCAATATTTATCAACCTTTTTATGCTAGTGATTCTTCTATGGATCGTGTTAACAATAAGGCTCAACACTGCCCTAGAATTATCATTCCAGTTCTCATTAGCTACCTATCCACCTACCATATCAATATTTCAAAATCATGACTCAATGATTCAAGGTCACTATTAAAGGACCACAATTGAATAATACAAATGATCCCATTTAACTTTTCATGCCTAACAGAAATAAACCAATTAGCAAAATAGAGGGGAAGACCTATGATATTATGGAATAATTAAAGAAGACACATGTGCACATATCAATCATGGATTTATTATTTACATCAATCATCCATAAATAAATATTGAATAAGTACTTGAATTAATCCCTCATGCCAGATGACATCACTCTAGACAACTTCCAAGCTATGATAGGACACTTGGCCATTAGTCAATGTCATACCATTGACCAAAGTGACATGTCATCTCTAGGCCCTCTACATAATAACCACTTGTAAATTGAGGTATATAGAGTTCAACATGTCCTTTTATATAATGGTTTGGGCCTCAATATTATGTCTATAAATTTGGTCAAACATCTTGGATATATAGTAGCTAACGTGAATCTAGATACCATTATTATCAAGGCATATGATAATGAAAAATGAGACCCTAAATGTACTATTAGCTTACTAGTGGTCATTTTAAATTTAACCCATGACACTTTATGCCATGTCTTGGACCTAGAATTAACTTAAAATCTATTATTGGGCCAACCTTAGATCCATGAAATCAGGGTTATACCTTCCATGTTGCATCAGTGTATAAAGTTTCTACATTCAAGAATGGAATTAACTATACCACTTGATCTTCAGCCGTATAAATATTTTAAATGCCTTGAGGTTGAGTACAAAATCTATAACTATCCATTTGGAATGAATCCTATGCCAAATATAATGGACAAAAAGCTCAAAAAGGAAAAGCCATTGAATCAAGCCTAGAATCTAACCACATTGACCTAGACATTTCCAATCACTTCTATATAAATGACAAATTTCTCAAAGAATATAGTACCCATAATGCATTCCATATTTCCAAATTGATAAAAAATCCAAAAGTTAATGGGAGACCTAACGCTAAAAATACTCATATGGAGTGGAAAACCATGGAATATCTTAGTTGTAACAAAACCAATGTTTTTAAATTAGCTTATAACCTAGAATAGGATCCCTTAGTAGAAAATGATTCATGGATTTACATTGATGATTTAGCTAATTATTACCAAATTTCAAAGTATCTTATTCCTAACTAGATTATGGATCACCTAGCTTATGAAGGTAGAAGCCTAAGGATACATCAATAAAGCACTATCAAACCAATATAAATGACCAAGTATAATGGAACCCATGGTATTATATTTAAAAGATCTGGGGGTGACCCCACATACCTTATTCTCTTTCCAACACAAATGACTAGTGAAGATGATGCAGACATCAATTTAGCTAGCATCTATGATGACCTTGCCACTACAAATTTGCTTAACCCTATGCCATTTTTACTGTTAACCTTGTTTATCAACATTTGAATTTAACCCTTTGTCATCCAAAATTGATATATTAGGACCAACAAGAGTAAAAAATGTCATTAGATGTGTTTGAAAATGTTGAGGCCATACATGACTTTCTAAGATTGAGGAATTGCATTCCTCTTGGAGACCATAAAAAAGGCTTTTCTATTTGATTGGATCTTGATATCTTATTTGGAGAGTAGGAGACCTTCCCTAGACAAAAACAAAAATAAAAATAAACATTGATCTCTAAAAGTAAAAATCTATTTGAGGCACTTTCTGACTAGGGAAAAAACAAATAAAAAGGCAAGTCTCTTGGTGAAAATTGATTTTTGGCACCATTAAATGTGGATGTTCACCCCTCTTATTATGAAGCATAAGAGACCTATAGATAAAGCCTATTTATGGATAAGATATTAGTGTCAATAAATGGTAATATTTTACCCAATTTTTTCAAGAATACCCTAAGTTTTTTGTTTCATATCCTTTGCCAGTGTTAGGAGATTATGATTCATCATACTTAGGAAAATTAGATGAACTAATCCATCTAGAGGACTTCTCCATTATTAATCAGTTTAACTCCTTGTCAAATATTTTAGATGAAGTTTCTAGACTTATTGTGGAGGACACTTCGTAAGTTAAGATTATGACTATATAGTACCCAAAGTGGAATAAATTAGGTGCATCCCTCATTAAGGAGGAATGCAAAGATTTTACAATGCTTATGAGGGAGTTTGTTGACATATATGTATGGGATTATTTAGACATGCTAGATTTGGACTTTGTCTTGGTTTTACACATCTCATTATACATCTTAATGCCAAACCCATTAAGCATAAGTTGTTCAAGATACATCCTTATATTGTTTTTCTAGTCAAGAAAGAGTTGGAGAAACTCTTAAATGTGAAATGCATCAAGTTGATTGACTATTTAGAGTGGATTTAAAACATTATGCCAATGATTAAGAAACCAAAAGGTATCAAAATTTTCACTAAGTTTTGAGATATCAAAAAATCCTAACCAAAATATGACTTTTCTCTACCTAAAATTGACATGATAGTCGACTCAATGGCTAGATATGAAATAGTTTCTCTGATGGATGGATTTCTAGGATATAATCAAATTATAATAACTCCAAAATACTAACACAAGACAATGTTCACCACTCTATGGGGAATTTTTTATTATTAGGTGATGCCATTTGGAATTAAAAATGTCGGATCCACATACCAAAGGGCCATGATATTTATTTTCTATAATATGATGCATGACATTATTAAAGATTATGTCAATGACATCCTAGGTAAATCAAATAACCATGTTGATCATAAAGATATACTATGAATAATATTTGAGAGAATTTGTGAGTAAAACATCAGGCTTAATCTAGATAAGTGTGTATATTGGAATACTTCTAGAAAACTATTAGGCTTCATTATCTCTCATTGGAGCATTGAATTTGACCTAGATAAAGTTCATGTAATTACAAAAATACTTTTGTAGTTGATAGGGAAAGATATAATCAATCAAATGCTTCATCTCATAATTAGTTGATAAATACCATCCATTTACACACTTACTAAATAAGGGCATTATGTTCTCCTAGAATGAAGAGTGTGAAAAAGCTTTTGATAATCTTAAAAAATATCTTACCAATCCAACTGTTTTAATACCACCCATGCCAAACAAGCATTTACTTCTTTACTTGTCAGCAATTGAAAATGCCCTGGGGGCATTTTTGGCAAAACATGACGAACAAGAAAAATAACATGCCATGTATTATCTAAGTTAAACATTAGTTGCGTATGACCATAATTATATGCCAATTGAAAAATATTATTTATAAATGGTGTTTGTGGCCCAAAATTTGTGTCATTATATGATGAACAACAAGACCATTGTTATTTCCAATGTAGATCCACTCAAGTATCTACTTTCCAAATCAACTCTAAAAGGTTTTATAGTAAAATAGATCATGCTATTGAGAGAGTTTGAAATTGAATATGTCAATCAGAAGTCCATTAAGGGGTAAGTACTCAAAGATCATCTTACAAAATATCTTCTTCAAGATACTCAACCCCTTACATTTAGATTTCTAAATGAGGCCATCATGACCACTTAAGAATTAAAAGTACCTCCTAAGGACAAACATTAGAATATGCAATTTAATGGATCATTTATAATTCATGGATTAAGGGCCATAATATTTTTTTTTATGACACAATGAGATCTTGTTCCCAAGTAACTTTATATTGGATTTCCTTGTACCAATAACATGGTCGACTATTAAGCACTTATTATAAGGATTTGTCAAACTGTATAGTGGAACATTCAACATATACTGGTGCATGGAGATTCATAGTTAATCTCCAATTAGGTCATGGACTAGTAACAAACCAAGGGTGATATTTTTGTTCCCTATAAATATATGGTTAATATTCTCAAACAATAGAATGCCAACATCTAATTGGAATGAATACCTTGGGCCAATAACAGAACAATCAATGTTGTGGCAACTATTAGATCCATGATTTAGATCATAGATAAAGGGATTACTAATTTCTTGTTAAACATATCTTATAACTAGAACATGAATAATAATGTATTGAGGTTTATGACATTATTGGTGCCACGTCTCCCTAGTACTCAAACATATATGCCTATCTTCAATACCAAAATATGCCTCCAAATTTATTAAGTAAATAATAAAAAGTCTTCAACAATAAATCCTTTGTTATACCCTAATTAGACCAACCTTGTATCATAAAATCTATGATTGAACTTTATTTCATTGTTTACCTTTAGCAAAATCTAGACTAACATTGAGGGAAGTTCATGAAAGAGTGTGTGGATCCCATAATAGTAGGGAAATCTTAGCCAAAATGTTATTATATACTGGTTATTATTGATTAACTATGAAAGTAGGCTCATCTACATATGTGAAGAGGTATGTAAAGTGTTAGAATCATGCCAATCTAATTCATGTTCTAATCAAGGCACTCAAACCATTGACAACACCATGGAAATTCTCAATAGGGGGACTCGACCTCATGGGGAAGATCAATCTTACAACCTAAAATATCCATAAACATGTCTTAACTACTACTAAATACTTCACTAAGTGGGTGGAATCCATTCTTCTCACTTATGTCATGATAAGAATATCTCCAAGTTCATATTCAACCATCTCATCTACCATCAAGGCACCCCCTTTGATATTATATCTAATAATGGTGAATCATTTAAAAACAAAGATGTGAAAGAACTTTCTACCCAAAATCACATCAAAAAATATTTCTCTACTATATACGACTTGTGAGGCAATGGCCAAGGTGAGGTTTATAATAAAATTATTGTCAATATTTTGAACAAGATTATCAGTTATGCTAGTTGTAATTGATACTTATATCTATTTAATGATATTTTGGCATACCATACCACATTACATACTCTAACAAGAACTACACTATATTCACTTATTTATGAGACTAAGGCAATTCTTCTTATCAAGGTTTATTTTCCTTCTCTCCAAATTTCATTGTAGCATATCACTGATGATGAAGACTATAAAGTGGCTTGATTTAAAGATATATAATTACTTGATGGAAAACACTTGGCCACCCTAAATAATATTTAGGAATATCATATCTAATTAGAAGACCAATATAAAAGGCACATTAAGCATCACAAATTCAATCTTGGTGACCTTGTGTTAAAAGAGAAACAAAAGAATGTAAATACTGAAACCAAGAAAAAAGGAAGGTTCCAAAAAATTGGTTAGGGCCCTATGTAGTTATTTCTAACTATGCTTCTAGAGTATATAGGCTCACTAAACCATAGGGAGATGAACTGGATGAAATCAGGAACATAGTGAACCTCAAACATTTTTATGCTTGAGGGACTCAAATTATTGTTTATAAGGATTGTCTAAGTTATGCCACATTATACCTATTCTTTATATTATACCCCTTACCATTTTCTCATGCCATTAACCCTTCTCCATCTAGTTATTTTTACCTAACCTTGCCTATCATGTTTGGCCTTGGTTATAATTCATTCATACTTTAGGCATGTTTAATGGTTGATGACATATTAAATTCTAGTAGTTGTTTTAGAATTAAATGTTTTAATGGAATTATATGAAAGTAGTATGATAGTGGTTTTGGAAATTGCATCCTTTATTTGTTGTTATGTTCTATACTCATGCTACTAATTATAAATAACTATGGGGAAATTAATACCATTGACACTTTTCCATCATTTACTAATTATAACTTCCTATGGGTAAATTAAGAGAAATGCCTTTACCATGCATCATCACATCACCTTTTCATCACTATTTCCATTTACCTTTTCATTTGCATATACCCAAATTTATTGGTACTTATTCAGACATCTTTTATGTAGGTAGAACTATAGTGAGTTTGGGTCCATTTAAAATATGTAAGAAAAACTCAATCCATTTTAAGGTTATCTCAATCACCCCTTTACCATGCTGTCATCATTTTGTGAGAAATTTAAGTTTGAACACCCTCACTATTTTGAAAAAAAAGTATAAATGTTATCACCATTTGTGAGCATGTTTAATCCATGCTTTCATTGTTTTGTGAGTTAGAACATTATATATCTTTTGATTCCCAATTGAAAGGATATACCCATAAAATTACAAAAACATTTGAAAATTTTCACAAATCATAAAAATCACAAAAAAGTGAAAATTGGCTTAGAATTTCCACACAAGATATGAAGCTGCCAATTTTTTTTGGGATGGGACATCTTATCTATTCATTTTAATCTATAGACCACCTTGTTATTTTCCATCCCATTTCTAGGAAAAATAGATTGGCCTAAGGTCTGCATGGACTATGTAAGCAAGACTTGTATACATGGGGCATCTCAGGTTAGCTCAACCACCATCACTTCACCTTCCTTTCTTCTTCGACCAATTATTTACCTTAAGGATTCTGGGACTCCTAGATATTTCATAGATAATCACTTATCATTTAGTTTCCCCATCCTTATTATCCTTATCCATGCACTCTCATAATTTTGGAAGTTCATATTTTAAGAATTATTTATTTGAATTTGATGCATTGTGACAGGTACCTAGAACAACAAACATGCTCTGATACCAGTTGTCAGGGAATCCAAGAACAAACACACTTGTTCTGATCCCACTTGTTGGGATCTTGCTCCTCAGAAAGAGCACAATATGATTACCAAACTTAAGCAATTAAATATGCGGAAATAACCAGAAACACAAGTAACTAGAATTCACTAATAGCACAGAATATGAGAGACAATACACTATCTTATATTAACATTTGTACAAAAAAGAATACAATAAAAAGCCGCAACACTCTTCCACCTTATAGAGGCTTCCCACACCTCAAGTGTATAGTAATTCTTCTTCAAAACACTCTCCTACCAAAAACGGTCCCAACAACCAACTCACACACAGAATTGGTGTTCACCTCTCCAACCAGTCAGTAATAACCCTACCAGTACACCAAGCACTCTATATTACTTCAAGTTGATCTCCCATGAACCTGCAACCTGAAATTCAATAGACCATACTTACAATGGAAGGATCTTCCTTGCCTTCCTTTCTAGCTCATTAGTGGAACTAGGAGAAACACACACTTTGTTCTCTTCACTAGCACACATTACAATACATGCCAATGGGTCTATAAATAGATCCCAGACTTAAACAATAACTTAAAATCTTAGTTTACTATAATTATCCACACATCTCAAGACTCGAAATAGCCTTTACATGCAAACACTCTGTTCACTAAACTAATTGTTCATGCAATGAGTAGTTCTAGAACACACAGGCGACTGACACCAGTCCCTGCTTGCCTAGTGCTGTCGATGTCGGCCAACTCCCTAACGACACTAGTTGCCTTTTGCACTGATCATGACCAACGTCGGTCATGCTACCGATGCTGGTGCTTTTGGGTCTTTAGCAACCTTCTTTTCTTTGTCTGCAACAAGTTGAAGCTTTTAGCTCCACAACCTAACAATCTCCCACTTAGAGATAAACAGTTGCAACTGTACCTATACCTGTACACCATCTAGTTTGTTCCCTTGGCTTTGTATCCCTCTTCAAGATCACTCTTGAAGACCAACCACCACAAAAATTGTAGTGCAACCCCTATCATCCAAATCACCTGCCACATCCACATCTACAAACCCATGTAGAAAATAACTTAAACCTGCATAGCATGTGCACCTGCTGCTGGTCCCTCTAAGAATCCACTAAACTACCCTCCAATGCTTCTTTCCTAGATTGGATCCAAACTTGTGACAACTCCCACTACTTGGGAAAACTCAGGTTTAGTACATACCATGCACCTAACCTCATTATGTGAATCAAGACACTGTTATGTGAACTGTCCAACCATCGGCATGCTAACTGGTCTCACACAATCATCCTAAAACAAAGTCAACACGTGACTATTTCTACGCTATTTTGCTTTCTACATTCAAAGAGAGAAAATGAGAAACTTAAAGAAATGGTCTAAGGCTTGTATGTACTTGGATATAGTTTTGCGCACCAAAATTCAGATGATAGTGAGAACTCCTCTTTGGTTGTGGAGGATGACACTTGAAAGAGACAGACACTAAAACATGAAAAACATTAGCTGACAAAAGGGTGGATTGCCAAGAAAAAGCTTGGTCCTAGAAGTGCTAAGGCTTCTTGGAGGATGATAATCCATTGTTAAAATAGAATATGACAGAGACAGAAAAGAGAAATAATAAAAGACTAAAAAGAAAGAACTGAAAGCAAATGCATACCTGATAATCTACAATCTACTTAGGATAGTTGCTGACGTTAGTGATATTGCCAGTGTCGGTCAGGAAGGTCACCGACGTCGGTTAGACTGCCAATGTTGGTAGGGGAAATGGATGAGGTCAGTCGGGGTAATGGCCAGGGATGGGTTACAGGTCTAGTTTCTAGTCTACAAGATGGACTGTGGTCTTGTCTGTGAGTCAGGGAGTTTGTTTGGGATGGTAAAATAGTAGATAGAATATTTAATAAGAACTAAGGCAGAGGGTATGTTATCAGGAAAAGGGGTAAGGGGCAAGAAAAAGGCCTTTCAGCCTTTTTAGGAAGAAATTTAGTCAAGTTGATTAGATTGGTCTTAAGATGGTTTGTAGGTCTCTGATAGCTTGTGCTGAGTTGATTGGACAGAGGGTGTTGTCTAAAGAGAGACTAAAGAGGTGTCAGAGGCAAAGAAAAGGGAATAAGGGGTGAGAGAAGGCTTTTTAGCCTCTCTGGGAAGAACAGAGAAGGTTGGGTCAAGGATGCTTGGAATAGACAGTAGACAGAATGCTAATATATTTAAAATGACATTGAAATAAAAATAGTACAAATACTTAGCTATGACACGAGTTGGAAAAGGTGCAGGAACTATGTTTTCATTGCCACTGATGATGGAGATATCATGTAATCCCTGTGTAGAATGTTTGATGTAAGACCTCAGTGCCTAGAAAATGCTGTCAAGAATGCTGATCTCTACAAGAAAACAAAAAGCCAGAACACTAGAAAGCAAAAGTATGAGAACTTTGTTTCACTGGAAGAGGTTCTGAGATTCATGATTAGCTCCAGAGATTAATGATTTGTGATTCCCTCGTCAAAGGTTAGAAATTTGGTTTAAGTAAAATTGACGTCAGTGATCCCACTGGCGTCGGCCGACATTTGACTGACATCGACAGGTGAAGAATGATTAAAAGAGCCACCAAGCCCATTCTCCATCTTCCAAGTGCACTATCCGTTGGAGAATTGTCGAAGGTTGGGCTAAATACGCACGAGAGTTGGTTAGGCAGTTAGAAAGAAGTATGAATAGGTCTTGGGTGAGTCATAGGGTGGGAATTAGTCCAAGGTGAGGTGTCAGATGAGGTGTTATAGGTGATGTGTCAAAGGGGAGGATATTAATAATAAATTATTATTTTAAATTAGTAAGTGCATGGTTTAGGAATGGGTTAGGAATGGACCAAGAGGGAGGATGACCAAGGGTTGGACACAATTTCAGTGTCTAAATTTGCCCCTTTTTGTCTTGTTGGTTGTTCTAGATGAACTACAAGACAAAAATAGGTGTTGGTTACCCCAGGTGTGGGATAAGGTTGATTTTGTCTTGTTGGTTGTTCAAGTGAACTGCAAGACAAAAATAGGAGGGTTGTTTGCCCTGATTATGGATGAAGTACTCCCCCTCAAAGCAAGAGTCAAGGGAAAGGAACCTAAAATCAGGTGTTGATTTGACAAAGAGTGGATGAAGATGGTGAAGATAGAGTGAGAACGCTACAAAAGTCATGATTGTGTGTATACTACTTCACGAGATGGTCAGGTCAAATTGTCACAGGTCGAGGGTCGAGGAGTGCCAAAATTGAAATAACAGGGCTCCAACATTTAGTCATCTATTGATTGGGTTATTCAATCTAAGCTGAAGCTCCAATGGTCATCATGTTCTAGGTATCCTAGGCTTAGGAAGTGCTCCCAGAAACATGAAAATGTCACAAGTAGTGGGGATCAATCGGCTTGCGATCCTATACATGTGAAGGTCAAAAATATGCACACAATTTTGCTAACCAATCATGAGGTAGCATACATGCAAAAACAACCAAGGCAAAATTGCTTTGGAAGTGGTCGCGGTCAGAGGAGATGGTCATGATCTCTAAGGTCTGGTGGTCGATACGGGTGGAGGCAAAAGTGATTTCAAGTGTGCCACAGGGGGCCAAGATGACTTGTACTGGAGAGCTGACTAATTGGGGGCATGATTTTAGGCAATGATGAGGTGTGAATTATGCCAATGTTAGTGATATAACTGACGTCGATAGACTAAAAATACCATCATCAGTAGAAATCAGCCGACATCAGTGGACCAAGGCACGAATATGCCGATGTCGATAGCCTACCAAATCTGACAAAACTAGATTTGTGGCCCACAAAAAGTCATTTGCTACTTGTTGACTAAGAGAAAAAAGAGCTCTGGGGTTGATTGAGTGAAAGTGACCCAGAGTTGACCGATTGAGTGGGCTGAGGTGGTAGATAGGCATTGATGGAAAGAGGGAGCGAGTTGGAGAGTGATTAGAGGCTGCAAAAGGCATTTGTGGGCTAGGAAAAGCTTGGAGAGATTGAGACGCTAAAGCCATGGCAGAGGGGAGTAGAGGACCCATGCAAGGTCCACCACCAGTGGCACCCATTATGTCACCATGCTGGCAATGTCAGAATGAGGTAGGAGGGCCTTGAACCCTATTTGGGTGAGTTTTTGTTTTGATTTAGTTTTTGAATTTGTAGTTGTTTTACATAGAAATCGAGGGGGGAGGGTAGCTAGGAGGGTGGGGAATAGGTCTAAGAGAGGTTAGGAGCAATTTAGGAGGGTTTTGGGGGGTTAGGGAGGCCATAATGGGGAAGCCCTAATTTTAGGGCTCACCCTATTCAGCCCTAGGGCTAAACCAGTCACTGATGTTGGTGGGATCACCAGCGTCAGCTGACTATAGACCGATAACAGTCACTTTCTTATCGGCATCAGTCACTGTGTGACTGACATCAGTTATATTAGTGCTATCGTCAGCATGAAAACTGATGTCGGTGGATGCCTGGTGAGAAGGATGGTTAGAAAATTGCCAAGTCAAGGGATCGGAGCTACACCAAGGGTTTCACGAGTGTCAAGATAGCCATAGACAGTTTGGTAGATGGTCAAGTAGATAGATGAAAGGGCAAATGGTTGGGCTAGGGAAGAAGAGTCATGGGGATTGAGAGTTGCATTGACATGGGTTTGATTGGTTGGATGTAGGTGAGGAAAACACTAATACTTCAGGATTGATTACCGACATTATTGACATAGATGCGTCGAGACATTACCAAGGAGGAGTGGGTGCAGATGAGCGTAGTGGGACTAGGCAGGCTGTGATGCTATTACAGAGTGGCATGGGATGTGAGCTTGATGGTGGCGTTGATCAAGTGGTGGGATCATTCCACCAACACTTTCCACCTACCCATGGGAGAGATGACGGTCATAATAGAGGATGTATACTAGATTTTGTGGTTGTCGGTACACAAATCAGACTTATATGCATGCTCGAGAGAGGTGCATGATATTCATATGGTTACACTATTTGGTGAGCATGCAGTTGAGGTGAGTTATCACTCAGCCAATTTTGCCTATGAGCCTCTATACACGGTGGATGAGGATGCACATCGGCTAGCTGTCTTGATGATGATAGGCATCATAGTTTACACGCTGCCAAATGCAGAGGGAGGCAAGTTTTCGATTGCTATGACCAGAGTTTTGACAGATATGATAGAGCTATAGATAGTGTTTGCTTGGGCACCTGTCTTTTTGGCCCAGGTGTATAGAGAGCTGTGGGGCATTAGTCAGCGGTAATGGTATAGCTTGTGTGTTAGCCACCTCCTGCATTGTTGGGCTTATGAGCACATCATGGTCACACAACCTCTCGGCCTCCTAGTGGCGATTCAAGCTAGTTTAGAGTTGGATTTAGGCGATGGCGTGAGATGATGGCATAGGCATGGATGGATGGGGTAGTCAGAGATATTGACTATTATAGAGGGGTGCTAGAGGCCTTAATCTCGACAGACATTATTTGGAGACCATACCTGGTGTATCTAGTTTTTAGAGATTAGAGAGAGCAGCTGGTTGGAGTGCAGAGCATTAGGTGGGTCAGGGGTAGACAAGCTAGTGAGCTCGAGAGGGTGCCAGTGGAGAGAGTGCAGCACCAGTATGGACTGCATCAGGATGTGCCACCCGCCTTCCCACTGTATAAATGGGATGACATTGAGGTGCCACTCCCATTGCTAGAGGAGACAGAGGGACCAAATTTTGAAGAGTTACCAGTAGGTCTTGGGATAGCAAACCCAAGATGTACAGAGGCCTACTCGACATGGTGGGTAAGTCAGTATATAGGGGTGCAAGCGAGACCACAACTTGATTTACAGACAGTGATCAGAGAGTGGGATGTGGCCTGATAGGAGAGAGATGCTGCCATCCAGGAGAGGGATGCAACATGAGGACAGGTTACCATTTTGTAGGGGTAGTTGGTTGCAGCCCAGGCATAGGCATTGGCAGGATAGGGTTTGAGAGGATAGGGCCCGATGCAGCATCCACCTCAATAGCTAGTTCAGCAGCCTATGCAGTCAGCGTCAGTGTAGCTAGGGTTTTCACAGCCATAGGGTTCAGTGCAGGGCATGGCAGCAGGTCTGATGGGTCCACCATAGACTATATCTATAGTTAGATACAATGATGTGCTGGACAAGATTGCTTATTACGAGAGGGTCATTAGGGGGTTCCCTCAGATACAATGATACTCTGAGATGAGGGCAGAGCTGAGCTGACAGTGGTCTATGTTACGAGTGATGACTTCTGATTCATGCAGATGACACAAATCAGAGGACAAAGAGGATACAACATCTTCTTGACCATCGCCACCACCACCATAGCCATAGCCTTGAGGGTAGATTTTGATACTATGTATATACCAGCCTGCGAGCTTATGATGCGAGATGTATTTGATTTTTTGAGAGAGAGATAGAGGCACAATTTATGCCATTGTAAAACATTGATATATATATATATATATGATGTGATTTTGATCATTGATGTGTTATGAAAAATATTATGGATGTGTTTGTATGTTATTTTGATTTGATAGATGTTTTGATATGATGTTTAGGATTATGATGCTGATATTGTTGTGTTGATATGATGATGAATGTATGATTAGGATTAATGATTAATGATATGGATGTAAATGATTAATGTTAATGATTATGAAAATAGGTGATTGTTCATGATGTGATTGGTAGGTGATGAAAAAAATGTGATGGAAGAAATGTGATGAAGGAATGGCCGAGCTAACCCCAGAAGACCCCATGTCAACTGAGTGCTACCTACATAGCCCCTATCATCAGGGGCCTCAGGCCTATGTAGTTCTCCCAAGAGGGAGGAAAAGGATCGAAGTGGTTGATTTTTGTCATGATATTGATATAGCACTTCCCATATGTCTGAGGGTACATGCTTGAAATGATGAGGAGAAGATGATGCTACAGCCTTTTCCAAATGGTGTATTCTATAACATTGGTCGGGGTTCTTCATCCCTAGCAATTTTTCATATTCGTGATGGATGTATGCTAAAAATGAATTGTAGGTTGATTTATGCTTCAGCAAGTAATGGTTTATGCTTGACATAAATTGTGTGGTTGATAGTGTCCATATGTATTGGTGTCTATGGAAACTATGTGAAAAGGACTAGGATGATGTCATGATGTATGATGTCATGTTGTTGGTTTGAAAATTTTTGGGTTGGTTTGGTTGGGTAGAAAAGGGTTTGGTTGAATGTGACCAAAGTGTGAAAGATAAGTGAAAGGCATATCTGCCCTTTCATTGACAAGGACCAAAATGATAGCATAGATAGGGGTTGTTAGAACCAAAAGCCCCATTCATGTGTTGCGTCATTGACCATGAGTTGTGTTAGAGCAGTAATCGAATCACTTCAACATTAAAGTGAGCTCGAAGTCTCTTGAGTAGGTGTTATGATAGGAGGAGGATAGGGTAACCTATTTTATGAGTAGGGATAACTTTGCCCCTTTTATAGGAGACCCAAAGACAACTACAAGTCTAGTCCATGACCCATTTTAAAAAAAAAAAAAAAAAAGAGCGGATTGATCAATGCGGGAAGTCCACATAGAGATGTCACTTTGCTTGGTGGTCATTTGTGAAGCTGATCAATGTGGGAAGCTTCTAAGAAAGTGTTGTTTGTAGCAAGATTTAGTCATAGCCATCCTTCGAGGGAGTGGTCTATATGTTGCTTTATATATAAGGGCTTGTGAATAGCTGTCCTTCGAGGGAGAAGTCTATTAGCTACAGTAATGATAGTACAACTGTCCTTCAAGGGCGCAGTCTACTTTTTGATTTGATTGTGTGACCTTGGATATTTTGACATCTTGATTTATTTTTGATAGAATGTTGAGTCATGGACAAGACTATAGAAGGTCAAGGGCTCCCTTTTATTAAGATGAAGCATCCATACATCATAAAAGGATTATAGAGGATTTGTTAAGGGAAAAAGGGTGGAAAGAATTGAGGATTAAAAGGATAGGGATTGCTCAAGGGATGATCTCAAGCTAAATGTCAAGTGGATGAGTACTCGACTAACATTAGAATGGTCATAGATGCAAAGCATTAAGGGGCTCAAGTTTTGGTCGGCCTTCAAGAGAAGACAGATGATAAGTCCTTGATCCATACTTGTGCGTGATGATGTAAGGTTCGAGCCAATTAGGAGCAAATTTGCCTCATTTACTTTGTTCTATATTGGTCACATGTTGGTTCTCTTTGAGGATGAGGTCTCTGATATTGAAATCTCGTTCTCTCAAATTTTTGTTATAGGCTCATTTGATGCGATTTTGATAGACATGGAGATGGTTGAGGGCAGCAAGATGACGTTCGTCGAGTAACTCAAGTTGAGTTAATCGATCTTGATGAAAATCATCGTTAGAAAGAATGTCATGTAGAGAAATGTGAAGAGATGGGATCTGTACTTTGAGAGGTAAAATAGCCTCTATTCTATATACTAGAGAGAAAGGGGTAGCACCTGTAGAGGTTCAGATACTAGTGTGGTAGGCCCACAAAGCAAAGGGAATGTGAACGTGCCAATCCCTTCCAGTGTCATTGATCACCTTCATGAGAATTTTAGTTAAGATTTTTTTAGAAGCCTTGGCTTGCCCATTTGCTTGTGGGTAGTAAGGTGAAGAAAAGTTGAGTTTAATGCCAAAGGAGTCACAAAGTTTTTAGACAGTTTTGTTTTTAAATGACTTTCTGTTATCAGTGATAATTTTGTGAGGTACATCGAAATGATAGATGATGTGGGTGTTAATGAAGTTGACAATCTTGTCGGCTTTTGTGGAGAGGAGAGGAATAGCTTCCACCCATTTAGTGAAATACTCGGTGGCAGTGATGATGGACTGATGACGAAGAGATGAATGAGGGTTAATCTTGCTGATGAGATCTAAGCCCCATTGTGAAAAAGGCCAAAAATCTTGAGCAACTTGTAAGGTGTGGCTAGAGAGATGAATCAAGTTAGCATGCTGTTGAAACTTGATGCAACGCCAAACATAATCGCTACAGTCTTGATGAAGATTGGGCCAATAATAACCTAGGTGAAGGATGCACTTAGCAACTGAGTTACCACTGAAGTGTCCACCACAAATCCCATCATGGGCTTGT
Source organism: Torreya grandis (assembly GCA_037957365.1). Classification (NCBI taxonomy): domain Eukaryota; kingdom Viridiplantae; phylum Streptophyta; class Pinopsida; order Cupressales; family Taxaceae; genus Torreya; species Torreya grandis. The sequence continues at coordinate 982,710 of JARHVA010004894.1, read as the reverse complement.
TTAATAGCATGAGAGGCTTTAGTGGAGTGTAAATAGTGAAAAAGAAGGCCGTCAAAACCTCTTTTATAGAGAAGGCCTCCTAGCATGGTATAGCGAGTGTTGCGCTTGATGAAAGCCTGCCGTGCATTGTTAGAGAGGTTGGGAGGAATGATAGAATGAGCCAAGTAGTCCTCAAGTTATTTTTACCATACATCTTGTGAAATAGAGTCTATGATGTGGACGAGGTTGATGTTAGTGGAAATGTATGAAGGCAATGGCACGTGATGTGCCATGACATAAATTCTTGATGAGGATGATGAAGAAGGAATATGCGAGGTGAGGGAAGCCATGGTGTCAACAAACTTATTCGTAGACCGAGGGACAGTCTGTAATAAGTGATGGTCGAAAGATGCTAGAAGGGTGTCAACACGGTGTTTGTACCCTTGTAAAATTTTATTTTTATGAAGATATGAACCATTGATTTGATTGACGACAAGTTGTGAGTCACCAAAGATGTTGATGGTCTTGATGCTTAAAGAAAGGGTAGTTTGAAGTCCCAAAATTAAGGATTCATATTTAGCCATATTATTGGTACATTCAAAGTCAAATTTGAAAGACAAGGGCATGGGCTCACCTTCATGTGGGATGAGGATGACCCCCGCACCCCCACCGAGTTGACATTTAGAGCCGTCAAAGAACATCGTCATTTGGTAGAATGTGTCATCAGTCGAGAGAGTGGCAATAGATTCATCAAGAAACTTGCACTGAGAAGGTTGATTGTCAGGAAGAGGGGCATCTGCTAGTTGGTCAGCGATTTTTTGCCCCTTTATAGATTTTTTCTAGACAAATTCTAAGTCAAACTCAACAAGAAGCATGAGCCAACGAGCCATACGGTGGTTTTGATATGGCTTGGAATGCATGTATTTAAGAGGGTCAGTGTGAGTGATGACAAAGGTTTTGTGATTGAGAAGATAATGATGAAGCTTGGTAGTGGCAAAGACTAATGCCAAACAGAGTTTCTCGATATGAGTATACCGAGTTTCATAGTCGACAAGTGTTTGACTTATGTAATAGACCACTTGCTCACAGTGTTGCTTGTCTCGATGCGTGATCATGGCACCTAACGAATGATTGGTTACTAAGATGTAGAGGTAGAAGGGTTGGTCATCTTGTGGTGGAATAAGGATTGGTGGAGAGACCAAATAGCATTTGAGGGCTTTAAAATCCTCTTGGCAATCTTTATCCCATTTAAAGGAGACGTCCTTCTTGAGGAGATGATGAAAGGGTTGGCAGCAGTCAGAAAGCTATGAAATGAAGCAGGAGATGGATTGGAGCTTCCCTTGTAGACTGTGAAGTTGCTTGAGATTGGTCAGAGGTGGCATCTCGAGGATAACATAGATTTTGGTAGGATCTGTCTCGATGCCATGAAGAGAGATGATGAACCCTAGGAGCTTTTTTGAGAGGACCCTAAAGACGCATTTCTTGGGGTTAAGATGGACATTATACTAAAGAAGGCTAGAGAAGATGATCTTGAGGATAGTCAAATGGTCGTGATGAAGCTTAGACTTGCCAAGCAGGTCATCTACATAGTCCTCCATGATTTTATGGAGGAGATCATGAAAAATGTAAGTCATGACATGCTAATATGTGGCACCTGCATTTTTTAGACCAAAAGGCATGACCCGATAGCAGAAAGTTCCCCATGGTGTAATGAAGGTGGTTTTGTGCTGATCTTCTGGTACAATCAAGATTTGGTTATATCCTAAAAATCCATCCATGAGTGATAACATCTCATGACCAGTCGTAAGATCAACAAGTTAGTCAATGTTTGGAAGAGGAAAGTCGTCTTTGGGACAAGCCAGGTTAAGGTTGCGATAGTCTGTACAGATTTAAATCCCCCCAGTTGCTTTGGTAATAGGAATGATGTTAGATACCCACTATAGATAATCAATGGGTTGGATGAAAGAGATAGAGAGAAGATGCTGAAGCTCCTCTTTGACAAGAAGTGCAACACGAGGATGCATTTTGCAAAGCTTTTGCCTAACAGGCTTAGCCTTTGGGTTTGTGACGATGTTATGAGTGGTAATGTTAGGATTGATGCTAGGCATATCAGCATAGGTCCAGGCAAAGGCCTTGCGATTGTCTGAGAGAAATATGGTATAGTCGATTTGCTCTTGGGTGTCTAAAGATTGACCAATCTTTAAGACATGAGGAACACCAAAAGATGAAAGGTTAATGTCAATGGTTGATTCATTTAACATAACCTATGTTTCAAAAGGGAGGGAGCGCTAAATGAAAGAATCATCGGCACCCATATAGGTAAGAATGGCATCGTCGTCTATGCAATGAACAGTGTTGATGGTTGTTGATTCATCGTCAATCATGCTGGGACAAACGAGAGGGAGAGACCTAAAAACCCCGTTGAGCTGATAGGTTAGGGGTTCCAAGTGGATGGTGTTTATGCAAAAAAAACTAGGAGGGATGGAAACCACCAACACCATAGGTGAGGATGGAAGAATAGGCGAGTTTGGAAGAGATTGGTCGATGGTGGGTTCGGGGCAAAGGTTTGCGGAAGCCTCAGTGGGTTCTTGGAAACCCAGTCCATATCATTTCTTGGCATTATCATCATTAGGTGGTTCGATAGGCTAATGGGAGCCTTGTTTGTAGCACCAAAAGCCAAAACCCTTCCATGCACACCTATAAAGGTATGTATGTGCAAAGGTGGGGTTACCAAGAAAGGAGAAATCAGATGTGAATAGTTGAGGTGAGGAGGAAGGATTCCCATCAGTAAGAGCTTGATCCAGCCCCCCATAGATGAGATTAGTTCGAAGGCTAGAAGGACCATAAGAAATGACCATTCTGATCTGATGGTCATAGCTTGGATTTTGATGAAGTTGTCCATACTCTTGAGGAGTCTGGAACATGTCTAGAGTAAGTAAGAGATATTCTCCAAGTGAAAGTCTTTGGAAGATATTGTCCATGGGGTCCTTGGTTGTCACTTGAGAAGGTGATGTGATGGCAACCGCTATTTGTGTACTAGTTGACACTTCTGTGGAAGGAGACGATGTTTGGGTTGGTGCCTTGAAAGGAATAAGAATGTCATTTGGTCGATAAGTTGTGTTAAAAGTCTTAAAAGGGGATGGGTCGGTAGGAATGACATGGACTTGTTTGTCATGTTCAAATTTGACACAATGGTGAAGTGTTGAAGGGATGCAACCCATGGCACGGATCCAGGGTCGTCCTAATAGCATGTTATATTGGAATTCTCCTTCAATGATGTAGAAAAGCTTTGGGATTATGCATGGACCAATGTGAATATGGAGGACAATAGTGCCAATAGTGTTAGCAGTGGTGTCATTAAAGGATCTAAAGATTGTGTCAATTTTCGATACACAATTCTTGGGAAGAGCAAATTGATCAAAGGTGTGGGTAGACATGATATTAATTCTGGTGCCCCCATTAATCATAACTCACTTAATGTGGGTTCGATCAATATAGGCTGTGATGAAAAGAGCAGCGTCCTGATCTTCCAAGGTAGAGGTAGGAATTTTAGAATCACTGAAAGTGATAGAGGCGACGAGGGATAAAGAATGGACTAGGGTAGCTAGTGGTTGAGGGTCTTCAGGTTGGACGTCTGTTGCCTGTAAGGCTTTGATTAGAGCTTGACGATGCTGGGGGGAGCTTTGGATAAGGTCATATAAGGTCATCTTCATGGGCGTTTGGTGAAGTTGTTTTATCATAGAGTCTTTGATTGCCCCTGAAGAAGGGGGTTGGGATGCACCTAAGATAGAAATCTTGGGTTTTGGTGGTTGAGGTAACTGGATAAAAGGATAGGTCCAAGGAATAGCAGCTTTTTCTTTTACCTTGTCTTTTTGTGACCTAGTGGTTATGTGGATAGCATTGATTTCAAAGATAGGAGGTGAAGAAGGGGTCATGGCCTACTGGTGAGATGTTGATGTGGTTGAAGAGGTTGGATGGGAAGGTGTCAAAGGTCAGTCAAGAGTGTCCTCAAGGAGAAGAGTGTCTTTCTCCATATAGTGGCGAATGACTGCCTTGAGGGCACAACAAGTCTCGGTATCATGTTCTGGCATATGATGGTATAAGCAAATATTCGTATCATCGAACCAAGAAGGTTTTGACCCGAGGGGTTGGAATGGCTTGATATATGGAAGGGTTATGCTAGAAGTCTACAAAAGTTGGCGTAATATCAAAGCGTATGAACCTACTAAGGGGTTCGTGCTTGTTGATGCATGAAGCACTGGTGACTTTTGTTTGGGAGGTGTTGAAGAAGGCTTCTGTACCACCTTTTGGGTTGGTGGTGCGGCCACATGTGAAGACGGCACTTTCTTTGTGAGAAGTGCTAAATTTTTGAGAGGGGGTAGACTTGTGTTTGGCAAAGGAAGTAATGGAGGTAATTTGTTTTGGTTAAGAGTCGGAGTAGGGAGTAGTCCGATAAGGGTAGAAGGATGAGGGCCTAAAATGGAGGGTAATGTTGATAGTGGAGGAGGGGTTCACTTCTGTGGTCTGGCAGTCTTCTTTGACTTGGTTGGAAGACTATTATTGGTCGAGGTCTAGTCTAAGTCCACCTTCACTTACGGGTGAGTGAGGGTAGAAACAAGGCAAACACTGAGTGACTTGATCAATTTAGGTGGGGTAGATGAGGGTTTGTGTTCTGATATGAATGGTTGATGTTTCAAAGGTTTAGAAGTGGAAGTCTTATTTGTGTCAAAGACTTTGGCAGATTTTATCACAAGAGAGTTAGCGGCATGAGATGAGATAGGCTGAGTAAGATGAGGAGCTTTGAGTTGCTCCCATAATGCTTGATGTTCCACTTTCCTTGGTTGGAGAAGTCCTAATTTCTCTACTAATCAAGAGAATGGTTGGGAAGTTGTAGGATGAGACTTCGGTCCTTCAAAAGATGTGAGTGGTTACAGGGCTGAAAATGTGTTAGGTGTCACAGTAGTCTCGGACCCAAGGTGTGTAGGAGTTGTAACTGGATTGTCATTGGTCGAAGAAGATGGAGAGTTAGGTTCTTTTCTTGGTGGAGAAGGAACTGGAGAATGTGGCTCCTCAAGGGGGTAAAGGGCAGGGATAATGGTGCCCTCCACTTGTGATCGAGGAGTAGGAAGGGTCGGGTCCTCCATAGGCAGCAGGAAGGAGGATGGTGAGACCGGTGGTGCCGATAAGGTTGAGGCATCCTTCAAGATGATAGAGGTTGACGGAGAACTAACCGGGGAAAGAGGTTCATCCACACGTGATGGACTAACCTCTTGAGGTTGGTCGGGGATGAAGGGCGAGACTGTATTAATTGTTTGAATGTTGTGTTCTTGAGTGTTGTCAATCAAGGTCTGGACATTGTTTTGGGTCGGTGGATGATTGGGGAATGGTTACTTGAAGATGTCAATGCCCTGATTAGGAGGTGCATTGGGATTATCTTGGACAAGGTCACCCTTTTCAAGCATGTCTTGGATTATGTTTTAAAAGGTTTTACAGTTACCTGTGTCATGACCTTTGACACGGTGGTAATTGTAGAAGTCATTTTCCCTATACCACACAAGGATGGCATGTGAGGGATCAAATTGTGGAGATGGTCGGATCTGGGGGAAATTGAGAACCCCCTATCTAACAAGTTTTTTCAACATAGATGCGTATGATTCTCTAAGAGGAGTATACTGTCATTGTATGTATCTCTGCTGGAATTGGCGGGTGGTGCTCTGAGATGTGGATGGCTCAAGATGATTGGTTGAAGAGGATGAAGGTCTAACGACCACAGCGTTAGCTGAAGCTTTAGACTTAGGATTGGATGATGAAGGTTTAGAAGAAGAGGAGTCAATGATCTTAGAGTTGGGATTCTTGCTTTGCAACTTGACTTTATTCTCCTCGATGGCATGCAATTCAAGTTTGTGGGCCATCGTGAAGGCTTTGTCGAAGGTGCGAAAGGTCTGAACCCGTAAGGTGGAAGAAATATGTTTGGTGCAAGCTCGGGAGAAAAGTTCAATAAGTTCAGGTTGGGGTAAGGAAAAGGAGAGTTTATTGATGAGGACTCTCTAGCAAACAATGAAGTTAGCTATGGATTCATCCTTGAATTGGCAGATAGAATAGAGGTCCGTGATCAAGACCTTCTTGGTGATGTTGATGGAGAAGTGATCAAGAAAGAGCTGGGCCAGCTATGTAAATGTGAAGAGGGAATGGCTGGCAAGAGAGCTATACCAGTCAAGTGCAGCACCAGAGAGAGACATAGGAAACATACGTAAAAGTAATGCATCATCATGGAAAATAAGGTAACAGGCATGTCTAAATGCATGTAAGTGCTGTTGTGGGTCTTCTTTGCTTTGAAAGCAAGAAAATTTGGGAAGCTCCCACTGGTTGGGGTATGGCCTAATCGAGACAAAAGGATGAATGGGCTCATTACAAATTTGCTCGTATGAGGGAGCATTACGTGAGCTAGAAACGGAGGTCTCTAGGCTAGACATCTTATCCATCAGCATTTTGATGATATCTGCTCACGGATTGGTGGGTGGAGCACCCCCTAGATTATAAGGCACTTGAAAGATATTGAGAGGGGCATATGACATGGTTGGTTGCATAGACACAACATATGGGTAGCTAGTTATTGGAGCGAAAGTTGAAGCCAAGGGCACTTGTGTTATGGGGTTGGTAGGCACAAGTTGGATAGGGGCCGTCAAAAATGGTTGAGGAGTAGCCACACTTGTTAAAGGGTAGACAGTTACTCTTGTGTTGATAGGTGCAAGAGTAGGGGGGATAGAGACCACTAGGTTTTGGAAAGGTGTAGGGTTTGGTTGAGTAGTTTGAGGTTGAGGGGGTACCGGAACCCCCATGGAGGTAGGTCTAGAAGGAGAGGCTAAATTTTGAAGGTAGGACACGGTTGGGTTATTAGTCAAGGTGTTTGCTTGATTGTCTATAGGTTGAATTATAGATGCTATTGATGTGATCCTTGTCTCGACTAAGGAAGTCGGCATCTCATAGATTGGGTTGCTTAGGGAGTCTCGCAGTTGGCTATGCGCGAGATAGTGCTGTAAGGCTTTGACATTGAGGTCTAAAAATCATGCAAAATTTTGGTCCCCTTCTGGGACAATAAGAGTTTGGGGCGGGGATGGGCGAGTAGGAGTTCTTTTAGTCTCCGAGTGGAACTCCATTATAGGACTGGTTATGGATGGTGAAGGCAAAAGCAGTTGTTGCTTAGCGTGGTCAAGAAGAGCCTTGGTTTGACTACGTGTCAAAACCATTCAAGGCAAGAAAGGGTCAAGTTTTAGAAAACTATGTTTTTTCAGTTTTAGAAACTTAGAATGGGTGTTTTAGCAAAAAAAAGGGGCAGGTTTTAAGGTTGCTACTTTTAAAAAAGAACTATGACAGAGACCGACATTGGTTGAGAAATTGATGTCGGTGAGAAAGATGGCCGACATCGTCAGATATCTGATGCCGATGGAGAAAAGTTACCGACGTCGGTTAGAAAATTGATATCGGTTACTGTGTTTTCCAAAAACTCAAAAATTTAAAAGTTTTTGGAAATAAAGAAGACAACATCCTTACCAGCTCAAAAAAAAAGAAGATAAAAATAGAAAATAAGATGAAGACAGGCAGATCCTAAGCATTAAATCCCTAGAAATAATTTTATTAGGATTGTGTGGCTTATGCCTTAAAGTGATGTTTGGGGAGGTTGGCTATTAAAAGGGTCCTAGAAGAGGTAGTCTAAATATGGTTTCAGGTATGTTTAGGCACTCAAAAGTCTGTGTTAGGTTTCGTACTTGGCCTGGTGCTAAGGAGCAAGCTCCCCTCACTTCACAATTCCAGTGGTAAGCTAGTCTCACTTAGCCAAAATATACTTTCCCTATAGATTAGACTCTGCCAGAGAACAGAGTGGGCTTTCCCCTTGGTGGTGAAATCCAAGTAGGATCGCCGAGATGGGTAAGGTATCTGCTAGGTGATGAAATCCCAGTCGGGCCTTGTCTCAAGTAAGTTTGGTGTTTGATTTAGTGCATGTGGTTTGGTTGTGTAACATTAAGTGATCTACGATTAATTCAATATGCGGTTTATTAATTACTAAGTGTGGACTAAGAAATGCAAGCAAGCAGAAATGGAATGCAATGTTTTTTAAGCCCCAAGTCGAAATGTTAAGTTGGAATGAAAACAAGTTGAGAAAGGGTTGAAGAATATGATTTTTGACTAGTCTAGAAATGCAAGAAAAGAAATAAAAGTTATTTTTATTCCTGCTTATGATGTCTTTTAGAAGAGAAGAAAGAGGTGAAGAGGGAGAAACCTAATGCACCTAAATGAAAAAAGAAGGAAAGGAACCCAAGAAAGGCTCTAAGGGTCCCACCGTGCATGCCAAAATGTTTCTACCCTATTTCACTTTCTACATTCAAAGAGAGAAAATGAGAAACTTAAAGAAATGGTTTAAGGCTTGTATGTACCTGGATATAGTTTTGCACACCAGAATTTAGATGAAAGTGACAACTCCTCTTTGGTTGTGGAGGATGACACCTGAAAGAGATAGATAATAAAACACGAAAAATGTTAGTTGACAAAAGGGTGGATTGCCAAGCAAAAGCTTGGTCCTAGAAGCTCTAAGGCTTCTTGGAGGATGATAATCCACTGTTAAAACAGAATATGATAGAGACAGAAAAGAGAAATAATAAAAGACTAAAAAGAGAGAATTGAAAGCAAATGCGTACCTGATAATCTGCAATCTGCTTAGCATAGTCACCGACGTCGGTGATATTGTCGACATCGGTCATGAAGGCCACCGATGTCGGTTAGACTACCGATGTTGGTAGGGGAAATGGATGAGGTCGGTCGGGGTAATGGCCAGGGACAGGTTACAGGTCTAGTTTATGGTCTGCAAGATGGACTGTGGTCTTGTCTATGAGTTAGGGAGTTTGTTTGGGATGGTAAAACAATACATAGAATCTTTAATAAGAACTAAGGTAGAGGGTATGTTATCAGGAAAAGGGGTAAGGGGCAGGAAAAAGGCCTTTCAGCCTTTTTGGGAAAAAATTTAGTCAGGTTGATTAAATTGATCTTAAGATGGTCTGTAGGTCTCTGATAACTTATGCTGAGTTGATTGGACAGAGGGTGTTGTCTAAAGAGAGACTAAAGAGGTGTCAGAGGCAAAGAAAAGGGAATAAGGGGTGAGAAAAGGCTTTTTAGCCTCTCTAGGAAGAATAGAGAAGGTTGGGTCAAGGATGCTTGGAATAGATAGTAGACAGAATGCTAATATATTTGAAATGACACTGAAATAAAAATAGTACAAATACTTAGTTGTGACACGAGTTGGCAAAGGTGCAGGAACTGTGTTTTCATTGCTGCTGATGATGGAGATATCGTGCAATCCCTGTGTAGAATGTTTGATGCAAGACCTCAGTGCCTAGAAAATGCTATCAAGAATGCTGATCCCTGTAAGAAAACAAGAATCTAGAATACTAGAAAGCAAAAGCATGAGAACTTTGTTTCGCCAGAAGAGGTTTTGAGATTCGTGATTAGCTCTAGAGATTAACGATTTGTGATTCCCTCGTTAAAGGTTAGAAATTTGGTTTAAGTAAAAATGACGTCGGTGATCTCGCCGGCGTCGGCCAACATTTGACCAACGTTGGCGGGTGGAGAATGAGTAAAAGAGCCACCAAGCCCATTCTCCATCTGCCAAGTGCACTATCCATTAGAGAATTGTCGAAGGTTGGGCTAAATATGCACGAGAGTTGGTTAGGCAGTTAGAAATAAGTATGAATAGGTCTTGGGTGAGTCATAGGGTGGGAATTAGTCCAAGGCGAGGTGTCAAACGAGGTGTTATAGGTGATGTGTCAAAGGGGAGGATATTAATAATAAATTATTATTTTAAATTAGTAAGTACATGGTTTAGGAATGGGTTAGGAATGGACCAAGAGGGAGGATGACCAAGGGTTAGACACGATTTCGGTGTCTACATTTGCCCCTTTTTGTCTTATTGGTTATTTTAGATGAACTAAAAGACAAAAATAGGTGTTGGTTGCCTATAAACCTGCATAGCATGTGCACCTGCTGCTAGTCCCTCTAAAAATCCACTGAACTACCCTCCAATGCTTCTTTCCTAGATTGGCTCCAAACTTGTGACAACTCCCACTGCTTGGGAAAACTCAGGTTTAGTACATACCATGCACCTAACCTCATTATGTTAATCAAGACACTATTCTGTGAACTGTCCAACCATCGGCGTGCTAACCGGTCTCACACAATCATCCTAAAACAAAGTCAACATGTGACCTTATATGTCCCTAGAACACACTCATGCCAAAGAACCTCGCTGCTCCCAGATTCTCCATGACACACCCCTGAACTAGCTTTACCTTTAGTTTAGCAATACCTGTATATGTAACCCTGTAACAAGCATATGATACAATAATAGGATAATGTAGCTAATATTATCCAACCTGATAAAGAAAAACACAATGATCAAACCTCCATTGCCCTGTAGCTTATACAAGACCATATACCCTAATCTTTCGTCTCACATATCCATTTCCGCTCTTCTTCATCGTGAACATCCATTCATCTCTCAGTGCTTCCTTCCAGCTGGTAACTCCATCCAAAACTCCTGTTTGGTTCTCCTCCAAGGAATCACATCCTCCATCCATGCCAAGCTCCCACTATTTCCTAGATCTACCTATTCTGCTTCTTTAACAACTCCCTGGTTCTTTACCATAAGTGAGCAACAAGTAGTGTAAAGAAGGGAAATGACAAATTTGAGGCTTACCTACCCTTTAAGTCTTCCATATGGGTGCTTGAGACTCCTTGATAGCTTGCTGTCCACCCAAAATTCATCTTAGTGACCTATGCCGATCACATTCTAGTCTGCACCTGACTGATGTCAGTTCGCTATGACTACCTGATTGCCGATGTCAGTTCCTCCCTTACCAATGCCAGTGTTTATCTGCCCCAAGTCACCGACATCAGTCTATAAATATCTGATGTCAGTCCCTATCTGGATGTTGACATCAATTTTCTTGCCGACATCGGTCTCTATGTTTTGCTTGTGAGAACTGACTTCTACCCGTGAGCTCCTTTTAGATCAAACCCTTGTCCAAATCACCCTTGCTCTGCTCAAAATTCTTTTGCCCCTTGTGTTGAACTCTATCCGTCACCTTCTCCTTGAAAACCAAGGCTTTCCTGTTCTTGTCACTAACATCGGATTCTTCAAGAAACATTACCTTCTTCTTCTGCATACAAAAATCTCGATCTATACCCTTTGATTCAAGAACATGCATCTCCTTCTTATTCATGTGACCAAGCCTATTAAGCCACATCTTTGAATCTACAACTAAAGTAGATAACCCAGAAAGAGAATCAGTAATACAAGTAGATAGATAAAGCGTACCTACTTTCTTACCTCTTGCTACAACAAGTGCACCCTTGAAAATCTTCCAAGAGTCCGCTGTGAGAGTTACTGTGCAACCCTCATCACCCAAACTTCTTATAGAAATCAAATTCAGCTCTAGAATTGGGACATGCATGACCTCCTTTAACACCCATGTGTTTCTTGTCTGCAATTTCAGCTTCACTTTCCCTTTGCCAACCATCTGACAAGGCTTTCCATCCCCTACACAAATTTCTCCAAAGTCTCCCTGGACATACTCATGAAAAAAATCCCTAATTGGGGATGCATGAAAAGAGGCACCAAAATCTAAAATCCAAGATTCTACTTTATCTAAAGAACATACCAGAGCACCCTATGCAATGAACTCTGTAACACTTGCTTCTTCTTCATGTCCTTCATGCTGATCTGCTACCAACCAAAAATCTTTCTTTTCCTGCTCTTACTTTCCATATTTCCAGCAAGTTATTTTGCCATACCTGAACTTGGACCTCTTGCTATTAAACTTCTCCATTCGTAGCTTACATTCTTCTACCATTGCTCTACTCCCACTCAAACAAAAACCCCTGTGAGTAACCTATAATCAACACACACTAACCAGATCTAATCCAACCTATTAGTATCCCAACCAAAAGCTCTGATACCACTTGACAGGTACTTAGAACAACAAGCATGCTCTGATACTAGTTGTTGGGGAATCCAAGAACAAACACACTTGTTCTGATCCCACTTGTTAGGATCTTGCTCTTAAAAAATAACACAATATGATTACCAAACTTAAGCAATTAAATATGCAAAAATAACCAGAAACACAAGTAACTAGAATTCATCAATAGCATAGAATATGAGAGACAATACACTATCTTGTATTAACATTTGTACAGAAAAGAATACAATAAAGAGCCTCCACACTCTTCCACCTTACAGAGGCTTCCCATACCTCAAGTGTATAGTAATTCTTCTTCAAAACACTCTCCTACCAAAAATGGTCCCAACAACCAACTCACACACAGAATTGGTGTTCACCTCTCCAACCAGTTAGTAATAACCCTGCCAGTACACCAAGCACTCTATAGTACTTCAAGTTGATCTCCCATGAACCTGTAACCTACAATTCAATAGACCATACTTAAAATGGAAGGATCTTCCTTGCCTTCCTTTCTAGCTCATTAGTGGAACTAGGAGAAACACACACTTTGTTCTCTTCACTAGCACACATTACAGTACATGCCAATGGGTCTATAAATAGATCCCAGACTTAAACAATAACTTAGACTCTTAGTTTACTATAATTATTAACGCAGCTCAAGACTCAAAATAGCCTTTACATGCAAACACTCTGTTCACTAAACTAATTGTTTGTGCAACGAGCAGTTTTGGAACACACATGCGACCGACACCGGTCCCTGCTTGCCTGGTGCTGCCGACGTCGGCCAACTCCCTACTGACGCCAGTTGCCTTTTGCACTGATCATGACTGATGTTGGTCATGCTACCGATGCCGGTGCTTCTGGGTCTTCAGCAACCTTCTTTTCTTTGTTTGTAACAAGTTGAAGCTTTTAGCTCCACAACCTAACACATTAATGAGAATTTGGCTATTCTAATGCTCTCACCATTTTGTGAGTCATTTCTATTTTAATGCTTTCACCATTTATGAGAAACCATTACCTATGCTCTCATTATTTTATGATTTCATTATCATTCTGAGCCTTATATGTATTAATAATTATGAATTACCCATTTAATTTATTTATGGATACTCATCTCTTGAATTTCAGTGTGGTTTTAACCTAAACCATACTCTCACACTTGCATGATTTGCTTGTGTTAATGTTTTCATGATTGTGAACATCATCCCCTCTCTTCCCATAAACTCACCATTTTACAAAACCATTTCCATTTCCCCTACCAATTAATCATGTTTTCCTATCATCACATTTATTATATCCCATATCTTGGGATATATATATTTGGACTGAATTTCATATTAGATCTGGTGTCCATGAAACTATGTAGGCAATGTCCACTTTCCTAGTGTATCTAGAGTCAGATCGACTACCCCTTATTTTTTGTTCTATTCCCCTTATTTTATTTGTTTTGTTTCATTATTTCCTATATCCTAGGGGAAATGTTTGTGCCTTCTTTGGTTGTGTTATTGTTCCCTATAGCCTAGGGGCAATATTGTCATGTTATTTGTTTCATTATTCCCTATAGCTTAGGGATAACCTTGTGCCATTTGATCTCGTGTTGTATTATTTGTGTTGTTACAACCTAGCTTAGGGTTCACCCTAATGCCAAGAGTAACACCTTTATTACACATACATGAAGACTTTGTATTTTTTTTACATTAGCATTGTGATTAATCATTGTTTGTGCATTGTTGTTTGTTTAGATTAGTTTGTTTGTTTACCTTTGTGTATTTAGAGTAGTTTTCTTATTACACTTTTATTTTATTTGGATGGTTTAGTTTTTTTATTTATTGATTTTTATTACTTGTCATTTTTTTTATTTGTCTATTTGTTTATTTTGTCTATCTCTGTTTATTCTCCTTCCTTTGTCTTTTTTATATTGCTTGTTAGTTTATAGTTATTTGTTTTGTTAGTGTGTTTGTTTATGTCATTTAAAAAAAAAAATTGTTTATTTCTATTTTGTTGTTGTTTGTGTTCATTTCTTTGTTTGTTTACTTGTTTATTATCATGTTATTTATTTGTTTGTTTCTCATTTTTTTTAATTCATGTTTTATTTTATTTTTTTGTCTATGTTTTGTTTGTTTTTATTTATTGGTGTTTCATTGTTTATTTGTTTAGTCATTTTTTTCAATTTTTTGTCTATTTTTTGTTTATAACCTTGCTGGTTATTTTGTTTTCTAGTTTGTTTATTTTATTGGGTTTGTTTGTTTATTCATTTTTTTATTTGTATCACTTATTTGTATTTTGTTATTTGTGTTTGTTTTTGTTTCTATTTGTATAAATTCAGGATTTTTGTGTATTGTTTATTTTTATCTATTTATTTATTTTATGTGTTTATTTCATTATTATTTATTTATTTTATTTTAATCTTTCTTTTTTATTTTTTGGTTGTCGTAAGATTATTACATTTTGTTTGCACTTAAGTCTTGATTATCCATATCATGTTCTTAGGTTATGAATTTTTGTATTTAGTATTACACTTTTTTTTTATTTACATCTTGGATTTGAATATTCATATCTTATTACTAGATTTTTTATATTTACATTTAAATTAAGTTTACCATGCTTATGGTTTATATTACCATTTTAGTTGTTTATAACTATCATGTATAATATCACAAGCTAAAGCAAAAACTAGGCACACAAAGACTATCATAACAATGCAATATAAGTACTTCTATGATTAGTCCAACAAAATAAATAACCAAACACATACTTGAATCCATGAGTAATAAGCAAGCACAAAAATGATTTATTATGTGTTTATATAGACATACATCTATGAATAAACATACATATGATTCATACAACATAATCAGATGATAAACAACTAAACAACATCTCATAAACATGGCATAAGAAATAAATGAATATAACATAAAAGATCATATACATCAACAATATTAAACATACATAATGCTAATAAATGCTAAACATGAGTTAAACATGATAATAAGCATGATAGTGTGTGTGTGT
This sequence comes from Torreya grandis, assembly GCA_037957365.1. NCBI lineage: Eukaryota > Viridiplantae > Streptophyta > Pinopsida > Cupressales > Taxaceae > Torreya > Torreya grandis. Next base: position 967,705 of record JARHVA010004894.1, on the reverse strand, counting down.
GTGTGTGTGTGTGTGTGTGTGTGTGTGTGTGTGTGTGTGTATGTATGTATGTATGTATATATGTATGTATATATATATATGTATGTGTGTGTATATATATATATATGTATATATATATCTATATATGTATGTATGTATATATGTATGTGTATATATATATATATAATATATATATATATATATATATATATATAATATCATATACATGTATATTAGCCTCAAAGGACACAAAACTAAATGTCAATGTATCTCAAATTTCATATGCATAGAGGATAAATGCACAAGATAATGGTGTCTCAAAAATATATCCACATGCCAATATAGTAAGTACAATTCCATATGCCACAACTATGCTAAAAGGCTAAAGAGGCAAGGTCCTTGTGCTCAAATCTAGCTCTATGTATCAATGGGACTTATAGTTGGAGGAGGTCTTGATATCTTTAATGGTCCTATTGGTGGTGGACATGGTTGATGAATACACTAACCTAAGGCACCTTTCACATGGGTTATGGTCTAAGACTAACTAGATCTGATGGCTATCCTTTGTGCATCCTAGATCTCAAATATACTAACCTATTGATCCTTGGGCATGGTAGATTCATACACTTACTAGTAATATGATGCCTCATCCTTGGATTGAAGGCACTCCCAAACCATATATAAGAACTTAACATGTGAAATAACTCCCCAAGATATATCTCACTCTTATTTAAGCATGTCAATGGTATCCAATGCTTGATCTCTCTCACTAATGGCTTGATCTCTCTCTATGGTGAGTTGGCACTGCACCTATACCAACTTGAATATTTTATCCTTCAACTAGGAGATCTCTAATTGAATTAGTGTCATATAATCATATTTCATATCTAGGGTTATCTATAAATCATTCACATGCCATTGTAGATCTAAAACCTCTCACACTCAAGAAATAATCTCCTACTCTAACATGTTATTATTTAGGCATATTGTATCCATGCCAAAAGGCCCTACCTATCTTGGACATATCTATGTTCCCAAATACCCTACCTAACCTAAATTGACCTATGCAATTGTAAAAACTATTATGATAAGATCTAGCACCATCAAATCTAGGCCTCCATCTCTACCCCCTTTTTATCTCCATCTCCATCTCCATATCCATCACCATCTCCCCTGCCATCTCCTCCATCTATGCCATCATCATCATCATCACCAGCCTCACCACCACTCTCTTTCTAGTTGATTCCAATATTTATCGATGTCTTGGCCTTAATATCTATGATATTCATGGGCATCAATCCCCTATTAGTACTAATACTATCATCTTTAGAGGGCATATATGTACATGATTATAAATATAAGATGGAGTGACCCCTACATCTATAGTTCCTCATTCATATGCCTAATAAACTTGAGGAACATTGATATAACTCATCATATCCTCACTCACAAGAGTATCCTAATTTATCTCTCATGTAACATGGGAAAACCATCTTAGCTCTTCAGGTACATCTTACATGAATCTGAACTACCTAGGTACCTCATTAGGGAAGTACTCCTAAATAATGTGGGATTATCTCTCAATCAAAAAACATATAGTAGTCATAACATCCATCACCATCTATCCTTGAACCACTATAGATGATACATGATGTATCACCTCCAAATTAAAAATTATGGTGTCAGATCATTGAACATATGATGATAGAATGGGATATTCCCCCTATGATCATGCCTACCTTCTCCTATCTGAGAACTACCATATGATACCAAATATTATATATCCTAAATTATATGTATCCCTACTAGTCACACAATTGAGATGTGTTCTCAACCCTAAACCATCATAAGAGTGCAATCCCTAATGCTCCATCCACCGTAATATGCTATCATATGAATATTTTTATAGAGTTGTGATATGATAGTTAGCCTCTAGACAAAATTAGTAAAATCTTCAATAATTCTACTCATTACATCTATAAGTCCCACATGTAAATACCAACCACTCTTATCAGGAAATAATATGCCACTAGTAATGGCCAATAGGATAACATCTTCCCTATCAATGAGAGCTAATGGTGATGGATCCCTAATAGGTAAATCATCTAGACAAATGTTTGTATAGGTATTAATGAGTTTAATATAAACCTTCCCCTAAAACATGGGTATACCCTAACAACTACACAAGTCATAGATAACTACCTACTATTATGCAAGTGGTGTCCATAATAGTCATCATCCATGTATAGAAAATTTAAAGATATGTCAGGTATCCTCAAGTGTAATAGTAATAACCCCAATAGGTAAGTGAAATGTAGACATCTCATTACGATATCACTCAGCTAATGCACTCAAATAATCCTAATTAGCTTGGATGACTAACATCCATGCCATGTCATGAATATTAATCATTTACAATAAACCAACCATATCCTCGATGTAGATAAATGGGGTCTACAAATATTGTAACCATTATTCTCAACACATAAAGACATCCAATCACTCCTACAATCAAATAAAAGTTATCATTAACCTAACTATGTGTAGCTACCTAAGCCTAAGCCTAGCCTTCTCAACTTACTTGATCTTCTTCAAGAGGCTGGACCCTTTTCTGATCCTCAAACCAAATATTTTTGGCTTTTAGGGTAAAGCCATCATTTCCTAAAGGGAAAAGATGTTTAGGTGATATTACACATTTTTTGGAGATATCAACATTTTTTGTTTTCATAAAAATGGTGACTTCACCTAAAAATGGGTGAAATCACCATTTCAGTTATTTAAACCCACTTTTGGAGGTATCATTATTTTTAAGAATGATAAATTCATACGAAGTCACCATTTTCCTTATTGAAGTCCTTATTTGCCCAAAAATGCAAATGGTGACTTCCCTAATTTTCAACCTAAATCAAGTAATAAATGTTAAAAAATTAACATTAATGGCACAGTTGACATTACTTACTAGTGTTTCATCATATGGTGGCTACATGTACTCCCTCACCCACTCTAAAACATGACATTGAGCTCCTTTGTGAGCCATTTTTTCTTAGTTCAATACTCAAGAAACAAGAGCTTAGAATCTCAATAGGATAGGGTGAAAATGAATCATTTTTTACCTCAAGGGTGAATATATAGCCAAAAAATTGAATTTTTACCCCCAAGGCCTATGCACTCTAGGAAGTGTATTTTTCACATATGTCATCCTTTTCCATGCCATTTGATCTAGTGTACCTTATTTTTTAGCCATATTATCACTAGACCATCTTTTTGGGCCTCCCCCAAGACCCATTTAACAACTCTATTTTTCTACCTATACCCTAAATTTATTCAAATGTGCATCTTTAAACTCACATTTAGGCTTGGACAAGTGTTTTTACTCTTTTCTAGCTCATTGTAAATTTGTTTTATAGATTTTTTTCATAAGCTAGCCTTGCCAATTTTCCATGTTATGGAAAATTATTTTTGATCAATAAATGATGTATTTTGCCTTTATAGGGAAATATCAATTTAAATAATATGATTTAATTATGTGAACAATTATAATCACCTTTGGGAAAATCATTATTTTTCCTGCTCCACCTACCCTACCAGGGCGAATTCTCACATCTTTGATTATAACTACCTATGGGTAAATCAATGTCTCATGTTTCATTACTGATTATAACTACTTGTGGTAAAATCATTATTTTTGTTTCCTCTGTAATCACCTTTTTGTAAATCATTATTTTTCCCAATCTATCCACCCTACTAGGATAAATGCTTACATCACTGATTATAACCACCTATGGGCAAATCAATGTCTCATGTTTTATTACTGATTATAACTACCTTTAGGTAAATCAATATTCATCCCCCACCCTATTGGGGCTAATTCCTATGTCAATGATTATAAAAACATGTGGGAAAATCATTATTTTTGTGTCATGTGCTAATTAATATAACCACCTTTGGGCAAATCATTGTTTTCCCACTCTACTTGCCCTACTAGGTAGATGTCTATGTCACTGATTATAACTACATATGGGCAAATAAATTTCTCACATTTTATTACTAATTATAATCATCCTTGGGAAAATCAATATTCTTCCCACTACCCTACTAGGGCAACTAGTTATGTCATTGATTATAACTACCTTTGGGAAAACCAATGTCCCACCCTTTGTTACTAATTATAACTACTTTTGGAAAAATTAGTGACTCTATTGTTATTATTATTTATAACCTCTTTTCAGAAATTCAATAATTCTACCCTTGTTACCACTAGATCATGTCCTTTTATTCATTTCTAAATAACATTAGATGACTCTATTTTTCTTGCTCACTCCTTCAAGGGGGCATCAAGGGCTTATCAACCACCATTTAGGGCATGAACTTTTCCACTTAATGAATTTTTCATTCTTTGAAAAGACATTACTGTGCATATGTATTTTAATGCCTCCTTAAATAAGGCTAAACTATCAACACTCAATTTTGGTCACCTTCATGCATAAATTAGGATTCAATTCAATTTATATAAAATGACACAATTTGAGCTTAGAAATCACCTAAATTACCTAAATTTATCTATGTAATGGATTTAATTTCCCAAAAACATGATGAGGCTAGCTTATTTAATGTATTACCCTATATGCACTAAAAACTTAATTTGGTTTCAACCCTAGTCAAATTACAACCTAATAATTTGACACTTTTGGCTTGTCAGACTATTAATTCATAACATTTAAAATAATTACCAAAAGCCAAAAATCACTAAACAAGACTAATTACATTGTAAATCTTAATTAACGTAACTTAACACAAATTCTAAATCAAATTAGTGAATTTCATTTATTAAATTAATTAATTTTTAGCCAAATATGAAGTCAAAGGTCAAAGGAGCTAATAAAGTGATATATTCCAAATTTTTAAGTCACAACCTCACAAATATCTAAAGTGAGTTTTCATGCCTCACATATATTTGAAATTGAGTGTAATATCCCTTTGAATATCAAAACAAAAGCTTCGAATTGCTTATCTAAATTTCTGAAAAATACCTTCAAGTAGATAAATAAATCATAGTATAAATTCTTATTTATTTTCTCATAAGCTTACAATAGAGATCCTCTGTCAAGTATACAAAGAATATTTAAAGTATGGCCTTAATAGCCTGAATAGTCCATAAACTAGTCTAAATCTGGTACGTCTCAGCCTGCTATGTAAAAAACATAGTTGCTGACATCGGTTATACTGCCATCGTCGATCGACCTGTAGTCGTTAACTTGCCGACGTCGATAATATGTCGATCGATGTCGGTCTCTGTAGGTCCCTGTTCGCTGATGTCAGAGCCTAAACTTTCTATAGGTGCGTACGGATTTTCATAGATCTGTATGGAAGTCATACGGCCGCTGATATCGCACAACCTGTATGCTTGATCCTGATCTGTAGAATTATGGGCTAATACAAAGATCTATATCTAGATAATTCTTGAATCAAAAACCCAAAATAATGAAATACCTGTAAAGCCTTGTGATAGCTTCTGTGTGAAGTTATCTCTCAAACTTGTAAACACCTGTGATAACTTCTGTATGAAGTTATCTCTCAATTTGGCAATAGATCGGCTGATCTTTCACAACCTCTTAATCACGCACAATGAAGAGTTGACGTTCTTCAATGCAAATGGAATCTTGAAACCCTTGGCTCATTCTTCACAGAAGAATTTCTTCACAAGAATCAATATCAATAATAGTCATGAATACAAACTCTCTCCCATGAGAATTTCTTATACTCCTCCAAAGGGTGCTTGCTAAAATTAGATTCCCTAAAATTAGACTTAGGGCTTCTTAAATCAAAACTGGGGCTTCTTAAATTAGAACTAGGGTCTTAAAATTAGACCAATTCTTAAATTAGAATTAGGATCCTAAAATTAGACCCACTAATTAATAATTAATAATTAATTAATTAATTAATAATTAGACCAAATAATTAATATTTGATTAAGTCAATCAAATATTAATATCTCCCTTAATTCATGTCCGAAAGAGCCCGAATGAAATCCAGCCCATCTCCATCAAGACCCTCTATCCATCTCATCAACCTACAAGGGTCGCATAATAGGCTAATCATCTACTCTGCACATGTCAACTAAAAAGGGGACATGACAATCCGCCCCTCCTGAAATTGCTTGCCCTCAAGTAATCGTTGAATGATAGACCAATCAATCCACCTGGATCCCAAATGAAGTCTCGATCTACAGTGCGGTCAACCAACACAAACTCCAGGCCCTGTCCATCACCAATCTCATCCAATGGCATCACATCACCTCTGTCTCCTGTACGTATATCATCATCAACATGTGACCCACCTATAAAAGGAAGCTGAGACTCTACCACATGTACTAACTCTTGAACTGAACTCACCTTAAGACCAAGCTCGTCCTCATATCTCTCCTGTGCTAGTGCTAATGTGCACTCGTCATCACACTCTATCATGTCATGTAGTATAGGCATCTCCATCCGATGAAAAAACATATGTTTGAAGCTGCTGCCCCGTATTGCCTTAAGAATATGTGTTTTCCCATCAACCTCAAAATGAACCTCCATGTCCTTGAGACGAAGAGTAACTTCCTCAAATGAATGAAGCCACTTCATACCCAAGACTAATTCTATGTCCCCCATGTTGACCACATAATAATCTGCCTTGAACTCATAGTTGTTCAAGCGCAATGGGAGGTCTCTAATCATATGCTCACACTTAAGAGTGTGACCATTGGCTACCTTAACTCTAATGCCCTCAAAATCTTCGGTAGTGAGTCCACGCTTCTCCACAAATCTAGCATCTATGAAATTATGTGTGGCTCCTGTATCAAGAAGGGTGGTGACCTTCTGCCCTGCCAAAACTCCATGGAGTCTGAATGACTCATCTAACTGAATGCTGGATAGGCATGCCTCCTGTATATGAATCTCTAAATCTGCCTCTACCTTAGGCTCTGAAGCCTCTGCCTCCTCAGAACTATCCTGCTGTTCGGAATCTTCTGATTCTGCATCCTCATAATACGCCCACATCACACGACTTGCTTTTCCCTTAGGCCTCAAAGGCCAATCGTGATGGATATCATATGGACCTTTGCAGTAGAAGCAAAGCTTCTTCCTGCGTAGATCATTAAGAGCCTCTCTATCCAACGGTGGTGCTGCTAGGTTGGCCTTTGAATCATTCTTAACACCTGATTTATCTTTGTTGAAATCTAATCCCTCTCTATCTCCATTGGAGAACTATTGATCTCGGGATGAAGAAGTACCTCTGGAGTTAATTCTACTTGATGGGGCTGCCATCTCCATACTACGTGCCTTCTTCATAGCCTCCTGTAAGGAAGGAGGATCAAAGCCTTTGATCCAACCTATCAATGGTTCTGTCAATCCCTCCATGAAGAGTACCACAAGTCACCTCTCTGAAATGTTGAGGAACCATAAATAATAACTTCTAGAAGTCACCAATATAAGACTCTAGACTGCCACTTTAGTGTAATTGTGCCAACTCTCGAAAATAGGACTCTGGATCCCTCCTGTCAAAATGCTCTACCAGCCTATCCACAAACTCTTGATAAGATGTAATCCGATCATGATGAAGTGTCACCATCTCATGGTGCCACCAATCGTGAGCTACTCCCTTAAGATGTAGTGTCACATATCTGATAGCATCTTCCTCACCCATTGGTCGCAATGTGAGAAATGTATCCAGCTTACTCACCCAGGCCTATGCTGTCACCTTACCACTACCGTCGAATGTCGCTAGTGTGAGCCTACTCGTAGCATGCTTCAAATCATTGTTCTGGGGTCTTGGTCTCCCATTCTGTTGACCTCGGTAATGTTCTTTCCTTTGTGTGAGGAATCGGTCAAACGTAATCATCTCCCTGACCATAGGTGGTAATGACTCCCACTCTTCAGTCGCTGCCCTAAGGGTGTCTGTAAATGCCTCCTCATGCTCCTCACCTGCTATTACCTCCTCTACCTCCTGTCTCACAAAGATAGGCCTAGTAGGCCTGTTAGCTATATGAGAAATAGTCCCATGGCCTCTCTGTGATCCTGCATCACTCCTGACATTTTCACGGTGTGGGGAATGTCTCCTCGAGAGTACCCAATCTCGGCAGTGCTGCTGCCAACTACTGTAATACCTGGTTATTCTGCCTTTGCCCTTCTCGTAGTTCTCTAGGAGTAAGTAAAACCTCTGCATCATCTTGATCTCTAGGATGGTGAGGAATACGGGCCTTGCCAATATCGTCACCCATGTCTTTCGGCGATTGTTCTAAAACTTGAGTGCCTTCAAGCAAAGCTCTACTGTGCATGAAATACCCGTGTGATCCCAACCCTTGTGGCTGCATAAGATTGTCAACCTCTCAGGATGGCAGGATTTAGCTCTGATACCACTGTAATATCCCTTTGAATATCAAAACAAAAGCTCTGAATTGCTTATCTGAATTTCTGCAAAATACCTTAAAGTAGATAAATAAATCATAGTATAAATTCTTATTTATTTGCTCATAAGCTTACAATAGAGATCCTCTGTCAAGTATATAAAGAATATTGAAAGTACGGCCTTAATAGCCTGAATATTCCAGCAAATTGGTCTAAATTTGGTACGTCTTGGCTTGCTATGTAAAAAACACAGTCGCCGACGTCGGTTTTACTACCATCATCGGTCGACCTGTAGTCGTTAACTTTCTGACGTCGATAATATGTCAACCAATGTTGGTCTCTGTAGGTCCCTGTTCACCGATGTCAGAGCCTAAACTTTCTATAGGTGCGTATGGATTTTCACAAATTTGTACGGAAGTCGTACGGCCGCTGATATTGCACAACCTATATGCTTGATCCTGATCTGTAGAATTATGGGCTAATACAAAGATCTATATCTGGATAATTCTTGAATCAAAAACCCAAAATAATGAAATACATGTAAACCCTTATGATAGCTTCTGTGTTAAGTTATCTCTCAAACTTGTAAACACCTGTGATAACTTCTGTATGAAGTTATCTCTCAATTTGGCAATAGATCAGCTGATCTTTCACAACCTCTGAATCGCACACAATGAAGAGTTGACGTTCTTCAATGCAAATGGAATCCTGGAACCCTTGGCTCAGTCTTCACAAAAGAATTTCTTAACAAGAATCAATATCAATAATAATCATGAATACAAACTCTCTCCCATGAGAATTTCTTATACTCCTCCAAAGGGTGCTTGCTAAAATTAGATTCCCTAAAATTAGACTTAGGGCTTCTTAAATCAGAACTAGGGCTTCTTAAATTAGAACTAGGGTCTTAAAATTAGACCAATTCTTAAATTAGAATTAGGATCCTAAAATTAGACCCACTAATTAATAATTAATAATTAATTAATTAATTAATAATTAGACCAAATAATTAATATTTGATTAAGTCAATCAAATATTAATATCTCCCTTAATTCATGTCCGAAAGAGCCCGAATGAAATCCAGCCCATCTCCATCAAGACCCTCTATCCATCTCATCAGCCTACGAGGGTCACATAATAGTCTAATCATCTACTCTGCACATGTCAACTAAAAAGGGGACATGACAATCTGCCCCTCCTAAAATTGCTTGCCCTCAAGCAATCGTTGAATGATAGAACAATCAATCCACCTAGATCCCAAATGAAGTCTCGATCTACTGTGCAGTCAACCAACACAAACTCCAGGCCCTGTCCATCACTACTCTCATCCAATGGCGTCACATCACCTCTATCTCCTGTACGCATATCGTCATCAACATGTGACCCACCTATAAAAGGAAGCTGAGACTCTACCACATGTACTAACTCTTGAACTGAACTCACCTCAAGACCAAGCTCATCCTCATATCTCTCCTGTGTTGGTGCTAATGTGCACTCGTCATCACACTCTATCATGTCATGTAGTATAGGCATCTCCATCCGATGAAAAAACATATGTTTGAAGCTGCTGCCCCGTATTGCCTTAAGAATATGTGTTTTCCCATCAACCTCAAAATGAACCTGCATGTCTTTGAGACAAAGAGTAACTTCCTCAAATGAATGAAGCCACTTCATACCCAAGACTAATTCTATGTCCCCCATGTTGACCACATAATAATCCGCCTTGAACTCATAGTTGTTCAAGCACAATGGGAGGTCTCTAATCATACGCTCACACTTAAGAGTGTGACCATCGGCTACCTTAACTCTAATGCCCTCAAAATCTTCGGTAGTGAGTTCACACTTCTCCACAAATCTAGCATCTATGAAATTATGTGTGGCTCCTGTATCAAGAAGGGTGGTGACCTTCTGCCCTGCCAAAACTCCATGGAGTCTGAATGACTCATCTGACTGAATGCTGGATAGGCATGCCTCCTATATATGAAGCTCTAAATCTGCCTCTGCCTTAGGCTCAGAAGCCTATGCCTCCTCAGAACTATCCTACTGTTTAGAATCTTCTGATTTTGCATCCTCATAATACGCCCACATCACATGATTTGCTTTTCCCTTAGGCCTCAAAGGGCAATCGTGATGGATATCATATGGACCTTTGCAATATAAGCAAAGCTTCTTCCTGCGTAGATCATTAAGAGCCTCTCTATCTAACGGTGGTGCTACTCAGTTGGCCTTTGAATCATTCTTAACACCTGATTTATCTTTGTTGAAATCTAATCCCTCTCTATCTCCATTGGAGCACTGCTGATCTCAGGATGAAGAAGTACCTCTGGAGTTAATTCTACTTGATGGGGCTGCCATCTCCATACTACGCGCCTTCTTCATAGCCTCCTGTAAGGAAGGAGGATCAAAGCCTTTGATCCAACCTCTCAATGGTTCTGTCAATCCCTCCATGAAGAGTACCACAAGTCACCTCTCTGAAATGTCAAGAACCATAAATGATAACTTTTGGAAGTCACCAATATAAGACTATAGACTGCCACTTTGGCGTAATTGTGCCAAATCTCGAAAATAGGACTCTGGATCCCTCTTATCAAAATGTTCTACCAGCCTATCAACAAACTCTTGATAAGATGTAATCCGATCATGATGAAGTGTCACCATCTCGTGGTGCCACCAATCGTGAGCTACTCCCTCAAGATGTAGTGTCTCATATCTGATAGCATCTTCCTCACCCATTGGTCGCAATGTGAGAAATGTATCCAGCTTACTCACCCAGGCCTGTGCTGTCACCTTACCACTACCGTTGAACATCGCTAGTGTGAGCCTGCTCGTAACATGATTCAAATCATTATTCTGGGGTCTTGGTCTCCCATTTTGTCGACCTCAATAATGTTCTTTCCTTTGTGTGAGGAATCGATCAAACGTAATCATCTCCCTGACCATAGGTGGTAATGACTCCCACTCTTCAGTCGTTGCCCTAAGGGTGTCTATAAATGCCTCCTCATGCTCCTCACCTGCTATTACCTCCTCTACCTTCTGTCTCACAAAGATAGGCCTAGTAGGCCTGTTAGCTATATGAGAAATAGTCCCATAGCCTCTCTATGATCCTGCATCACTCCTGACATCTTCATGGTGTGGGGAATGTCTCTTCGGAGTACTCAATCTCAGCAGTGCTGCTGCCAACTGCTGTAATACCTGGTTATTCTGCCTTTGCTCTTCTCATAGTTCTCTAAGAGTAAGTAAAACCTCTGCATCATCTTGGTCTCTAAGATGGTGAGGAATATGGGCCTTGCCAATATCGTCACCCATGTCTTCCAGCGGTTGTTCTAAAACTTGAGTTCCTTCAAGCAAAGCTCTACTGCGCGTGAAATACCCATGTGATCCCAACCCTTGTGGCTGCATAAGATTGTCAACCTCTCAGGATGGCAGGATTTAGCTCTGATACCACTGTAATATCCCTTTGAATATCAAAACAAAAGCTCTGAATTGCTTATCTAAATTTTTGCAAAATACCTTCAAGTAGATAAATAAATCACAGTATAAATTCTTATTTATTTGCTCATAAGCTTACAATAGAGATCCTCTATCAAGTATACAAATAATATTGAAAGTACGGCCTTAATAGCCTAAATATTCCACAAATTGGTCTAAATCTGGTACGTCTCAGCCTGCTTTGTAAAAAACACAATCGCCGACGTCGGTTATACTGTCGTCATCGGTCGACCTGTAGTCGTTAACTTGCCGACATCGATAATATGTCAACCGATGTTAGTCTCTGTAGGTCCTTGTTCACCGATGTCGGAGCCTAAACTTTCTGTAGGTGCGTACGGGTTTTCACGGATCTGTACGGAAGTCGTATGGCCGCTGATATCGCACAACCTGTATGCTTGATCCTGATCTATAGAATTATGGGCTAATACAAAGATCTATATCTAGATAATTCTTGAATCAAAAACCCAAAATAATGAAATACCTGTAAACCCTTGTGATAGCTTCTATGTGAAGTTATCTCTCAAACTTGTAAACACATGTGATAACTTCTGTATGAAGTTATCTCTCAATTTTGGCAATAGATCGACTGATCTTTCATAACCTCTGAATCGTACACAATGAAGAGTTGACGTTCTTCAATGCAAATGGAATCCTGGAACCCTTGGCTCAGTCTTCACAGAAGAATTTCTTAACAAGAATCAATATCAATAATAGTCATGAATACAAACTCTCTCCCATGAGAATTTCTTATACTCCTCCAAAGGGTGCTTACTAAAATTAGATTCCCTAAAATTAGACTTAGGGCTTCTTAAATCAGAACTGGGGCTTCTTAAATTAGAACTAGGGTCTTAAAATT